>OZ007590.1:407574470-408174470 GCA_963931845.1 Maratus michaelseni | reverse complement strand
TTCAACCTTTGACGAAACTACTGTCACAGAAATTGTCGCATAGCTACTGTGAGCGGTCGTTCGGACCGGTTGATCGAAAGATGAATAAAAGGTTCGATTAACTGATAGTTTTCTGTACCAATATTTATATACAAGATTGTTCATAAATATCATGATATTTTCAAAAGTATCCGATATTTTGATATATATCCGGTATTTTTCATATATATTCAATATTTTCAGACCTAATATAAATTCGAAACTAAAACATATTTCACTTAGCATGAAAAATTATTAAAACAATATTCTAAACGTTTTTTTCTCTACGTAACAAAATTGAAAATCAACTAATTCAAAATACACAATTTACTTTTTTACACTCACAGAAAAAAAACAACTACTACTAAGATTTAGTATATCAAGGATAAAAACAAAAGAAAAATAAAGTGTTTTATGCTACGCAATTAAAATACAAAGTAATTTGCGTTTATTGAACAATTTGAACGTATAATTGTAAGCTTGTCTGCTTTTTTATTCCATAGCCCGATATGCAGTTTAAACTGAAATAATTCAAAACCAGGAAAAATATATATATATATATATATATATATATATATATATATATATATATATATATATATATATTTCTAATGAAACTGTAAATAACTTATTTAAATTAGATAGTTTATCTTTCAATGGCTATTCTAAATAAATATTGTCGAACATATTTACTAGTTCTACATTTAAAAACTAAACTTCAAACGTAAAACTTAAAAAAAGTTTTTTACAGGTGTGTGTCTGTTGGGGGGGGGGGGGGGGGGTAAAAAAAGCACTGCTAGAGGAAAAAGTACTTTATCTACAAAACGACACAGTCAATAACAGCAGAAAAATTCATGTACACTTATTTTGACTAAAAATATCACACAGAATGATATTTTGCAAATAAATTTCAAATATATGAAAATATCAAACACTATGATATTTTGAAAATAAATGTCGAATGTATATCATGGAATATAACAAGATATATATTAGGGGTGCAATGGATATTCGGCGAACATACTGAATCTGGCTGATCCGGCCACCATGCCGGATAATTGGCAGTAGCCGGATATTATGATTATCCGGTAGTACATCCGGCCTGAAATTATTTCATTGAACTCATTGTTGAAATTTCTAGATTATAAGGCCTAGAGTTTAATCTTGAAAAATACAAAGCGTTAATTTATTAAACTAAAAATAATTTACTTATATTTATGGCAAATTGTGCTTCTAAACCTATAAAACAGCCAACATGCAGACAACTATAACTATTCATACACATGTGCCTGCATATATGAGCAACAGATACAGTTAAAAAGGAAAAAATGGCAGAATGACTCATCTAATAAGAACCCTTTTTTGTTGTGTTAGTAGCAAGCAAGAAGTTTTCTGTTCCAATAACACAAAACTTGTTTTTGTAAGGTAAAGTTGTGCATAGATTAGAATGAAGCTCAAGAAAAAAAAGAGAGAGAGAGAGAGAGAGAGAGAGAAGGTATTAAATAAAACATTTTGCTAGAAAAAATATTCAGTTTTAAGTTATTTTCGTGAAAATAATCTATCACTAAACTAATAGTTTACTATTAAAATACCAATTTTGTTGTTATGCAGTTCAGTTATTATGTTAGTAGCAACAAGCAAGAACGTTTTTGTTATCACAACACAAAATTTTAAGTATTAAAGCAATAAAAGATAACGAGGGGAGTTTACAGCTTGATCATCATACTGTTAAAGAAAAAGGGGAAAATAAAAGTATGAAATATTGTTTTTCCAAAGTATCCGCAGTAGTAAGTTTTTCTCATAAAATTAATTTATTATTGCTAAACTATTTAGCTGATACTATTATAACTAAAAATTTAAAATAATGTAATTATAATATTGGTACTAAAACTGAAATTATTATAAAAATAATTGTTAATAGAAAATTTGATAAAAAAGAAAATAACGTAGTGATGGCTAGCTAATCTAAACCCGCGTTTAATTTCTTTTTTTTAAAAAAAAGGACAGATCAAAACATACTGTAGCCGGATATCCGGTGTCCGGCTGCATTTTCTTCCATTTCGAGTCGGGTCCGGTATAACCCGACCCGTGCTAGCATCGTTCTTCGAGGTCAAAGAAAAGTATTAGAATGATTTTCTCTTTTTTGTTACATCTATGACGAATGTGAAAAGGAAAAAAATGTAAGATGCAACTGATTTATTTGGAAGTGAGTTTCAATACAATATTCTGGATATTGAATACGACTTTTCCAGATTTTCACCTTTATTTTGTGCGAAAACTGAACGTGATAGAACGAAAAAGTTCGTTTTGTAAGAAATACTACTTATTACATTCTCCCCTATGTTGGAATTTCTGAAAAAATTGTGCTCATCTACGCCGATCATGACCTCTAGAACCCCAAACCACCCCCAGTTCAAAACTTTATCTATCTATATCACTTTTTTTATGGACACGATAACTCCCATACATAAAATCAAGGGGCAGAAAATCTCGGTCAATTTCTTTAATGGACAAAACTAGACCAAAAGGGTGGAAATTGAGAGGATTTTTGTGAAAGCAGAAAACCCCCCATAACTTCTTAATTATTATGATACATATCAAATCAGTTTAAAGAAGTTATTACTTCTAGGAAAAGGGCCAAAAATTTGTGTATGACAGATTTTTGATATAATTAAAAATGGCCTCGAGGGGCGAAAAAAACAGGCGTTTAAGAAGAAAAAAAATTCATAACTTCATCAATTCACAAGATATCAAATCCGCTTAAATTTATTATAAAACCTCTTAATATTATCTACAACTTTTATAGTGACAGGTTTTTGATAGAACCAACTCTTAAAGGGGGGGAAAAAAGGGTAGATTTCGAAGTGGGCGGTCCCAACTGCCGCATCATGACAAAAAGTTCCTTCTTTCCAATAAGCTAGCGCCCCACGGTCTGCGGCGAATATAGTTTGTGGTCCATTTTTTTAATTTCGTACCTTTACCAATTAACAAGACTATATAATTGAATAAACACGGGAGAATTTTTATAATTATTTGCAAAATAATAGGAATAGTATAATGGAAAAAAAAAAAAAAAAAAAAAAAAAAAAAAAACTTGTCAAAAACAGCCAGATAAAATGGTTAAACTGGGGTTATCTCCAATTTTGATACTATATAGTTTTTGTTGGTGAAATAAGTACTTAACTTCGAAATCTACCTGTGCCTGTAGGCCAAGCCGGGAGGGATTTTTTTTTTTTTTTTTTTTTTTTTTTTTTAATGTGCGTATTTAAAAAAAGAAAAAGATTATTTTGAGCCTATGTAATTTTTTAGAACTTTTCCTAGAGTTGTGAAAAGTGCATATATACATGCTACTGCTGCATAATACATTTAAGAACAATTATAAAGAGGTACTTAATGTTAATTCTATTAAGTGAAGTCTAATGTTACATTACAAAGTTTGAATAAATACAATATGACAAGGAAAACAATTATTATTTATTAAAAAAACATTTGTCTGTTTGAAGAAAATTTTCGAAATAAATTACTTAGGCAAAATAATGAAGAGAATCAATAAAATGTCAGCTTTAAGCCACTTCACACCAGATAAAAGATTCATAGACATTTTGTCTGACATGTTTCTTGAAAATCCCATTAATTTTTTTTCCTCCTTAGCTGAGATTGTTCAATTTTTATGCTTCCAGTCGCTATTTAAAATATTGAAGTCATTGGCGACCTGGCGACTGCATTTGTCGAGCCCTGGCCATGACCCGATGAAGAACTTGTGGAAGTTCCATGTTTTTAATCCTTCAAGTTAATGAGTTTTTAATACTCGTTCCTGTCATTTTTCCCGCCAGTATATTATCATTAATGGTTAGAAAATAATTTCACTGATATAAAATAATTAAAACGTGTGGGGAATGCAAAAAAACAGTATCGAGATGATAATGAGGATTCGAATTATAGACATTCGACTTATAGTTGTGTGTGGTATTTTGATCTTCCTTCAGTGATAGAGTTGTCAGGTAATGTAAGCTGGGGAATCTCTCTCCTCCGTCATCTATTTTTTTTGCTTGACGCGACCTTGACCCATTTCCCCCCCTTCCATCCTGTTAAAGGGGAAGGGTTACGTTCATACTTCCTGACTGATGGGATAATAATGACAATAACTGGCATGCAAAAAAAATCCCTTATTTATTCCTGCTTTTACCTCTACTTAAAGTTTTTTTTCCATTCCCATTTGCGTAAACACGCATTCTTTCCCCCATGTGGCAGAGCACGATGCGGATGGTAGTCGATAGTCGGTAGTTAATTGGACGATTCTCTTATGGTTAAGGGAATTTACCCTTTGAACTATTTTATTATTATTATTATTTGAATATTCCATAGTATAGTTTTGACATATTTTTAATTGGATTTATGAAGGAGAAGGATTTAATCAAGAAAAAATATAATTATTGTGGTAAAATTAAAAAACAAAATCTTAAGAAAATTTTAAATTTTCATCTTCTGCAATTTTGAACTTGTACAATTATTTTTTTTAGCCACACACAGGGTGGCTTATTCTTTCAATCTCTATCATTTTTCATGTTTATGAAAAGTCACAGCAATCCATCGTTGCCACAGATTAATCTCGGAAAATGAAACATTTGAAGTTACTTAAAAAATTAATAACTTGAAAAGTATTTGTCACAAAATTGTTTTACAAACTGCGTTAGAATGGTAAAAAATTGTATTTTTCTTGATATAAATTTCAAATCTAATGATTATGTCATTTTTCAAATATTAGATTTAAAAAATTACAAAACTTCACAATGGAGTACCGTAGCTAAACTTTTACGCGTAAGAAGATAATGATAAAGGCATTGTGGCTCGACGTGTATCGTGTATACTGGCCATAGCATGAGTAACGAATTATAGTAAACTTATTATTCTGTAAAAATATAAAAGTGAATTATGTATATACATTTTTAAAAAAATAAAGAAAAACATTTTATCACAAACATCAACAAAATTTTTTCTTCTATTTATTCCCTTATTCCAAAGATATCGTTTTATCGTCTGCTGCCATAGCAACATGAATTAAATTTCATTAAAAAATATTGCTCAGTGGTAGAAAAATATTTTTCTAAATCGAAGGGTTATTGAATAACTCAACACTTTAACAGGGGAATTTTTATTTGTTATTTAGATATTTTAAAATTGTTTGTTGTCATTGCGTTTATATTCTGAGTTACAGCTAGTTTATTTATTTTTTAAATAAAAGCCGTGCGTGGCAATCTATATTCGGCCTTATAGCAGAATTTTCCCCTCTTGTTTTTGTTCATGCTTTTTCTCACAAATGTGTTGTATAGCCCTAAGGGCCAGATTTCCGAAAAGCTAATTAATTTAAGAAAAAATAAATAATGTCGTGACATATGTAAAAATACAGTAAAAAAGACTATTTGCTTATTATTATTCTTATTTTTAAATAAACTATTTATGTTACTGAAAATTCGATACTTAATTTTATGAAATACATCTTAAGGATCATCCATAGGAAATAGAAAGTCAATTGAAAAGTATATTTTGAAGTTTGAACATTTTGTTCATATTGATGTATTAAAAAACACAAACTGAAGATAGCAACCCTGAATCATTTAAACGCAGGGTTGGCAAGTTTTTGTCAAAGGGGGATAAAATCATGGAAAAAACCGTCCTGGCACACATGTTTTATTTACGGGAACGTAATTAATCTATTTTATTTTTTACTAATCTTAACTCTAACAATATGTAACTTAGGATTTCCAATGCATCATTCAAACAGTAATCTATTAAGCTTGCATTCTTTTTAGTAAAATACTTTCAGGTAGCTTTCAATACAAAAAAGTATAAAGCTACCTATTGCAGCCGTTCGGAGGAAAGCAGTTTAATGGTACAGAAAATAAAAAATAAGTATATTTTCACCGATCATGACCCCCAGACCCCAAAACCACCCTCCGTCCAAATGTTGATTTATATATATAGATATATCCATATATATATATATATATATATATATATATATATATATATATATATATATATATATATATATATATATATATATATATATATATATATATATATATGTCATACGATAACGACCTATGTCATACGATAACGCCCGTAATTATGAATCGATTTTGATGAAACTAATTGTGTGTATTAAGGTCACTAATGTCTCGACCGAGTTCGTTGGCCAGCTTGGTCCGCCATCTTGTTTCAAGATGGCGGCCATTTAAAGATGTAAAATAACTTAAAATCTAAAATAAATATACAAAAAATTTAAAAATTCAAATTTATTTTTTAATTACGTGTTAGGCCTTGATACAAGGATTCCAGAGCTTTTTTTGGTTTACCTCTATCTTAAAAAATGGCTGAGATAGAGCAGTTTGAAATTCTAGGGTGGCTGACATTTTGAAACAAAACAGCACATTAACGCGATTACTCGCAAATTATTTTCTTTCATTGTTGTAATAATTTTCCCAATCATACGCATAAAACTATATATTCATATCCGTTAACGCCAAAATTGGCGACATTGGCGACAAAATTGGCAAAATTGGGCGACATTTGGCGAAATATCGCCAAATTTGGCGATCAAAATAAGTCTTCATAAATGAAGCCAATTTGGCTATTGCTCAATAATTTGGCGAATTTCTTATTCAAATTCAGTATTAACGAATCTTTTGTAAACGTTTCTTTGCATTTTAGCTTGCTGTTTTCGTGTAACATTAGCTAAAATTTTAAAACGAAGATATAGGAAAGCTACCTTTTCCTCCCGGTACAGGCCGGAAGGACTTTTTTACTTTATACTATGGACGCAGAGGATGGGAAAGGGGAGAGTAATAACAAAAAAAAACAAAACAAAAAAACAAACAAAAAATGTTTAACCCTTTAACGGGCGGTGGTCACAAAAAAGGACACTTAATTTTAATTCCAAAACTGACAAACGGCACCAAAAATATTTAATTAAAATTTTTCTTTTATTCAGTACCGGAAAATAAGCAAGTTTTTATTTTCAAATAAATTCGTTTGTAAATTCCGGTGTCAGTCCATTATTTCATCATTTTGCAAACAGACTTACTCCGCGCCGGAAAGGGTTAAACAGTCATAATTATTGAACAACTAATTTTTATGTTTCAGTTAATCTTTCTCAAAGTCTAAGAAATGTTACCCACTTTGTTGAACTTATAAAAACAATAGTAATTTGAAGATACAAAGTATAATTAGTATATATAATCATAATCCCTCCCCTCTCATGTATTTTAATAAGTTTTAAGGAATGAAGGAAAATATAGCTTTTATCTACTTTAAAATTTATTTTCATGAAAAATAATTCTCTCTTCATAGTTTTAATACTTTTCGTCAAGAAATTTAAATTCCATACTTCGTTAGCTATCGTTCTTAAAATTCCATTAAATATATGCAGATACGAAGCTACGTTAAAAAGATTACATCATAAAACTTGATGGCCGCGTGTACATGCCAAAACAAAGTAGATGTTTTTACTTACATTTCAAATTTTATCATCAATTAAAATTATTTAAAATCGTTTTAATTAATCAAATTAATATCAATGAAATTACCAAATGAATATTCTGATTTAAGTCACAATTATATTATGTTAAATATTATATTGTTTGTTATATATTTTATTTTTAATCCAGCCATTTTTGTTTGCCATTTTTACCGGTTTTTACGATGTTTATGCGCATTTTTGCCACTGTTCTAGCAAAATGACCAAACTTAAATAGAAATAGATGCAGTCTTATATTAATTTATAACAAAAAATTAGAAAATTGACATTTTCGTTATTTTACACAAAATGAAGAGCGCCCCTTTTAAGCTAACGTAAAGTTTCCAGCGTGCATAGTTAAAACACTTCCGGGGCGTTTTGCCCAAGGTCACTCAATTTTGAGGGATTCCAAATATCGGATACGTTTGCAGTATATTTTTTACCCTTTTCCCCCAACTTTCGATCGGGGGAGTAGTATCTAATTCGTAACAGATGTAAGGATTCGATTTAGGTTTATTAGGTACTCAAAAAGCCATATGGAGTGAGATTTAACAGTGGAATGTCGAATGGAAGAATGAGTCATTTTGACTCCTTGTCGGGCTAAAATTAAGGGGGGAAAATGACCCTGAAGTGGTGTACTATCTTTAAAATAACTGGAATTTGTTGTAACAACCTATACAGGGTTCCCAGCGGCATGGAAAATCTGGAAAGTCAGGGAATTTCAAAATAGTCAGGGAACGTCATGGAATTTTTTAAATATATTGGAAAATTCAGGGAATTTACAAATATTTTCTAAAAAGTCATGGAAAAGTCTGGGGGAGGGGGGAAATTTAAATTTGAAATAATTTCTTTTTCAGAAAAGTGTTTCTACATTTCTCGCTACATGGTGCCTCTGAAAAATCTGTAGACACTTGCCGGTTTCAAGGTCAAGAATCCTTCAAATGCAATGCAGAATAACCATAATATGGATTAAAGTTTTCTACATTTTTTCAGTTTTTTTCATGACATTTCACATTCTAGACTTTGTTATATGACATTCATTTGAAAACTGGCAAAAATGAAGTTTTTTTTGCATTTTATAGAATTTCATTTTGCAATTTTCTTGAAAGGTGCTTGAATTTTCTCCTATGAAAAGAGTATAAACCCTGTTATTATGATACAAATTTCTGATTTTTTTTTTCTAATGCTGCTTGTTATTTTGTGTTATTTAAAGCAGATTTTGTGTATGCCCATTTGGTCAGGGAAAATCATGGAAAGTCAGGGAAATTGCCAGACATATTCTGCTGGGAACCCTGCTATAACTATATAGTCGGATGTGCCAATCCAAAAACTTTCTTCTATGGCATACATGTGGATACTTCAAAAAGCGTAATTTTTTTATTACACTTACACGAAATAAAATTAAAAAACTTGCTAAAAAGATGTATTTAATGTCACAAGTATAAAAAGATGTCACAAAATATAAAAGATGTTGTTACATAGTAAAATAGTTTTTAAAATCTCTTTTACTATGTAACAACATCTTTTATATTTTGTGACATTAAATGCACCTTTTTAGCAAGTTTTTTAATTTTATTTCGGAATAGTTTCAAGGTGAATGTGACATTCCAACAGTATATGTTTTTTCATATATACATTTTGTGTTGAAGTTTTTCGTTAATAAATGTTTCAAAACCATTGTGGGGTGGGGATTCGTAATGAAGTCTAATCAATAAATAATATATTTAAAAAAAAAATTGTAAAAAATTTTGCTTATTGCAAATATACTACATGCATATATGTATCGACAAAAGTAATTGTTTTAAAATAACAGGCAATGAAAAGACATGTCATATTAATAGGACGCCATAGAGGAACGGGTTTGTGTACTGTGCATGCCATCATCTTAATTTATCGTAATATTTTCCCTAATTCAATTTTGTAATGAAAACGAATGAGGAGGTGTGTATTTAGGTTTCATTTGTAAATTTCTTTTTCATTCGGAGCATTTTTTTTTTTTTTTTTTTTTTGGTCTTGAATTGCATTATAAGCGAAATTTCTATTTACATTTTCTTACACAGTTCATATGTATGTCGGAGGACCAAAAGTGTCTATTTAAATAAACAAATAAAAGCTTATCTGAAAATTAAGTTCAACACACTAATATGTAAATAATAAGAATCCATGTATATACAGTTCAAGTTCTATAAATATATAGTGTAAAGCAAAAACATGTTCGTGAGTTACGCCGACGTCATATTGAAGATGGCAAGGACCTGAGTAATAAATTTCGCCTCCCGTCTCTTTTTTCCCAAAATTTAAAACAGTGACGCACAATTTGGACGATTCTTACCACTAAATTTTAATAGCCTAAAAAAAAAATCTCAGAAATTCTGTTCTTCAATAGTACTAGGAATACTATTATTTAAATTTAGCTGTATCAATTGGTTCTCTACACTGCAAAAAATAATTGTTGATTTTGCAGTATAAAACTGGAACCCAGCTGCCAGTATTATATCGTAAAATTAACAGTATTAAACAGTACGCGCGGTAGCGTATTACTGCTTGCACGGCAGCGTATTACTGCTTATTTTACTGTTTAATACTGTTAATTTTACGGTATAATACTGGCAGCTGGGTTCCAGTTTTATACTGTAAAATCAACAATTATTTTTTGAAGTGTAGTGCACCACTGTTCTAAATATCGCAGCGTAGTGGTGTGGGGGGGGGGGGTGCTTTCAAATGCAATTTGTGTGAAAACTGCATGTCAATTTACGGATTTTTTATGGTTTTCAAATTAATTAATTTTCAAGCATGGATTTTTTAAAAGTATGTCTATCGCGTACAGTCTGCTTACGGAAGACTAACCCGTTTATTTCCGGCTTATATTTCATAACGAAATGAAGTAAAACTTCATCAATAAAATAGTATAAATAAAACACAAATTTAACAGATAGGTAATCAAACTATAACGTGCTTAACACTGAAATAATCAAAATTGAAATGATTTCTATAAATAATGAAATCTTTGATTTCTTCGGCTATTAACCGTTGGCATATGCGGCTAAAACGAAAGTACCGATTTTAATAAATTTCAAAATTTTCTTTGAATACGAAATTGATATTTTTCATATAAAAATGCAGTTTTTGGTGTTAGTGGGCAGTGTAGAAAATGTAAATTAAATGTAAAAATCGACTAGTTTTCAATTAAAAATTATTTTCATCTATGTTCTGTAACCCGCGAAGTAATAGCTGGATCCATTGATACATATTAATGTAAGATTAAGGTATTTTTTGACGAATTTAAAATTAATTAGCTTGCTTAAACAAACAAAAATAACACGTTATAATATTGTTTAAACAATTCGTTTCTGTATACAAAAATAAATTAAATCAATAATGAATTTTTGGAGGAAAATTTATAAATAAAATTTAAAAATGTATAAATGAATATTTTGTGCCTATGCTATAGCATACAGTAATGAACCGGGACCAAAGTTTCAAAATTTGTAAATGAGAGGGAGGGGGCAAAAGATGCTTAAATTGTGAGAGGAGAATAGAAAATTTTAATCATCATAAATTTGAATCGAATAATTGTTCTTGCTCTTATTTGTTTTTATTACGACAATCAGTCATTGAATGGTATTCAAATATTAGATGATTTTTACTAAATGCACAACTCTTTACGTTGATGTAATTTTTTTTCAGGTGTAACCGCAACAATCTAATCTGAAAACCACATAATTAATAATTAAAAAAAAAAAAAAGAAATGTGTAAATCCGACCCACGGAAAAAAAAAAAAAAATGTAAAACTGGCCTGCCAGTCGAGTCGAGTGCGGATAAAATCGAGTTATTCGTCTCGTGTAGGACTTATTCTTGTCCGTCACCTCGTTGTTTTGCTATTACTGTAAAACGACTTTCCCAGCAATAGTAGTATCGTAGCAAGGAAGCAGTCACTTGAAATTTCGTAACAGGTAAAATCTCTTCGTATGGGTGGTGGGTTTCTGAACTAGAGTCCCTGCACCAGATCGAAAAACCCGATTTTACCCGACCCGCAGCTCCGGTCGTGTTGATGCTTTTTTAAGCCATTTTTTACACCAAATTTTTGGCGCTATTTTTTATACTAAATTTTTGATGCTATATTTTATACTAAATTTTTGACGCTTTTTTTACTAAATATTTGGCGCTATTGTTTTTTATGCTAAATTTTTGACTCTTTTTTTTATACTAATTTTTTGACGTTATTTTTTATATTAAGTTTTGGACGCTATTTTTTATACTAGATTTTTGACGTTATTTTTTTATAATAAATTCTTGGCGCTATTGTTTTTTATAATTAATTCTTGACGCTATTGTTTTTTATACTCAATTTTTGACGCTATTTTTTTATATACTAAATTTTTGACGCTATTTTTTTATATACTAAATTTTTGATGCTATTTTTTATATACTAAAATTTTGACGCTATTTTTTATACTAAATTTTTTACTTTATTTTTTTATACTAAATTTTGGACGCCATTTTTTTATAATAAATTCTTGACGCTATTTTTTTATACTAAATTTTGGACGTTATTTTTTTATACTGAACTTTTTTGACGCTAATTTTTGTTGTTGCGAGTAGAGTTTACTTTAAATATTTAGGATTCGGGTTGGGTTTTAACTCATTCGGGTCGGGTTCGGATTAACTCAACTTTTCAAATAAAAGTATTGAATATTAAAAAAAAAAAAAAAAAAAAAAAAAAAAAAAAAAAACCTTTAAATATTAATGAGTGTATATATGTTCATTTTTTTACAAAAAAAAGGTAAAATTGATATTACAGATATAATTGTGGATTACTTTTTTCGTAGTAGATGTATTAAAATAGGGATTAATTTTTTTCGGTTTTGGGTTGATGTGTGTCGGTTTCGGGTCGGGTTACGAGTTGATATTCTTTTCTCTTCTTTTGTCGGGTTTGGGACGGGTTTCCGGGTGATTTTAAACAGAATTTTCAGGTTCGGAGGACTATTCTGAGCTACTATCACGAAGAAAAAAAATATACAGGTTTGTTATTTTACATTTTTTAAAAATTATTATTTCTTGTTTTAATATGGTATATATAGAAGAATCCAACGTGAAACACAAATAAACTGAATAAAAAACAGTATAATATTGCTTCAAAACTTCAAGACCGATTTTCTTTTTTGTTTTGCTTCAACACTTCAAGACTTTTTTTTTAAACGCATAATGGAGAAAAAAAGAACAAAAACTTAGAACCAGCTGTAGCAATACACGTGTATTGCTGTTCTTACTTCTTTTTTTTTTCGAGATCGTACGTGCTTCTTAACACTTAAATGATTTATTATTATTATTATTAAACATACATAGTTTACCATTTACGCACTTACTCTAAAAATCCAGCCACCTTGTCAGTTTTCTGTTGCATTCTGATGTGGCTATTCTCTTGTTTTAGTTGGTGAAATAAGAACGTAGAAGAACGGTGAAACCTAATTGGGCAATGCAAAATACACTTAAAATTGTACCGTGTGATTAGTGTGTGTGTGTGTGTGTGTGGGTGGGGGGGTTATGTAGATGATCTGCATTGAAAAGTTAAAACTTTTTGTAAGACAGCATCTTGAGCATGTTTCGTCGGAACGGCGTCACGCCTGAGTAACTATACTGAATTACCAACTTGTCTTTTTAAATCTGTGCATTCATTAAATAAGGGGAGATAGTAGCTAATATAAGGAATCTATGATATCTCTGAATTTGGGATTCTATCTCGTAAAGCCTCTCATTTACAAGGTTGTCAGTCCATTTTCTTTGTAAACAGTCCGGTCTGGACAAAATGGAAGAAACGGGCATAATTTGCGTATGTTTGACACAGGGTTGTATCGGTTTAAACCATGGCGGTTTAAACCAGCGGTTTTAACCGGTTATAACCCCGGTCAAAATCAATTTTGACCATTTTGACCACTGAAATTCAATATTCAATTTATTTAATACTAATCAAATATTTTTTACTAGCATATGTTAAAACTAAGTTAACATCTGTTAAAAATATAATAATATAAATAATATAACACCAGCAAACACCAAAAAAAAAAAAAGTCATAACACAAATAACATAACACCAAGATACAATACAAATATTTTTAATTATTCTTTACACATTCTTCACACAATGTAATTTGTGTTTAATTTTAAAAATGATTACAAGTAACAAGTTTTGCAGTTGTCTCTAAACTTAGATGGTTTCGTAATTTATTTTGGATTATTCCAAACTTAGAAAATATTCTTTCTATTGATGAAGAGCTAGCACAACAGTTCATTATATGTCATGTAAATTCAACAAATTTCATATTAATGCCTATTATCTTCTTCATTGCTGCCGACCAGACATCGGGTCCAACTGTATCTTTTACACTTTCACAGAAAAATAGGATTTTGGATATGGTGAGGATTCTTGCAATGGTGAGGAGGCTTGAAATGCAATCACAAGAGGCAAAAATGTAGGATCAATATTATGTAACCACTGTCTTGCTATTTCTTTCTTTTCTTAATCAATACCTTTACCCATGTAGACCAGGATTCAGCATATGTGCCATGTTTTGTGTTTTTAACTGCAACTGAATTATATTTTTACAATTGCATAGTCCATTTTTAAATTTTTAACACTTATTGTATTGTATAAGCTTGCATATTTTCCTAATGAACCTCATACACTTGTCAGTGTATTTTTTTAACTGCACTGTTACTTTTTATTACTTATTAACTTATTTTTAATTGAAAAAAAAATATTATTATAATTAAGACTATTTAAAACTATTTGTAGCAGTTCTGATCATTTTTTACCACTTTTGACCATTTTGACCAATTTTGGACGGTTAAAACCACTTTTATCCAGTGTCCTGGTCAAAATCAGTTTTGACCGGTTAAAATTACAACCCTGGTTTGACATTATATAAAATTATTGTCACGATGTAATAAATTGTGTTCCTACATATTTATTAACAATATGTATGTATTTAAATAATTCAATTAAAAAAAGTGATTGCCAATTAACTTTATAGAATACTTTTCCATACAATGGATCAAATTGAACAAAATAAACCAGTTGAATGCTAAACGGATTATTATATTGTATATTAATAGAAAAAATAGGATTATTTTCACGGTAAACCTAAATTGACGAATGGTATTGTGTCCATTCCGTCCAGTTTTTTCCTGGCGTTTCCTCTTCCACTATGAGGAAAAAAAGCGGACAGCCCTGCTGATTTAAGCGGATCTTTGCTTTCTGTTTCAGTAAATTACAACTACACACTATTGGATGCACTGTAGGAAGACACTGTAAAATTCTTTAGAATCAGTTGGCCTCTGGCACGTCTTTATTTTTTCTTTTTCGTTCATATTTTTTAAGGTAGTTAGTTGTGCAACCGATAGTCATCATTAGAGCGTTGGAAAAAGGCATCTGCGAGCGATTGTGTTTCGTAACGAGCTGGATTCATCAGGAATGTACCAAACACTGAACACTTGCATCATCTAGCCGCGGGTTTGGAAAAAGAAAAAAATATATATAATTTTCCTTGTCCCTTTCCACGTGGCGTTTTTTACAACGGTGCCTATCCCCAAAGATATTCAATTAATGTTGTGAAATTACATTCGGGGCTGCTATGTCAAGAAAGATATAGTTTTGTTGATTTGTCCATGTGGAATAACAAAATATTTATTTATTTATTTATTTATTTATTTTTTTTTATTTATTTATTTTTTTTTTTTTTTTTGGGGGGGGGGGGGGGGGGTCGTCAGATTCGAAAGTCTACTATGAGTAAGTTTTCATGGTAAAATAATGCTATCAATGATGATAATAAGTAATAATTTTTTAAACAAATGTGAAATTTAAGAGGTTTTGTTGAACTAAGTCAAAATCGACGGAGCAACAGTTTTGGCTGTGTATAAAATCGCATTAATATTCAATAAACGTTTTATAAAGTTATGTAATCCAGTAATCCCCCCCCCCCCCCTTTTAAATAAAAGACCAATTTCGTTTGGGATTCAATTGCAATTTCATAATGTCTTACTACTCCTTATAGTTTATTATTTAATCTCCTCGTTACAGGGCTTCCACTGGCGACTATTTTTATATTCTATTCGCACCCCTATTTTAAAGAAATAAATTTTGTAGTATATTTCTCTTTTACATGTTGTCAAAGTGTATGTGAAAAATTTTTTGTTTTGAAAAAGTGGTGCGAGATAGACTTATAAATTGTCGCAGCCCTGTCGTTAATGTATTTCATTTTTGAATTAAACGTTGAAAGTATAGTTAGAAAGCTAACTATGTTCCCTATTAATTAGAAACACTCTAAAAATGATATGTAAAATAATTTTCACCACATTTTAATGATTGATGATATCTTTAACCTGTAACTGGGAAACTGAAACTTAACACGGAGCTCAAGAAATGTTCCTTATTTAAATATTAGCGTGAAATTGTGCAGAACTATGAATTAGAATCCTGCATCGGGTCGGGTTACACGAACCCGATCCATCTCGTGGTTCAGGTCGGGTTGATGCTATTTTTTTCGTTGCGGTCGGTTTCGATTCGGGTCGACTGTAATAGTTTTAGTTTCAGGTTGGAATTTGACTCCTGCGGGTCGGGTCGGGTTCGCGTTCGTTCTATTTTTTTTATTTTTTTTTAAGTCGAATATTTTTTCAGATGAAAAAGAAAATATATTATATATATTTGAACATTAATGAGTATATATGAGGATCCCAGAAACCAAGGGGTATAAGTGACAAAATTGAAAAAACTGAGCTAAGTGGACAGGCGATCTGGAAATAAGGCCATTTGTTTGGAGGTAAAGACCTACAAGTGATTTTCTAATTATGTGCTGAATGCTAGAGGTCAAGTACTTAACAAGGGGTTACAAGTGCCGAATGATTGTCAATATTGATTAATTATGAATTTAAAAAAAAATTGTACTCCACTTTTTTTTTTTTTTTCACATAATTATTGTTTAAAAACTACTATGAAATAAGCAAGTTTCGTATTTTAATTAAGTCAATTACTATTGATGTTCAACTTTGAGCTCAATTTCAGGGCATGACTTATGCAGGGCAGCTGGCCCGGGCCCCCCATTTGAGAAGGGTCTTAATCAGGATTTTTTAAAGGGTACAAAATGGTTTAAATTGGCCAAAAGGGACCAAAATTCTTACATTTTTAAAGATTTGGGAAGGAAGTGTAGTCCCCCACTTCTTCCCTGTGCCCCTCCCCAAAAAGGAACAATCTGCATCATCAGAAAACTAATCTTATAAAATTTTATACAAGAGCACTTTAAAGCATGAGGAATGAAGTAACAAGTGTTGAAATGTGTTGCTATTAGTATAAGTGCATGCCTACACTTGTCTTTCCATATTATGGAATCGCCCAAATGCATGCTGGTGCAATACAAAGATTACATTTTTTTATAATGTGGTAAAAAATTCTATATTATAACAAATAACCAAGAGGGACTGAAAGACCTGTATTTACACTTCAAAAACTCACATGAGTCGTGGTAGAAAATTTTATATTATAACAAATAACCAAAAATGACTGAAATAGTACCTGTATTTACACTTCAAAAACTCATATGAATCGTTATATTCGTATACAAAAAAATAGTGTTCTGTCATCTGTTAAAGTTGTTACAATCGTGATACCCTGTATACAGATGTAAATAGTACTTGGTTCGAAATTTATGTATACATACAATAGGTATGAAGTTTAAAACTAGTCACTTCAACATGATTCCCAAACAATTTCCCTGGATAAAAGCCCCCCCCCCCTTCCCCCCAGAATGATGCTTGCCCAGGGGCCCCAGATAGTCGGCCCCAGAAAAGTCGGGCCTTGCTCAATTTACTCCAAATCTAAATTTTGTCACTTGTATCCCTTGGCTTCTGGGGTCCTCATATATATATTCATTTTTCAACACAAAATATGAAATTGATGTGAGACATATAATTGTACCCCCCTCCCCTTCCCCAGTTCCAATGTCGGCGACCATTGTCTTTGAATTTAAAGTCATTATGTAAATATTTTTAAAAGCTTATTAAATCGAACAGTTTCCTTTTTTCTAAAAATCATGCTGGAGCCAAGGATGTTATGTTTTTCTCAGAAAAGTTTGTGAACAGCTATCGTAACGCTCGATTTAATTTTGCTTGTCTGACTGACTGACTACCCGTCGTGTCCATGTCTTGAGCAAGAATGTGGCGCCTCGCAGAAAAGAACGTTATTAGGTTGAGTAAAAATAAAAAAAAGTGAGCTTGAACAGCATTTTGAGCCCGTTTTATTTCTTCATGGGCGGACCACTTTTTCTCCCCCCACTCCTTTAAAGACCGGTTTCTACTTCACCGTCCCGTTGTGCAACCATCGAAGCCGTGAAGTGGAAAACGAAAAAAAAAGAACTTTTTTTTTTGTTCTAAGCTCGCTGGACGCTGGCGACTCCGTGCGGTCGACTGCCGAACTAATGCTCATGAAGATTTCGTACAACGGAACCCGCACAATTGGATAATGTGGACATTATAAGCTCGTTTACTGAATGAACTGAACACCCACCGGTTTGATTGTTTTATAGGAGCGGATGCGCCAGGCAATTGGAGCACCGATCAAATTTCACTTTGACTTCTGTGAAGCATGATTAAGAAAATGTTTTCAAGTTCTTGCACTTCATCTAGAGCAGCCATACTCAATCTTTTCTTCTCGCGGGCAGCAAATAGTGTTGAATTTTGGGGGTGGCCTGGAGGGGACATCCCCCCCCCCCCACCGGATTTGAGATTTTATGCTTTTAATGGTAAAAAAATTCATGGTTATAAATGGTCAAAAGTGCTTTTAAGGCTGCTCGTCAGTAAACTTCCCGATTTCCCTCGCTAATGTCATTCCTATGTTCGTAGGATGCATTCGTTTTTTAAAAATATCTCCTCGGAAAATTAATATTTTTAACTCCTGTTTCCTGTGTACTATTTTTAAAGAATGTCTCCTTTTTTTTCTTAGTTATCAAAATATTTCTAAACTATGTGCCTAATTTATATTTTTATGTGTTAAAATCTTAGCGAAACTGAATACGATTTTAGCA
Organism: Maratus michaelseni; assembly: GCA_963931845.1. Classification (NCBI taxonomy): domain Eukaryota; kingdom Metazoa; phylum Arthropoda; class Arachnida; order Araneae; family Salticidae; genus Maratus; species Maratus michaelseni. The sequence continues at coordinate 408,155,863 of OZ007590.1, read as the reverse complement.
TTTCATATAAAATTAAGTATATATTTTAGAAAAAAATTGACAACTAAGAATAAAAGAGACAATCTTTAAGAACAGTACAAAGAAAACAGAAGTTAAAAATATAAATTTTCCGAGGAGATATTTTAAAAATATAAATGCATCCTACGCCCACAGGAATAACATTAGCGAGGGGAATTGGGAAGTTTACTGACGAGCAGCCTTCATGCCCCTCCCCCTCCCCATGGAGGGTCAGGAGGTCCCGAGTCAGGTCTCCTGGAGAAAAATGTCTGAACTCAACACTAGCCGCAAACATGTGTTTGCTTCATTAGGCGGGCCGCAACATACTTAAAAAAGAGTAATTAAACTAGTATAACAAAAGTAGTATAAAAAAATGCAATGTAACATCAGTAGGATTAAAAATTTGTCGCTGAAGAAATGTTACCAAAAACGTTTAACATCATTATTTCCAAACAATAAACTTCGTGGTAGATTTCTATTATAAATGCTGTAGAAGTAGACTACGAAATATGTTGTTTGGAAATAGCAGTGTAAAACATTTTTTATGCCAATTTTTCCGCGACAAACTTGTAACACTAAAAAAAAAAATCCCTGACGGCTCGGCCTACAGGCACAGGTACATTTCGAAGACGCAGACCGTGGGGCGCCAGTTTGTCGGGAATTGCCGAAGAAATGACCTTTTGCGATGATGCGGCAGTAGGAACCGCCTATTTCGAAACCTAACTTGTTTGCAAGCGGAACCGGCAGGGATTTTTTTTTTTTTTTTTTTTTTTTTTTTTTTTTTTTTTTTTGCTATAAGGTTAGTCCTATAAAAAAAAAACTTGTCAATATAAAAGTTTTAGATAATATTAAGAGGATTTATAATAAAATTAAACGGATTTGATATCTTCTGAATTAACGAAGTTATGAATTTTTTTCTTTTAAAACACCCCTTCCCCACCCCCTCTTGGGGCCATTTTTAATGATATCAAAAATCTGTCATACATCAATTTTCGGCCCTTTTCCTAGAAGTAATAACTTCAAACGGATTCGATACGTATCATAATTAAGAAATTATGGGATTTTTCTGTTTTCACCAAAAGCCTCCCCCCCCCCCCCCCCCCTTCGTTCGATTTTGCCCATTAACGAACTTGACCGAGATTTTATACCCCTTGATTTTATGTATCAGTTTCGAAAAGATGCGGGAGTTGGAACGCCTACGTCGAAAAATAACTTGTTTGCAGGCGAGCCGGCAGGGATTTTTTTGTTTTTAATTTATTTTTGCTATAACGGTTGGTCCTATAAAAAACTTGTCAATATAAAAGTTTTAGATAATATTAAGAGGATTTATAATAAATTTAAGCGGATTTGAAATCTTGGGAATTGACGAAGTTATCAATTTTTTTCTTCTAAAACCCCCCTTCCTCCCCCCCTTAAGGAAATTTTTAATTATATAAAAAATCTGTCATACATAAAATTTCGGGTCTTCTCCTAGAAGTAATAATAACTTCAAACGGATTCAATACGTATCATAAATAAGAAATTATGTTTTTTTTCTGTTTTCACAAAAAGCCCCCCCCCCCATCCCCCCCCCTTTGGTTCGATTTTGCCCATTAACGAACTTGACCGAGATTTTATGCCCCTTGATTTTATGTATCAGTTTCGAAAAGCTGCGGGAGTTGGAACCGCCTACTTCGAAAAATAACTTGTTTGCAGGCGGAGCCGGCAGGGATTTTTTTTTTTATTTTTTTTAATTTTTTTTGCTATAATGGTTGGTCCTATAAAAAACTTGTCAGTATAAAAGTTTTAGATAATAGTAAGAGGATTAATAATAAATTTACGCGGATTTGATATCTTGTGAATTGACGAAGCTATGATTTTTTTTCTTCTAAAACCCCTCTTTTTTCTCCCCCTTGGGGCCATTTTTAATGATATAAAAAATCTGTCACACATAAATTTTCGGCCCTTTTCCTAGAAGTAATAATAACTTTAAAAGGATTCGATACGTACAATAATTAAGAAATTATGGGGTTTTTCGGTTTTCACAAAAAGCCCCCCCATTCCCCCCCCCCTTGGTTCGATTTTGCCCATTAACGAACTTGACCGAGATTTTATGCCCCTTTATTTTATGTATCCGTTTGGAAGAGATTTATGCAGTATTTTTCCAGTTATCGTGGCCATAAAAAAGTGACATATATATATATATATATATATATATATATATATATATATATATATATATATATATAATTATAATATCTATGAATTTCAAAAAACATATCAAGTTCTATTATCATTCTACTTAAATCTCCAAAGAGATAATTAATGATATTGTGTATACAGAATACCACATAGCTAATAATTAACATGTGCAAACATAATATTACCATAGCTTGTGCTTCAATGGTAATTGGCCAAATTTTACTCATACCTAAAGAATATTGGAAAAAGAAAAAAAAAATAGAGAAAAAGGGAAAAAAAAAATTATAAATTGGAGTTGCAATTAAGTAAATACAAATGGATTAATAAATTAAATATGAACCATATACAATGGAAAATTGGATCACATGAAAATTAAATATGAATTGGATATGAAAAAACACATGCACATGTACTCATCAGCCTGGATGCACCCACTTGTGTTTTAAATAATAATTCAGTGTTTCATAATTCTACTGGCATAATGCTAAGATCAGTAGAATCATCCAGGTACACTGAATTATTACCAGACAACAATTGGAAATATTATAATTTGGAAATATTTAAATAGGAAATAAAAAACCATTAAGAATATACAATATATTTCACTCACAATGATTATCCCAAAAACTGTATTTAACACCTCACGAAATTACCACGAGATAACAGTTTTGAAATAATAAAATTGGAAATATGAACGCGTAAAGTGTAGATAAAATATTTTACTCACAATAATTATACAGAATCCTTAAATTGTCACAACTTCTGCATAATATTCACATCCACATGGCAATGCATCATACATGTTGACTAAGTCGAGTTGAGAGAAATGATTTGAAAGACAAGTTGAGAGCACACTTTTTTAAAAACACATCCCCATCGATGACACCCAAACACAAAATGATTCAAAAACACACAAAATAATTCTGGTTTTAATACACTTATAACAAAATTATATCCGTGAATATATATTACTCCATCCAATTTTAATTCCTGAAAGTAAAATTAATATACAATCAATAGCTCCCTCTATAGTTAAATTAAATATAATATTAACAATATTATCAACAATTACCTGAAAGGTAAAGTGTCGCCATCTATTGGTATTATAATAATTCATAATTAATATTTAGTTAGATATCCACTTTATTAGTTACATACTCACTTCATTAGATTTAATTATATAAATAAACTTTAAAAAACAATACTAACTTGTAGTTTTACTTTAAATTCAAATAAAATATAATACTACTATATGAATAAATCTACACAGAATTAATTCAACTTGCACAGCATTTCAGATATTCTTAACAAGAATATATTATGTAAAAGAGTTATTATTTTAATTCAAATTGTTTTTGCTGCCAGCTGTGTTAATTCACTGATATTATAGACATATTATTAAATAATTAATGTTTTATTTTTACTACTACTTAAATATATATTAGACTTTTTATTAAATAATTAATGTTTAATTTATACTACATTGTAAATATATTTTATATTTCATAGATTAATTTAAATATCTAATTAAATAATTCATAAACAATTCAAAATATCTCAAAATTTATAAAATTGATAATTAATAGTATTACTACTGTTTTTCAATCAAATTAATGCAATGCAGTAATTAAAATACTTGTTAAATTTAATTATTCATAGACAAAAATAAAAACTATATATATTTATATTTATATATATTGCAAATAGATATGTTTATGAGTTATAATCACCAATGTTATCCATGTATAATTTAATTTGTTATTGTATAAGTTAATTTATAAATGTATGAAAACTGCACATCAATAACACCTTAAACAGAGGTGATCGGCAACGCACAATCACAACTATACAAAGTGTATATAATGTTCAATCAAATATTAAATTTCCTAATATGTTATAATTGTAATTATGTATGTTATAATTGTAATTTTCTATATAAAGTGTATATAATGTTCAAACAAATATTAAATATTAAATTTCCTAATATGTTATAATTGTAATAATGTATGTTATAATTATTATTTTCTATATCTTTTGTTATATGTTATCGCACACTAAAACAATAATTTATTACATACCATGTTTATATTTAAATTATATAATAAATGTTATTTAAAAGAGTTGATGATTGAATTTATCATAAAAATTGGATATCCATATATTTTTGCTTGATCTCGAATATATCTAATATTTTTGTTTTTATATATATCTGAGCATAAGTATTTTATACGATGTAGATAATTGATAATTATATTTTTATAAACAGATTTATGTAAACATGAAGCAAAATTGGTAAAAATATTTACTTTTAATGGGAAATCAAATCTCTTATCATAAATATCAAAAATTAATTTATAATTATTAGTAATATTAATTTTTAAGTCAAGAAAGTTTATATTATTATTAATTAAATCATTTTCGCTTAATTTAAGCTGAGTAGGATAAAAATTGAGTGGTGATGTGCAATTTTTTTCATTGAAATAAAATATGATAATGTCATCAATATAGCGATAAAATACATAATCATTGTTCGGACTTATATTTCTTTCATAATAATATAAGTAAAGATCAGAGAGAATACTAGATGCGGTTCCGCCCTGCGGAATTCCCTGGCATTGTTTATAGATAATATTGTCATATATAATGTAATTATTATGCAATGTAAAATTTAGTAAAGTTTTAAAAAAATTTACTGAAATATGTTCTTTTAATTTTAATTGAGATTTAAATTCTTTAAATAATATACACATTGTTTTATGTAAGTCTTTTATATCAATGTTATTAAATAAATCATTAAAATCCAATGTTTTTATGAATTTTACCGGATTGATATTATGTATTTTATTAATGAGTTGAAAACTATTTTTTAGGCAATGTTGGTTATTATGTTTTAACGTTATATCATATATCTGCTTTAAAATATTAAGTAGTAAATTGCTTGCATTTTTATTATATGTGTTACAACCGATGGTAACAGTGCGAAATTTAATAGGATTTTTATGAAATTTTGGAATTATAACAAGATAAGGATAATTAAAATTATTACATTTGATTTTTAGTAATTTGTGATAATTTAATAATTTTCTGTTATTTATTTCAATATTTAATTTAGTTTTATTAAAAATATTACTTGTGTTGATTGCATTGTGAATTAACACTTTATAGTATTCTTTACAAATGATAGCATAATTATTTGGAGATTTATCTACATAAGTAATTATAAATTTATTTTGTAATTCTGATATATGTTTATTTATGTTTTTAAAAGCTGCATGTGTAATATGATAATTTTTTATAATTTCATTTTTTAATTTATCAATTACAGAAAATCTCCATTCACTGAAATATTCGATTGGTTTATTGTAATCAACAGCAATTTTATATATAAACAAATCAATATCTTGAATAAACTGCAATATTATGGATTTGATATTACACTTATATGGAAGACGAAATTTTGTGCCATTATGCATTAAGTTTTGTAAAATAGGTTGTTCTACAATATTAAGATCACCAGTAATGATATGACCATGTGTTGTATTTATATACTTTTGATATTTTGGGTCATTACAATAACATGGGTAATTCTTTGAAGAGACCAAATTTTTTGCAAAAGAATTGTAATTAAAAATTTTACGTCCAAGTGTGCGATTATATTTATATGTCTTGTGAATGGTAAAATTTTTTATTGGAAAATTATTATTAATGTTGTTTATTATATTGTGTAAATTTATATTATATATATATATATATATATTATATAAGTTTTGAACTTTGGGTGGTTTTGGGCTCTGGGAGTCATGATCGGCGTAGATCTGCAAAAATTTTTCAAAATTTCCAACTTAGGTGAGAATGTAATAGGTAGTATTTCTTACGAAATCTACCTAAAAGCGGTATTAGCTATATAATAAGTATAAAACTTTATAATATATCGATACAGAATTTTCAAGTTCTAAAGGGGGAAAAAATCATGAGATTTTCTCTAATAAATCAATCATTCTTTTGTTCAATGCAAAAACCTTATTTTCTTTTAATTGTAGAATTATATAGTGCAAATTTTATTAATTTAGTATAATGTTTGTTTAGTGCTGCAGATTAAAAAATGTATACAACACTATAGCACAAATAGAACTATGTAAAAATAACTTTTGACTAAGAAAACGGCATTTAAGATGTTTTAATTATGATATAACATTCATATAAGAATATAAAAAAAAAGAAATTAAAAGTAGCATAACAAATAATGTAACAAAAACTAGTCGTTGGGGGCCACCGTAATACTTACCCATCATGGATATGCATAATGTAAAATATTAAAATAAAAATGTGTAAACTACTTATAAAATGCATTGCAATTCAAATAAAATCGTGGATTGATGACGTCATAAACTTTAAAGGCTCGATTACCGAATTGCTTGAAAGAAACCTCCTTATAGCTCCAAAAATAATAATCCTATTAACTAGCGGTTTATTGCATCTGATTAAGCTTCAAATTTTCAATTAAAATATATCTTTGAAGTGAAATTTAGATGAAATACAGGGTCATGAAAAATCGAAGAGTGTGGAAAATAGGATTCCAAATATCTCTGCAATTAATTATCCGATCGACTTCATGCTTTATGCAAAATTTATGTTTTTTTATTGTCTTTTATATTCATTTCTTAAAATAAACAGTTTCGAAAATTGCAAGTCTCTATCTCAATTTTTTCGGGAGATAGAGCGTTTACAGACACACACACAGACGGACGGCAATTTTTTTTTTTCTAAAAATATGTTTTTCGGAATTTCCAGTGTCTGAAACGTGTAAATCCGTCAATTTTTTTTTTTTTTTTTTTTTTTGGATTTTCAAAACGATTACAAGACTTACCCACGTATGATGGGTAAGTAATAATATCATCACCAGGGTCATATTCTGACTACGTGCAACCTGTGCAAACTCACATTAATAAATCATAATAGTAATTTTCGCCTTCTTTAATCGTAGATAAATAAGGCGAAACATACTAATTTACTATTCCAAATTACTGTTGCCATATCTGTATTAGTTATATAAAAATGTATAAAACGTAATGTAATACAATAATGCAAAATTTCTAAGTTCCATTAAAAGAGATTTTCTTTTTTATTACATAGACATTTAAAATGTAAAAGAAAAAAAATAATGAGAGGTTTTTTGCTACATAGACTTTTAAAATGTAAAAAAGGAGGTTTTCTTTTATTACATAGACATTTAAAATATTAAAAAAAATACCAGTGTAGTGTAAATTTAATTAATTTTAAATAATATTTAATTGGTGTTGAAGATTAAAAAGTATATATATCACTGTAACGCATATAGAACTTCATAGCCCCCCCCCCCCCCAAATAAATAAAAAAAATAAAATAAATAACAGGACAAAATTTTGTCTTCCTGTAAAAAAATATATATGTAGAACGATAGTGGAGGTCTTAAATACCTTGTATGCGCATCTCAAATTTTTATAAACATGGATATATGATTATGCGTCCTGGGCCACAGGTTGATTATGGCTGCTTTAAAACAATATATCCATAAGTCCCATAAATAGTCTCTTCCATAAGTCCGAAGTCCGTTCAAATAATTAAAAAAAAAACTTTTAAAAATTCAACAAACTGTCGTTGTATCGGAGTGTGGTATGCACCACAAGACTCGGCAAAGTGGGGAATTTTTTTAGCCAAAAAAAAAAGTTGACATTTATTTATTTTTTTGTTAGTCTTGTGGTGCAAACTGCACCGTGACTTCCTTTTTCCCCAAAAAATTTCAACCCGAAAAAAGAGAGGGGACTTTAGGGATCTTTTACAAATCAAAATACGGATCCGAGATAAGGAGTGTCACACCCATTCATGCGTGCATAACCCTCTTCGCGGGTTCAGGGGTCAAAAAGGTTACTGAAGCGGTCTGGTAGCAATTAAGGGTATAGTCCTTTTTTGACCATTGTCCAAAAAATGAGTATAGAAACAAATAACTTCAGCGAGCAAAAATGTGTTTATTTTACTTTTGTTTGTCGCAAAATATACCTAACATCCAAAGAAATGTATTGTTTCAAATAAAGATATGAATGGATGTTAATAAAGCTGGGAATAAGTAAGCTGTGTGTGCGTGCGTGGTCAATTAATGGCGATATCTCATTTTACAACAAATACTGTAAATATAAATATTGTAGAAAATAAAATAGGAAAAGGTTTCCGAATTAGTAATCTTCTTAAATTTATTAATATTTGTGGAAATTTGCAGAAAATATCTCAATAATTTTCTCTGTATAGTAAAAAAAAAAAAAAAAGCAGCTGATGCTGATGCCGCCCTAATTAAATATTTTGTGATTGGAGGTGGCTTATATTAAGAAAACTATTGCATATACAGGTTTAGTAGTTTGCTAAAAGAAAATTGGTAGTTTTATAGAAATAAAAATGTTGAAGCAGCTATTTTTTAAATCGAAGAATTCTTTTAAGCGCAATGTTAAAGTCGATCAAAATAATTCCTGTAAAAAAGAGATGCGTTAACTTGCCCCCCCCCCCCCCCCCCACTTTCGAAAATTTAAATTTCAAAGATAGCAGGCATTAGCTCTCAATTAGCTCTAATTTGCTCTCTAATATTAGAATTTGCTCTGGTTATGGTACCGCGATATTCCAATTAGAATGGTAGGGGGGCTAAGTTAACGCCCCCCCCCCCCACTTTCGAATATCGAAATTTCAAATATGCCAAAATTTAGCTCTAATTTGCTCTCTAATATTAGAATTTGCTCTGCTTCTGATGTCGAGATATTTCAGTTACAAGAAGGGGCCGAGCGTTAATTTAGCTCCCCCCACCCCCTTCACTTTCGAATATCGCAATAAGTAAAATCACCGTTTTTAAAAAATTAACTTTAAACATCAACTTTCCACTTGATCATTTAAAAAGAGTTCATATTCATTTGCACACAACTTCTCTATGAAAACGAATTTTTGCAGGGGTGTTCTTAAGTTTCGTAAGTACTTTTAGCATTCCTAGCAATTACATTCATGATAGAAATCCAGGCATTCATGCATTCAACCTCTTTTTTTGGAGCCCAAACCCAATTACTCTAAATGCGAACCCGAGTCCAACAGTAGGCAGCAGAAAATCATTAATAAAATTTTAAAATTGTTACAGATTTATTTTGTTATTTAAATATATATATATGTATATATACATTAAAATAAATATTAATCCTAAATACGCTTTCACGTTTCGTGATTTTTCATATTCCTGAAAATCTGTTTAAAATAACAAATTTGTTATTTATACCCAACTACTGGCAGAAATTAAAATTCTTAGATTATTCTTTTTAATATAATTGTACAACTATGGCAAAAAGGCGTGAATTATGTTTCCCAGTAATTTTGGAAAAGGATTTCAAACAGAAAGAGACGATAGACAAAGGATATCTCACGTCTTTTTTATGTTATTAACACTGACCATGCATAGGCTTCAAAATCATATAGAATATTTCCCCTTTTGTCCCATCAATAACAACTCAATTCCATTTCAAACAAATTTTTAAATGAATTTAAAACACCTTAAGAAACTTAGAGTACATTCTTGTCTCTCTAATAGCAAGTTTTTTTGTCACTCATTTCAATTTGTGATAAAATAAAATAAAATATTTTATCTTGAACTCACCCGAGCCCGAAAACTGGCATAAAATTTATAGACCTAACCCGTTTCGTGCCCAAACTCGGATTCCAACTGATCCCGCTTCATATCTAATGCATGCTTTATAAAAGGAAAAAAAAAAGTACAAATTTTCAACGTTCTGTAAAATGGTAAATCGATCATTTATTCATACATATGTGTAGATGTTTGAAGATTTTGCTCAACAACACAAAATTTTCTGACACATTCATGCACATTAGTCCGTTTTAAATATAAATATTACTAAAACATTTGAAATCGAATAGTATTTTTCATTTTTTGACAAATGCATGGATTAAATATTGAGTCATAAACGATTTTGTCTCATGACGATGCATTTTGGACTGTCACATGCCTAAAATCTATTCAAAAATCCAACTTTGATATACATAAAATAAGTTTTTAGCATTCAGTCAATTGATAAATCCATATGTGTTTGTGATTAACTTTTTTTTAAAATTCATAAACTTAGCATAAATCTAAAATTATAATTTCTTTAAATTTAAGATTTTACTAAGTTAATATTATCATTTTTGCGAATTTTTGCTTTTTTCCTTTATTCTTAAGAAGGTGTTTTTAAAATTTCATAACTGCTTATTATTTCTATTTACTATTATTAAAAGGGAAAATTTATGCCTAGGAATTTAATATTTTGAAATAGCTTTGTCTTTGATTATTAATCTTTACATATCTTTATATCATTAGCAAGGGCTTCAAATAACAAACATTTCAATTCAGAACAGAATGTTTTGCGGAAATATGGAAGTTAGGTACATTATTTATCAAATATTGTCAATGTAAAAAAAAATTCAAAATAAATTCATTTATTTTATTTAACATTTTCTTAATTCCTTTTTTTTTTCTAATTTTTGGAAAAATAACTTTTACGTTTACAAAATTTAAAGTAGTGACAAAAATTAAATTTTACCAAAGTTTAACGAACATATCATTTACTGAAATCAAGTTAATTGCAGTTGGCCATTTTACAAGTTGAAATGGCTTATCAAAAATATTTTTAAGGGAACAAAAAAACATTTATAAACGTTTATGCCATTATCGGTTAACAGAATAAATAGAAGGTAAAAAAACAATAATTCTCGTAATTATTAAAAAATAATTTTATTTTCAAACCATAACCATCTTCTGTTATGACGTCACATTTTTATAACAGTCAGTATAAAACATTTTATGTTGAAAAAAAAAGCATTCTGTAATACTCTCACTAACTACAATTTTTTTTATTGTATCAAAAAATATATACATTTAATGATTAAATATTCTAAAAGTAATGATATGTATGTAAAACATTTCTAAATATCATGACTAACTTTTTAGTTCTCTTCTTCATTAAAACCCTCTTCAATTATGAATCAAATTGATTTATGATTATTTTAATTCTGAATTGGAAGTGGCAATAATGCTAATAATTTTATTTTTAAACTAAAGTTTATCAATAGCAAAATCTTCAAACATACACACACATGCACGAATAAATGATTAATTTACCATTTTACAGAACGTTGAAAATTTGTGCGTAATTTTTTTTTTCTTTTATTAACCATGCATTAGATATGAAAAGGGATCAGTTCGAATCAGAGTTTGAGCGCGAAACTAGTTAGGTCTGTAAATTTTATGCCAGTCCACAGGCTCGGGCGGATTCAAGATAAAAAAATTTAATTTATTTTATCACAAATTGATAAGAGCGAAAAAAAAAAACTTGCTATTTGAGAAACAAGAATGTACTCTAAGTTTCTTAAAGTGTTTTAAATAAATTTAAAAATTTGTTTGAAATGGATTTGAGTTGTTATTGATGGGACAAAAGGAGAAATATTCTACCTGATTTTGAAGCCTGTGCATGGTCAGTGTTAATAACATAAAAAAGACGTGGGATATCCTTTGTCTATCGTTTCTTTCTGTTTGAAGCCCTTTTCCAAAATAATTGAGAAACATAATTCACGCCTTTTTTGCCATAGTTGTACAATTATATTAAAAAAAAATAATATAAGAATTTTGATTTCTGCCAATGGTTGGGTATAAATAACAAATTTGTTATTTTAAACCGATTTTCAGGGACATGAAAAATCACGAAACGTGAAAGCGTATTTAGGATTAATATATATTTCTATGTAACGAGATATATTTAAATAACAAAATAAATCTTTAAACAATTTTAAAATCTTATTAATGATTTTCTGCTGCCTACTGTCGGACTCGGGTTCGCATTTAGAGTCACTGGGTTTGGGCTCCAAAAAAAGAGGTTGAATGCATGAATGCCTAGATTTCTATCATGATTGTATTTGCTAGGAATGCTAAAAGTACTTACGAAATTAAAAAAAACCCATGCAAAAATTCGTTTTCGTAGACAAGTTGTGTGCAAATGAATATGAACTCTTTTTAAATGATCAAATGGAAATTTGATTTTTAAAGTTAATTTTATAAAAACGGTGATTTTGTTCATTGCAATATTCGAAAGTGGAGAAGGGGGGCTCCCCTCGGCCCCCTTAACGCTCGGCCCCTTCTTGTAACTGAAATATCTCGATACCAGAAGCAGAGCAAATTCGAATATTCGAGAGCAAATTAGAGCTAATTGAGAGCTAAATTTTGGCATATTTGAAATTTCGATATTCGGAAGTGGGGGGGCTAGCGTTAACTTAGTCCCCCCCCCCCCCACAACATTCTAATTGGAATATCGCGGTACATAACCAGAGCAAATTTTAATATTAGAGAGCAAATTAGAGCTAATTGAGAGCTAATTCCTGGTAACTTTGAAATTTAAATTTTCGAAAGTGTGAGGGGGGGGGGGTCAAATTAACGTATCTGTAAAAAAGTTTTATAGAATCAGAAACTATGCATAGACATTTAACCATCTTTCATAGTCACATACTTGATTATTTTTTAGTAATAAATAATCGTTGTATATCGCAAATTTGTTATTTTTTAGCGAATTTATAAAGCGCACTACCATTGTGACTGACACAAAGCTGAACTGTGGCAAAAATCAGACCTTGTAATAATCCTACAAAGAAAATAAGAAAGAAATAAAGAAAATCCCTGGGAAGATACTTTTCACAGAATTTTCTAGTTGTTTTTGCCTTAATACCATTTTATTGGTCAGTGGACATGAAACATCAAATAATACTAAACCTTGCTCAGAAAAGCAATAAAACGATAAATTTTACTCAAACAAGTTCACCGACAGCTCTCGCCGCAGGCTTCTTTCGCGTACCTTCTAAACCCCTCTTTCTAAACCCCTTCCATAGCAATAAACCTGTGAGGGTGGGGTTCGTATTTGTCCATTTCAGACCTGGAAGATGACAGTATGAGAGTCCTACACAACCCCCTGTATTTCACTGTCTTAATTGCTTTCCACTGGTAAGGAATTTGACTAGAATGGAACAAACCAAACTGCACTCCGATACCCGATAGTTTGTTGAATTTTTGTACGTGCGATGATCTCCTTACCTACCCCGTGCACACAGACATCTTTCTTTTATTACTATACTATAGATTCCAAAATAGATGCACAGATTTGTTGTAGTATGTATCGAGATTGTTCCGTGAGACATATTAAACATTTTGAACAAAAATTAAAACATACGGAGCTTTTTTTTTTAAATTATAGACTACGAATATTTTGGTTTGAGAAAAGTACATTAGGGTATTTCATTTTCATTAAATGTATTCAAGATGTATGAAAACAAACTTTGTACCAAGTAAATGGCTATATACGTATATATATAGGGTGACCAGAAATAAACGCCCCAATTTGAACAGTAAATATAATAAATATAAAGATGAAATAAGTGACATTTATATTATATATGATAGCGCTTAAATTTCATATACTACTATAATTTCAAAACAAATTCTCGTTAGTAGATGGCGCTGCACATTCTCAAACTAATATGTAAAACTGCATCAAAAATTTCTGAAACTTTATTCTTTATTCTATTTAGCGATTAACCCCCCCCCCCCCCCCAAAAAAAAAAAAAAAAAAAAAAAAAAAAAAAAGATTGAAATTTGTATGAGCATTCTTATGTTTGAGATGTTGCAGCGTCCTCTGTTGACGAAAATTGGAACTGTTTTTTTTAATTACAGTATATGAAATTTAAGCGATATCAGACAAAAATGTCACTTAATTCATCTTTATGTTTATTATAGTTAATGAATTATTGAATATTCAAATTGGAGCGTTTATTTCTGCTCACCCTATTTATATATGTATACCGGGTGTCTCTAAAAAGAGGGACCCTTTTTAAAATTAAATAATTTGAAAACGGTAGAAATGCCCCGTTTGTTGCATCTTTATTAGAAAAGCAATACAATTTTAACCATATGATTTCAAAATTAGTTTAAAATGTTGCCAGATGGCGCTATAAGCTGAAAAAAAACTAGAGAGATTGGACATTGACGAAATGCCCGCCTTGTAAGTTCCAAAGCAGGTGGAACGCAGTAGAATGGAATGTATTTTCATGACTCTCTGAAAGTATATAAAACGAATTTTACATGATTTTAATACAATAAAAAATGTTAGACGGTGATGAAAATACATTGCGTTCTACTGCGTTCCACCTGCTTTGGAACTTACATGGCGGGCATTTCGTCAAAGTCCAATCTCTCTCTAATGTAGGATCTGGAAAAAAAAAAAAAAAAAAAAAAAATGCCACTATTATCAAAACGTCCGCCATTTGCTACAACAACAACAGCACGTAGTCTCATAACAAAACTAGCCGATACCCGCGAATAGGTCTCACCAGGAACGTCCTCACACGTTTTAAAATATTCCAGTTCCGCTAAACTTTAAGGATTTTTCAGTAAACTTTGTCTTTCATGTGTTCCAATACAAAGAAATCGCAAGAATTCAAATCTGGCGAGGAGTGTCATCATTTAGTTTTTTTAGAGATCCTACACGAGAGAGATTGGACATTGACGAAATGTCCGTCATTTTAGTTCCAAATTCGATTGATCGCCGTTGAACGCAAAACAATTTCTCCAGCGTTTGGCACTTTTCAATTTATTAAAATCATGGGAATATCGTTTTATATCGCTTCAGAGATATATGCATAACATAAGTATACATTAGTGAACAAGAATTCTATGGAATTCATTATTTTTATTTGGGTGAACTTAGAAGTAGATGAATATCTTGAAACAGGTTGATAGATTTTTATACTCTTAAACGGTAAGAGAGAAATACAAATGTATGTACTTTGTGGAATTCATGTGTTTTTTTTATCTCTTAACAATAGATATTAAAATTATTAATCGTAAAGTTTTAATTGAAGTATCGATTCTTTATGTATTTAAATTAATAAATAAAAAAAAACCTCGATTGCTTTATTTATTAAATAACATGAAAAAAAAAATTATATTTTGCAAAAATAAATAAATTACGGAATTTTTAACTATCGAATATTCATATATCAGAGTTCGTACGGACTCCTGGAATTTTCAGGGAAAGTACTAGTATTTTCTTATAGAAAAACTCGCCTTATATAATCGCGCGATTACATAAGGCCTGTTTTACTATAAGAAAATACTGGTACTTTCGCTGAAATTTCCCGGAGTCCGTACAAACCCTGATATATGTATAATAAAATTCACGTTTTTCAGATATCATATTTCTGACTTGCTTTTCTTAACAACAGTGACCTACTTAATTATCATACTATTTAAAATTTATTTCAACATCAGTAGCACTCATATTTATCAGATCTGTATATTTAGATTTTTTCTAAAGCGATAACAGTAGCTAGAAATTAATTTAGAAGATAAAATACGAATCTCTTCAATGAAAATTTTAAGCTAAGCTTAAATAATGTATGTTTTTGGAGAAGAGAGATATACCGTATGCTCATTCTTTATTTTTTGCTAATTTATACTAGTTAATGTTTAAGAAAGTAAGGATAAGGGGGAGGGGGTAATAATGTTGTTTATTTTCTGTCTGAAATTCATTTTACGTGAAAAACTACAATTATTTTTTCAAAATAGCGGGAAAGTAAAATGAAGGTGAAATACGCTGAATGTAATTTTCTTTTTAACTTGTATGAGCAGCAGGGTCACTAAGTTTTTTTTGAGAGATCCTACATAAGAGAGAGATTGGACATTGACGAAATGTCTACCATGTAAGTTCCAATGCAGGTGGAACGCAGTGTATTTTCATAACTCTCTGAAGATATATAAAACGAATTTCCCATGATTTTACTGAAATAAAAAGTGTTTGACGGCGATGAAAATACATGCGTTCCACCTGCTTTGGAACTTACATGGCGGACATTTGGTCGATGTCCAATCTCTCTCTTACGTATTATTAGAGATCCTACATACGAGAGAGAGAGAGAGAGATTGGACATTGAACAAAATTGGCGACATTTCTTATATTACAGTGAAAATACACTTATATTTATGTTTTGCATGGCTCTCTGAAGGTATACAACGAATTTTCGATGATTTTAACAAAATGAAAAGTGTTAAATGCTGAAGAAAATAAATTGCGTTCTATGGCGATCAATCAGTTTTGGAACAAACATGGCGGACATTTCGTCAATATCCAATCTCTCTTATTTTTTCTTCAATCTCTAAGTTTTTTTCAGCTTACAGCGCCACCTATTGGAGGAACTTTAAACTAATTTTCAAATGGTATGGTTAGAAATTTATTGCTTTTCTGTTAAAGATGGAACAAACGGGGCATTTCTATCGTTAATCGTTTTCAAATTATTTAATTTAAAAAAGGGCGTCTCCTTTTTGAGATACCTGCTATATGCTATATGAAAAAAGAATTGATATTTTTGCTCATTTCCCCCCTTTACCTTTACAAGAGGAGGTGAGGCACGGGTTTAAAGGAGAAAAATTTCTAAACTGATGGATTTAGTCGATGTTCATTAGAGAAAGTTACTAACAAAATAATGTATCTTTAGATTTATCTTCAGAATTTAACCTATTAAAACAAATACTGAGGTACGAAGGGGAGGGGTGGTAGTGAATCACTATGTCATCCCTTGTTGTTTCGTATGCATCATTTATTGCGGTAAATTTGCGAAAACCACTATTTAATTTTCGGTCTCTCCTAACTACCTGTTTGGGGAGATGCCGGCCTTCACCCCCTTTCGTGCGCGAAGCCCTGACACTGGAGTCGCGTGAGGCCGCGCACCACTGACCCACATTTGGTGGCTACTATTTGGGTCAGTGGTGTGTTCGGACTTGAAGGGGGGGATGCGACTTAGTGATTCCCGGGGGCCACGTGTGAAATCGATTCCGTCGGAATCGAGTTCAACTTTCACATTTTGAGCAATACTTAATTAAAAAAAATACCACTGCACATTTGCTTTTTAACTCTTCATTGAATGATTCGAAAAACAACTATGCAATGCACTACATTGCCTTAAAAAACAGGGTGTCCCAAATGCCCGTTCATTATTTTATTTTATTTATTTATTTTTTATTAACAAATTGACGCATCAGTGCGGTTTGCTCCAAAAGACATGTCAAAGTGTCGGATGCTTTTGCGACAAAAGAAAAAAAATAGTTCAAATTTTCATTGAGCTGTTTTTTTTTGCTACAAAATTTTTGCCCTTTTGCCAAGTCTTGAGGTGCAAAGCACATCCCGGATACCATACAATTTGTTAATCTTTTTAAAGAGCTTTTGAAATGTAAACGGGATTATGGGATTCATTGATTTTTTGTGTCTTTTGTCGTGAAAAATTCTACTTTTTGACATGGTTTATGCTGTAAAGTGCTCTCCCATAACGACTAGTTAAATTTTTACGAAATTTATGCAATCTGAACTTGCATATGGGTCTCTTTAAACTACCCCCCCCCCCCCCTATTACTGCAAGAAATGCTGACGCTTTGCCAAGTGTTATACTGCTAGTGTTGTCATGTGTCCCGATTTTTAGGGGCTCCAAGACCTGTCCCGCGTAAACACAGCGCGGGACGATCAAAGTCCCGATTTTTCGCGGGCAAATTCTTTTCAATTTTTTTTTCGTACCATGCTATTCGTTAGTCTGCACATTGCAAATTCCTGGTACACATTGGGAACACTTCGATTTTTAAAAAAATGTTCCAGTTACCTTAATGTGTACTTAATGTGTTCAGATTATGCTCCACTATAAAGAAAGTGTTCTGGCGTAGCTACAAGTTCAGCGCCCTGGAGCAAGTACAATCGGATCACTCCCTTCTCTACCAGAAAAGGTTGCCCAAAATTGTTTTCAGGTTTAAAACATATATAGTGCAGTAAAACATCCTGTCATAAATGAAAAATTTTCATGATGCTGATAGAAGGAATGTCATACAACTATATCTGCTAAGACAGAAACATGTCTAAAACGGAATTTCTCCCAGTCCCTTGTGATTCCGTCTTAATAGACTTCATTGTACTTATTTCAAATTAATACATTTTTTTTTTGCTATAAAACACAACCTGTAAACCTGTAATGCACATGTAAATGCCCTCATTTGTGCTTTTAAACGTTCTTTACAATTTTCATGAATTCAGAGGCATAAAACAATAGATTTATAATTTATATTATCTTAAATAAAAATTATGATAAGTCAAGTTCAAGGAATATTATAGTTTCATTTATCTAATTTTTAGCTAAAACAAAATCGGAAAGCATTGATAAAATATTCCGTTTTAGACAGGTTTTCGTATTAGTAAGTATAATCACGAAAAATTTTTGTAAAAGGCAGGATTCCGCTTTCACAGGTTTTACTGTATATTTTATAAATTTAAAAAAATGGCAAATGTAAAAAAAAAATATTTATACAAATAATTTCGTTCCTTTGTAATTTTGTGCCCCTATTATTCTTGCGAGTAATGTGCTCCAACCGCGATACGGTAGCTACGCCCCTGAAAGTGTAGCGAAAGTGTTCTGCACAGTACATTTGTTAAATCTAAACTTGGGAACACATTTGAGAACGGATTGGGAAACATTTGGGCACACTTGTGAAATCATCGGTTTTTAAACATGCGCTAGAAAGTGTGTTGAACAAAATAAGTGTTTTCAGAAGTATTCTAAAAACTGTTCCAAAAAGTGTACTAAAACGGGTGATAAAATAAGTGTTGTAAAAAGTGTATAAAGATTTGCAGTGCACAGATTAAAACCTGTGAAGATAGAATCTATATATAACAGCGGAAAATTTTTATAGTCCCTTTCAAAGGGATACTTTACAAATCTGTTAGACGGAAACCTGTCTAAAACGGAATTGTTTACGGTTCCTAGCGATTCAGTTGTTACAAGTTTTACTGTACTTTCTTCAGTAAAACCGTATGTAAATGGAAACTGTTTATAACTGAATTCTGTTTTAAAAATAACAATTTCACTGACTCTAATGCTAAGTAATACTATGCAATTATACCTGTTAAATTGGAATTATGTTTCAGTCCCCAGCGATTCCGCTGTCCCAGGTTTTCTTGTTGGAGATTGTTGTGTTTATTTAGCGTAATAAAACCTGCTAAGATGGAATCGCAAGGGACAGGAGAAATATTCTGTTTAAAATAGGATTTCGTCTCAGCAGGTATAATTGTGGGGTATTCCTACGGTTGGACAATAACATTTTTACATTTGAAGCAGGATTCCGTTATAGACAGGTTCCGCTTTTATAGCATTTGCTGTATTTTTTGTCCCATTTAGAAGCCGCTGTCCCGCTTTTTTTTTGTCTCATTGACCCCCTTTTTGTGAAAATGGAACTGGGAAACACGATATGGTGCAAACCGCACTCAAACTTTTATGAATTTTTGAAATGTGAACACACTTATGGGACCCCCTGTAATTCATTTAAGTTTGCGTGGCATCTAGCTAGTGTCTTGCGCAGGTCGGATTATACCCGTCTCGATCCCGAAAATTTTATTTAAAGTCTACCCGAACCCGTTACAAAAAATTTCTTCCATCCGAAATCCAACCCAGTGTAACTTAAAAAAGAACCGAACCCAAAATGGAAAAACATTAATCCCTATTTTAATAAAATTATGGAAAAGTAGTTTACAATTATATCTCTAATATAAACTTTATTTTTTATGTTGAAAAATGAACATAATGAACATATATTTGAACATAAATGTTCAAATATATGGTTTTTATCATTTGAAAAAGCATTCTAGACTTTTTTGAAAAATCGGGTCAATCCGAATCCAGACCCGCAAGAGTCAAATCCCAACCTAAAACCGACTCGAACCTGAAACAATTAGTCAATCCAACCCGCAGCGAAAGAAATTGGCGCAAACCCGACCCGAATTTCTGATCGGTTCGGTTAAAATCAGGTTACCTGAACCGATGCAGGAATGCACCTTCTAGATTCCTGCACGGATCTGGATATATCTTGATTCTTACCCGACAAAGTTAGGTCTCGTTACCCGGCTCGAACCTGAAATATTTAACCTTAAAACCCAACCCGAAATGAAAGAGAATGAATACCATATTTTAATGTCATTGAAAAATGGCCTAAAGTCATATGTCTGTTATTATCTTTTATTCATATTCAAATATACAGGCTGTCCCATCTTAGTGTTCAATTCCTAAACTGTTAGTTTTAGACGTATAGTAGTTTCAATCGCAAAAATGTTTCTTTTCAGATGTTGCTACGTCAAAATATATGGTTATTAAAAAATATATATATATATGAAATTCAGTTTTTTGTTTAAGTTATCACCGGGTCCTATAAGCTATATCGAGAAGCACTTTTGCCATGTTGTAACAAGTAAAACAATAATAATAATAAAATTCTATTCTTCTTCAAACAAAACTTACCTAGGTGTGATACTTAGAATTTTATAATTTTCAGCGTTTTCTGGCGTTTATAATCAAAACGAGTTTTCCATTTTTAGTGAAGGAATTTTTTTTTTAAATGTACATAAATATATTAATATATTGTTTTAAACATACTTTTTTTTTTCCAGAAAAAAATAAAAATAAAAATATTGCCACTTTCTTGATAGATTGGAATAGATACATTCTTCTCAGTATGAAGTAATCGTTCTCTTTTTCTTCCATCTTTCAGTCTTTACTGAATAAAACCTACTTCTCTCTACGTTTCTATTTTCGAATTTCTCCTTCAAGAATTTATCCGAAACCGGGATCGATCGCTGGAATTTCCTGTCAGAAATTAGGAATCCATTGAGCTCAGCTTGTTCTAGACATAAAAATCCTCATGTAAAAGTGGGTCAGTATCGGTAAAACTATGAGTCAGGTGTTTTCATTTTGTTTTCTTTTTTTTTTCTTAAGCGTGTCAATTTTGACAGCCATAAATTAATACTTGTCGATTGAGTGAATTAAAAATTGCGTTGTTTATTATTATATCCATTTATTAAATTATTCTTCAGTATTTATTGTTTTTCATTTTTTTTTTCTCTTGGGGGGAATAATTGTTCTACTTCAGTGTGAAATTATAAATAAGGAGCGGGGGGGGGGGGATAAAGAAGGAGAAAAAAGTGGATGTTAATATTTAAAAATAGGGCTTTTTCATTGACTTGCTGTTATAACCAGATGCTTTTTATAACTTTCCAAACTTTCTCGTCCTTTTTTTGACGACTAATCCCACGTTGCCTAAATTTTGTGCTACCAAGACTTATAAAAGGCGAGAACCGAGAACTGACGTTTTGTTTCACGATTTATCGTTACTATTACATTGTTAAAAAAAAAATATTTTTTTATTTTCGAGATTTTAAGAAACAATTATAAAACAAAAGCTACTTCTTTCTTCTTTCTTTTTTTTTTTTTTTTTTTAAAAGTGTATTATAATGCATTTTAGCGAAGTTTTATTCAAATTAAGAACTCTCAATTTAAATAAATGATCCGGTTGCAAGGTAAAGGTCCAGGCTTTATCACATCTCCTAGGAAAAAAAAGGTTAATTCTGTTAGTTTTGCTACCTTTTTAAAGAGCATTAAAAAAATTCGCAACTGACCAACAGAGTATTTTGAAAAGAAAGCGCAAAGAAAAAAAACTTATGTATTTTGTTGTGCTATTTAGTCTATTCCCAGCTTAAAGCTCACCACGGATTTCAAACCTAAAGCTTAAAACACAAACTTAAGCTGCGATCCGACTGGGTTCAGCTTCAGCGACATTTATGTGGTCAGTCGTTCTCTTTTTGAAGCTCGGGGACAGGCCATAGGTCACCGGAGAAGTTCCCAGACATGTTTATCACCGCCTCTTTCTTTTGTTGATGATCACAGAGCCTTTGGAAAATAAAGACCAGAGAAATAATTTACGACTGTTTGAAGCGGGATTTTTTAAAATTTTGTCTGAACGGACCTACATTCGAATTTTTTTCGGAACCTATTCACCTAAATTCTTAGGTGTGGTTTTGCTAGCCTAAGGTGACTTAAAACGAGGGAAATGCATAGTCTCCTTTATCGGGATCAATATCTTCCCATTTATTTTAATTCCTTTCAAACTTTTTGAAAACTAAATTTTCTTTCTATCTGATATTTTTTTTGTGAGGGGGGGGGGGGTGGTGGAGGGTGCGTTATTTTCAAATGATTTAAAATAAACACCAAGAGAAATTTTTTTTTTTAGTTACATGTCTTTCTTTTTATTTTCATTAATATCAAACGGGGCATTTGGGGGTTCACAGCTCACCTGATAAAATAATCAAATGTTTTAATTCTTCTTTTTGTAAAAAAGCCAATTAGAAGCTTATTTTTTGCACTTCAATTATGTGTATTTCTCATATTCTCTCTGTTTTTTTAGCACTTTCCAACCTAGTTGAAAAGTGCTTATGACTTCGGTTTGTCTGGCCGTATGGCCGTCTGTCCGTGCTCTAACTCCCGTAAATATGCTCGGATTGCTCTGCAATTTTTATATGTTATTGTCGCCATCTATAGCATGTTCCCTATTTCAAAGGAAGTGTGTAGCACTTATAGTTTTATTACAGGGACACTCAAAAGATTTCCGTTACATTGCGGTCTATGGGGAAAAATCATTTGCGGTTTATTTAAATAATGTTTCAGTATTTTAAACGCATTGAAATTTATATATATCACTAAGGTGCATTAGAAAAAGCTTAATATGGAATAGGGTGTGCATAGCACTTATAGTTACTTTACAGGGACAGTCAAAAGAATTCCGTTACATGACGTCTATGGAGAAAAATCGTCTGCGGTTTATTTAAATAATGTTTCACTATTTTAAACGCACTGAAATTTATATATGTCACTAATGTGCTTTACAAGAGGCTTACTACAGAATAGTGTGTGTATAGCAGTCATCGTTCATTTACAGGGACACCCAAAATAATTTTCTACTGTCTGTTAACAATAATTCCTGGAAGTGCGTTTTAAGTTACTGAACGCGATTTTAATTTTAACTCGCTTTTTGTCTATTACGTGGTGTGTATAAATTCTGTAGATCCTATACAGGGAAGCACAAAAGTTCGCGAACACATTTCCGTTTATTGACAAACTCCAGATGGAGAATTTTAAACTGTGCTACGCGTTTCCTAACTGAACTAAAATTTAGCATCCTATGTAGTATATATACAAACCTATAGATCCTATACAGAGCTGAATAAAAGTATTCGGATATTTTTCCGAATATTGTATATGTTGGAAATTCCTGAAATTATGTTTTTAAATATGTTATGCTTTTCCAAATTGTTTACTTAGATGTTATCTTTTAGCTTATTAAACGGTGTGATTTGTAAAATTATTTTGGAAGCGTTGGAAAGTGCTACATAATCTATGCTTGACGCATGATTTTTCGTTCTTGTTTAAAGTTATGTTTAAAAATTGCCTTGTACGTGGGATTCTGACACACACAAAAAAAAAGAAACAAAGAAAGAAAAAAAAAATTAATACTGCTGCAAACACGTGTTCGAAAATGGATTTTGTTCTTCGAGCACCCATGCTCCCAAGTGTAAAAAAAGTTTTTGAGGTTTATTTCAATACAACACCTATGGGTTTTGAGCAGGTCACGACCTGGTATTTATTCGGGCCTCATCCAGGGCCGTAGCTAGGGGGGTGCCAGGGGGGGGGGATCAGCACCTCCTGAAAAATTTTGAGCCCCCCTGGGAAAGTTAGCAATGCCGCCAAATGAAATTCTGTTTCAAAAATCCAAATGAAACTCTCTTCAAAAATTGAACTTAGTTTTGGGGACTCTTTAGAGTTTTGCATAAATACTAAATTGTAGTATTTGTTTAAAAACTGCAAATAAAACTGCGCGCATCCTATCTGCACATACTCAGAATTTGCAACCTTTTGCTGATGCAAACATTGACTTTTGCATTAGTTATATACTGAAATTTTTCATTTTGCAATGTTTTCCATTATTAGCCTAAAACAAAGTTATTCTAATGAGTTATAGCCAATTTAAATACAAGTGGTTTTAGCTTTTGACTAGACCCAAAATAATTTTAAAATGCAAAATACACCCTTGATTATTCTAATGTTTTTTATCATATAATAACATAACTTTAGAATCCTGAAGGGCAGGGAATATTCAGAAAAAAATTAAAGGTTGCAACTCTTTTGAAACAGGCGAAACAGCTTTTTATTTACTTTTTGACATCATCACTTATTATTTCACTAGTATAATTATACACTGAAAATTTTCATTCTGCAGCCAGTGATGTAGTAGTAAAAAAACCAGATGGCATACGCTTTAGGCAGAGGGTATACGGTATTCCTTAAAATAATCCAGAAGGTATTGCATCCCTGTCTGTAGCTTTTACTTTTCTTAGCATCAAATAAAGTTATTATAAACAATTTAATAAGAAACATAGTGCCTACACTATGAATATGCACCAATTTACCTTTCTATATAATACTTCGATCATATTTATCTGTGTCTGTGCGTGCATGTGTCAGAGATAGAAAAATAGTATGAGCCCTCCCTACATTTTCTTGAGCACCCCCTATTGTTTGATTCTAGCTACAGCCCTGGCCTCATCCTTCCCATAGTGTCACAAAGATTTGAAACGTTCTCTATACCTTAGAATACAGATATGAATATATAAATACCGGGTGGCCATGATTAAAGTGTACGTGTTAGAAAGGTTTGGTGGGTACGTGTTTGAAACACTACAAGCTAAACTACCTGGAATATTCAAAAAATATTTGCTATTTATACTGTTTAGAGCATATAAAAACAAGTTCTGCAGTTAAAAAAATAATAATAATGTACAAATTTTCCGATAGATGGTGCTGTATATCATTAAAATGTAGGATCTCTATTAAAATATTTAAAAAAAAAAAAAAATAAATAAAAATAGTGAATTTCAAATTGTTACGTAAAAAAGAAAAAAATATAGAAAAAAAGAAAAAAAAATAGAAAAAAAAAGTGAAAAAAAGAAAAAATAGAAAAGTTGATTAGGGATTTTCTAAAATAGGATTGAGAGAGAATTTTGAATAAATAAATAATTATTTTAAATTTTGATTTTTCCAAAAGAGAAGAGATAAATTTTTGGCATGGTGATCTAAAGTGGTAAAAACAAAATGAAAGTAACAAGACGTTGTAAGAAAACGAAAGTTAAGAACAATACCAAAATAAACACTTCATGGCAAATAAATAAAACAGGAATTAAAACAGAATTAAAAAAGCAGATGTTTTGTCTATGACGTAACACTTATCATCTAACTTTTAAAACTTTTTAATCGCAAATTTCACATTATCACACATTATTTCACATCACGCTTTATTAGAGGTGCTGTCCCCTCACGCAAAAAAACCCGCTGGCTAATGTTAATCCTATGGACAGGGCTTTACAAATTTGATAAAACCTGCTAGCCAGCAAAAAAATCTAGTCGCCAGTAAAAAATATTATCCCCCCCCCCCCCCCCCCCCCCCGCCTTCCCCAACACTGATTTACAAAAAGAACAAAAGTTTTTTATGTATTAATTGAGAAAAACAATAATAAGCATAATTTTAGGTTTATTTGTTACATTAGTTTGGAATTGTTACAGAATTCAGAAAGATAATATATACCCAGTTTTCTTATGAAATTTATCAAAATTATAAAACTGTAAAAAAAAAAAAAAAAAAAAAATTCTGTAAAAGCTGGAATAACCGACATGTTCGGAAAATGCTGATTGCCGAAGTCTTTCATTGTCCGGATACGAGTGCTACAAAATCTATATCTGATGAGGGGGGCATGGATGAAATAGTGAAACAGAAAAACAATTTTTGCCTATTTTCTGTCGAAGTCAGTCAAATATTTTATTATTATTATTATTTTAATCTTCTTATTATTTAAATATATTTTGCATTTGCTGAACTTGTTTTTACCAAATTAAAAATGCTAAAAAAAAAAAAAAAAAAAAAAAAAAAAAAAAACGCAAAAAGGCCGTTTGTGTTCAGAGTCAACTTCTTAGGTCAATTTTTCTACAAAAAATTATGATAATAATGAAAACGCCAGATAAAATAATTTGGTGAAAAGATAGAAAAACTTGGTCGCCAGTGGCGACCTGGAGACCGCATTTGTCAAGCCTTGCCTATGGAAGTTATTTTACAATATCTCGTTTGCATTTCAATATTTTTAAACGATTTTTTTGTAATTTTTTTTTCTCCCCATTGGATACCTGTGGTTGTACTTTCGAAACTGGTTTCGATATTGTAAAATAACTGTCCCATAGGATTAACATTAGCGAGCTGATGTTTTCGCGTGAGGGGACAGGACCCTTAAGCCTTAAGGTTTCAGCCATAAAAAACTTTATAAGCCTACAAATTTTAGCAAAAAAAAAAAAAAAAAAAAAAAAAAAAATCGCGCTCCATAAAGTATTTTTATAAAAACGGTAGTAACTATTATAGCGCTGCTATAAAAGAATATCGCAGTCTCAAAATATATTGATTTAAAATGGGTTATTTTAGTTAATAATTGGTAATAAAACATCTCTAACACTTAAGGCACCATCTGTCAGTTACATTTCAAACTAATCTTTTTTGTTGCATAACTCGTTTCCTCACACATTATAAATACCAAAAGTTTTAAAAGTATTCCAAATAGTTCAACTTGTAGAGCTTTTCAAACACGTATTATGGCCACCCTTGTACATATTTAGATTTTTTGTTTTTAATATTACCCCATTCTAAAAGTGCAAGATATTGATTATAATTGGTGGAAGATCAAAATAGATTTAAAATATCAGCTTTACAAGAATTGTATATCAAATTTGGGGGGTGGGGGAAGGGGGCTCCAAACTCAGTGGACCAGTTGGTCTATGCTTTAATCAGGCCCTAGTTCTGAGTTATAGAGAATGTTGTGAGTTCCCAGCTTAATTGGAAGCTCCTCCATTGCTCTGCCCACGAGCGAGAGCGATCCGCCCGGTTGGTCAAGTGGGTCATTGCGAGAGTGAGGCTGGACACACAACAACAATAAAAAGAAAATGAAAGAAAGAAAGGTACGCTGAAAGTGAAAGTGGCAACAAAAGACCAGAGGTTTGACCCACTTTTCTTTCCCGAGCGACCTTGGTGCCAGATTCGCTTGCCATTTTTTTTTTTTCCTCCTCGAAAAGACGACAAAAGATAACACACATTTTGCGTCTCTTGACGACTTACTTCTTTGCGATTTTTTCGATGATTTCTCACACTTTCACTCGACTCGCAACAGATTGAAACAAGGAATATAAACCATGTTCCACGCATAGATTATGAATATCTTTCCAATATTACGAGAACTTACAAAATTTTTATATGTTCCATCGGTGTTTCTAAATTTCGCGGTACACATGGACTCATGATGAAATTTACGGCTTATATTAAAATTATGAAGATGGAAAAGCATATGAAATGCATAAGTGACATTTTAAATCTTTTTATCTATATTAATAAACCAAACTTTCTTTGTGGATTTGATTCGATTTAGAATTTTAAAAAATAACTTTTAAGGGATTTTTAATGGATTTTTGCATCGGGTATTTTTTTCCCCTTCACCATTCACCTGTTTGTTTCTAAATATCGCCCAGTTCGTCTTTACAGCAGAGAATAGAAGAAAGAATGCTCTTTCAGATAAAGTTTATGTCAAAACTGTAACATAATTTACGGATTTTTAATGATTAATTAAAAAAGTAATAATTAAACGTGCAACTTTTTGCTTTTAATTTCAATAAGTATCTAGCTGCAAACGATGTTTTGGCTTGTCCATTTTGTTTCTTTTCACAAAACGCCGAGACATTTACTCCACCCCCCCCCCCCCCTAAATCTCGGGGGAAAAAAATGCTGCCATTTTAGTTTCTTTCTTTTCTTTTTTCTTTTAATCATTTTAGAATAAATATAACTGGTTACTAAAAATTAATATTACAAATAACTTGATTTTAAAACAACCAAAATTAGGCATAAATACAGTGTAACTCAAAGCAAAAAATTTTAAATGCATCATCGCTTAAGAATTCGATGTTAGGCATGAAGAATTAGATATAATGAAGCAGGGATTTTACAAAATTCAAACTTTAAAACTTTTTAAAACGGTTGAAAAATTTATGGAAAAAGGCACTTCTAAAATTAGAAAATTTATCACGATTTTTCTAGAAATTTACAGATTTGAAACTTAATAAAATGTTATGTACGTTACTGCTTGCTAATATTAAAAGGGTTAAAACCATAAAAACGAGTAATAATCACAATTTAGAAAATTCAGATTTGGAATGGAATAAAAGTTTAGGTTGCAAGAACTCGCTCGGAAAGTTTTTTCTCTTAAATTTCGATTTTTTTTTAAAGATTGAAAAAAGAAGAAAAATCAATTTATTTTCGTTTGAGCGTGATACTACAGAATTTTGCCAAAATATGCACCAGCTTTCCTAATCAACGAAATAAGTTAAAAGTACCCACAATTATAACAACGAAACATTAATAACTAAGAGAAATTATTGGAAACTAGGTAAAAAAAAAAAAAAATTGCCTCATTTTGCCGTTTTTCTGGGGGGGGAAGTTAAATATGCTGCGTGTTTTCGAAAATTGAAATTTTTTAACATTTCATTTTGTAGAGGTTTTTGGAGTACTTTCTTTCATGCTCATGCTGATACAATTTGTTTATCGAAAATATGCTTAACTACAACACTTTATTTTAAAAAGTAGCGGCTACAATCTACTTTACAAAAGTAGTCGCTACTTTCAGTTTCACTAAAGGATTCAGCGATGGATTTCTTGTACCATTCACGAATTGATGACGTGAGCACACGAAATTCATGGAAAACGGGCTCAGTATTTGGATAAAGCAAGGAGTGGACGAAAAAGGATATCAGACGAAAACGTCGATGATTACCGCTTTAACGTGCCACGTGCAACCAATTGTGCACCTATAGAAGCTTATTAAATGATGAAAAAAATTACAATATGTACTCTTAATATTGTATTATTTTCCATACAAGTATCTGCCTATTTGTGTTTGTAATAACAGCTTGAAATTGTAGAGACTTTATGGACACCCTACCCTGTATACAGTGGCGCAATCAGGATCCTCATCTGGCAATGGTTTTGAAACATTTTTACTCATAAAATGAACGATTTCGTTGTGTGACACAATACGTGGCACACACAAACCAACCTAATGAAAAGCATGAATAATCATAATAAATTTAAACATTTTGTGTTTAAAGGTTTCATAAAAGAGCATCTTCTTTAATATGATCTCCAAAGAGAAAGAAAAAAAATAAAGGAAGAGAGTGAGAAAGAACACTAGCAGTAACATATGTACAACTTTGCTGCTATTGCTTTCAAATTTTTTTCATTCATTTTGTGTTGAAATTGCACCTATTATATAAAGCCTTGAAACAATTGATTGTTAAACATTTTATGCTGCTTATACTTTTCTTTACTTTGGTTTTTACCCATCCTATTTTTACCTGAACACAGGGAGGGGAGGGGTTCTGAAATCAGCTTTTTAAATACTCTGGGTGGGGTATTAATCCTGAAATTCCCACCCTCCTTTTGCTGCGCCAATGCCTAGTGTGTGTGTGTGCATATATTATATATATATATATTGTAATAAAACATTTTCTGGTGCACATTTAGACGCAAGCAATACAGACATTTCTCTTGGAAACACATATTCAAAACATGCTGATATTTCTGAAGCAACATTATCCTACAGGTAAAATGATTCAAAAATCACTTATGTATACATAGATTTTATTTTCAGATTATGTTCGAAATGCAAAATACCAACACTATTAGTAACCACTTAGACAGTTACGTAACATAAACACGGATTAGAAAAATTGACTTACACAATTACGTTCAAATGAAGGTTCAGTAAGAGAAAAATAGACAGGTTCCATTCGTAGCAGGTACATCTATTGTATTCTTTTCGCACGGATCAACACATTTTTCCGTTTAAGACAGGTTTTACTGTACTTTTCTCCCTTTAAAAATGTATGTACTATTCTTTTAAAAAGAATTTTAATTGAAGAATGACCATTTAAAAATCTATGCATTTTCTGCAAAAATTGTTGTGTCAGGCCTCATTTTATTGCTTATGCACGGGCCGGGCAGGGCCAATGATTTTCGTACGGCTGGGTCGTGAGCGGGCTGAAAATTTCGACCCATGCTGACCTCTAGGAAGAATAAAAATCCACGCCCGGCTTGATCCCGAGAAAAAGTCTGGCCTGGCTCGAATCTGCCGAAAAAAATAAGGTCCAAGCCCGGTCCGAGTGTCGTGAATGAAAATTGGCCGTGTTCGGGCCACGGGCCCGTGCAGACCTCTAACACATATATTGCATAATATAGATAGTAGGAACTATTCTGTCGATAGTTTGATTCCACTATATCGCAGAGTCTTAATTCCTGTATTCCAGGAATGAAGAACAATTGATTAGCCCAAATTTCCAAGTCACTAAGTTCATAACTAAGATTTACTTCTATTCATGGTCGGGTTTTATCCACCTAGAATACGACCCCCCCCCCAAAAAAAAAAAAAAAAAAAAAAACCGTTGACCCCGAACGCGGTAAAAAAAAAAACAACTTTCGTCGACCTGAAACCCGACTCGAAATCTGAATTCAAAGAAAAAATTATTCCATATTTTAAAGCAATTAAAAAAAAAAAAAAAAAAATCTACAATTATATCTTTTATGAGAAATGAAAATACATATACTCATTCATATCCAAATATATATAGTTTTTGACCTAAAACAATATATATGTATATTTTTAAACAGTACCAACACGACCCCGCTAGTGTTCAAACCAAACCCAATCTGAAACCGAACAGATCCTGAAACAATAAAAGTCAATCTGACCTGCTATGATAAAATTAGCATTCATCCGACATAACTCGATTGGGTCGGGTTCCGGTGAAATCGGATTACCCGGCCCATGTGCAGCACTCTAATATTTCATAACTCGCAAATGCCTGTAAAATCACTTTTCCGGCAGCAGTAATGCTTATGCGGCAAAGACATTTTGGGAAGTTTGTTTCAAAAGATGAAATTTCGTTCTATTTAAAATTTTATTGACTTCATTGCGAAGCATTTTGTATAGTTAGGTTTTAAACTTATTGTAATACATTTCAAACTTAAATACATATTTAAACTTATTAAGTGAATATCAATTGTCATTTGCACATTTTCTGCTTAATTTTTATTTTTTAAATGTTTCTTGTTGTAATAAGAATTTTTGATCAAGCTTTCAATTTTTTCTACCTCCCTTCCACTAAAAAATAAACTTTTCATTTAATTAAAAAATGTATATTACATGCTTAGTATTTTTATAACCCGAAATGTTTAAAGCTGTCTTTCTAGAGAAAATAGCGCGGGGTTATTACTGAAAATTTTTTTGCACACACTCTCTGACCAAAGCAATTTTTTTTTTGTTGTTAATTTAATTAATTAACTTTCTTACGGTATGCAAGTATGTCCGGCCCTTTTTAAGTCGTGTTTCCGATCGCATGTTGCGTGTAGCGGTCAGTATTTGTGTGGGCCGCGCGCATTCAGTTCAAGATCGTTCCGGAAAAGTGGGTGACCCACTTTTTCGTTTGCGCGCGCGATACGGCGTAGAGGTAGGGCGCATGCGCTCTGGCGTCGTCACCTTGAACTGGAATTCTGAGGCACTTAATAAACAACAAATTTATCTCTGAATGGGAAAATAAAAAATTGGACAAAGCGCCATTATCTCTATATTTATTTATGCCTGTTTATCGGGAAGACTTTCTCTTTTTTACAAGTCTTTTTTTTTTTCTTTGGAGGAACGAGGTGTTAAAAGTTTTGAAAGTGAACTTTTTAACTTTTTTCGATTTTTTAAAGAAGAGAATTATTATTTTAACCCTTTCGCGACAAGCATCAAGTGCGGAATTTTTAATCTTTGGGCACCAACATTTTCAAAAATCGAACGCAGTTTCCTTCTAAATAGGATATATATGTATTGAAAATCTATTGCTACCCAAGATAGAAATTACGGCAAATATCTATCATGTCTCGAAAATTCCCCTATTTTCTGAACCAAGTTTTGCTTTTAAGGAAAAATGAAATTAAGTTGTTCAATTCTTGGGAGCTTGAATAATGTCTGAAAATTTTATGTATGTGCAGTAGAGTCCTGCGCGGGTTGGGTTGCACCCTATCCGAACCCGAAAATTCTGCTTAAGTTAACCCGACACGCACACACACATACACACACACAAAATTGTTGGCCTAAAACCCGATCCGAACTCGATAAATTTTTTTTTCGTCGACCTGAACCCGCACCGAGCCAGAATTACTTCAAGCCAAACAACCCGACCCGAAATCAAAGAAAATTGATCTGCAATTTAATACAATTATGGAAAAAAAAAATCTACTATCATACCTCTAATATCCATTTTACCTTTTATGTAGAAAAATAAACATATAAAAACTCATATTAGTTGTAATTTTCCAACCGGACGAAAAATGTTCGGGCCAGTATTTGAACCTGGGATATCTTGGCTGAAGCTGCTAGTGCTCTACCAACTGAGCCATCCCGGTCGAATCTGGAGGACCTAATTCATCCAGTTAACCTTATTGATCATAGCATCTGGTTTGATATCTCAATCAGCTCAACAGAATAAATCGCAGGTAATTTGGAACTCCCCTGGGATATCTTGGCTGAAGCTGCCATGCTCAGCCTCCAGATTCGACCGGAATGGCTCAGTTGGTAGAGCATGGCAGCTTCAGCCAAGATATCCCAGGTTCGAATCATGGCCCGGGCATTTTTCGTCCAGTTGGAAAATTACAACTAATAAGACTTCTTTACCAATTTGAATAATTGTGTCAAAATTAATCTAATATAAAAACTCATCCCTGTTGAAATAAATAGTTTTTACTCTGAAACAATATTCCAATATGTTTTTATTTTTTTAAATCGGGTTAACGGTAAAATCGGTAAAACGCAACCCGAACACGACACAACCCGAGTCAACCCGATCCGCAACGAAAAAAATCAGTTCCGAACCGCTGTTCGGGGTCTGGTAAAATAGGGTTACCTAATCCTATGGACCCGTAAATATGTAATCCGTGAGGTGGGGGGGGGGGGGGGGGGAGACAAACAATCAGCGGTGTAGTCCTAAAGAAATCAGAGTGTATACACTATGGGCAGTTGATATACACCAGAGAGTATAGCTACAAAGGGTATATCCCCCACTATATCCTTGCAAATAAAAAAACACCTGCATTTATTCGCAGTCAGTTGTTTTCAATAAAATTATGACAAAGGTGATATTACACTAGGAATGATTTGTTTTTTCAGGATAATGCAATTTTTTAAATAGAGGTCGCCTTCACTACATACTAAAAATTGTGACATTTTCATTTTACAAATGGTAGCACCACTCTCTTTTGACACCCCATTTGAGTTCCTTGGATCAGTTGGTCGCAAAAGAGCATAGTTTGTGTACTTTTTCTTAAATCTCCATAGAGTTAGAAGAGGTAAAAGTTTGCTTTTTTTTTTTTTTTTTTTTTTTTTAAATGAGATGCAATAAATACAGCCAGACGCATTTCTGGTATTTTTTCGATTTAAGGGGACTCTGC
The DNA here is from genome assembly GCA_963931845.1 of Maratus michaelseni. Lineage (NCBI taxonomy): Eukaryota > Metazoa > Arthropoda > Arachnida > Araneae > Salticidae > Maratus > Maratus michaelseni. The sequence goes on along the minus strand of OZ007590.1, from coordinate 408,122,118 downwards.
ACACAAAGCAAAAAACATTTATTATCAACTTAAAAAACATATATATTTTTGTATATTATTATGTAAATGTTAAATATAAATACTTTAATGCAAATTTTTTTTAAAAAATAAAGTTATTTTTTCGACAAAATTGAAAAAAAAAAAAAACAACTCAATTTTAACCACTTATTTCAAAACGCTACTAGTATTATTATTATTATTATTATTATTATTTTAAATTTTCAGTTTTTGTGCAGGTCATCAATGATATTTTAAATAGATTTAACAATCGGATTTTTTTTTTTTTTTTTTTTTTTTTTTTTTTTTTTTATGTTAATAGTTTTATAGAAAAAAAATTAACTAAATACAAGTGGAAAAAAAGCAGAAAAAATGACTAGTTTTTGCGCATATGATTATTTTTATTATTATTTTTTTTTTTTTTAATGAAAGTTATCAAAATATTAAAAATCGGATTCTTAAATATCTTACATATAGTATGATGTTTAACTAGAAAATAATTCAAGCACTTTCATTCATATCAAGGAATCATCAAGGAAAAAGCCTTAGCATTTTGAAAGCAAGAAAAATCTGAAAAACACGAACTGAGATAAGTAGGTTTAAAGTTTTCATTTGCAAAGAGGTTGGAGTCATTCCATGTCAAATCAACACGCTTATTTTACCTCACCATCTCGGATTTTAATGAAGTGTGGCACATAGATTATTGTTTATATAGACTAAGAAAAATATCAAATGTTTTTGAAAAATACCAGTTTGTTTTGAAAATATAGCTATATAAATTTCTCAAATTGTCAAAAAATGCTAGTCCGCTAGATTTTCAAATTGTCATAAAATTTTTCCTAATTCAGATAGGAAGGGTGAAAGAAGTGTCATATTACAGCACTTTTAATGAACTTTAAAATGATATGCAACATGATAAAGGTTGTAAAAAAAAAAAAAAAAAAAATATTTTAAAATTTAAATTGTAAAAAAAGTTTTTTAAAAAATTAAAAAAAATTATAGAAAATAGGTTGTATTAATATTGTAAAATAGTTTACAAAGTTTGAAAATGGGACAACAATGGGTTCATAGAAAAAATAATTTTGAAAAAAAAAAAAAAAAAAAAAAAAAAAAAGGAATTTTTCATCAATTTCAAGTATGACAATAATCCATGAAAATTTGACTTTATTACAATATGCAACAGGATAATCAGGGGTCGATGCAGGGTTTTTTTTTTCCCTTGGTGCCCATTTTGTGAAAAGTAAAGGTTATTTTTGTGAAATGTATTATATTTTTGTGAAAAATAACATTTTGTAACAAAAGTTGAAATCCAGTTAATCAAATTCAAACCAAGCATTTATTTTTATTCCGTTTGCTGAAGTTTTTCTCTCTGGTGAACTTGTTTGTTTACAAATTATACATTTTAAAACATCACAAAATAATAAATAAATAATAAATAGTAAGTTTTTATGGAATAACATTTTATGAAGGTGTCCATTTTATCAAATTGATTTTTGTGAAGGGACTCCCATTTTATCATATTGATTTTTGTGAAGGGGCCAATTTTATGAAATAGATTTTTGTGAAGGTGCCCTAAATAGGGCCCAAATTTTTCCTGGATCGACCCTTGATAAATTCTGTAAAAAAGAATAAAGATTCAACATTTTAATTTTATTTTTAAAATTTGAACTGCGGAAAAAAAAAAAAGATTTTACTTATTTATTTATTTATTTATTTATTTATTTCAAAAAATTATAGAAGTAAATTGGAACAATAGTAGAATAGGGAGAATGTAAAATGGGACAGCAATGGGTTCATGGAACAAAAAATGAAGAAAGACATTTTTATCAATTTCAAGTATGATACAAATACATTAATCCTTACTTTAAATATTATAATTTGTTAAAGAAAAAAAAAGTTTTTATTATTTTTTTAAAACAACTATAGACAATACATTCTATTAATTTAAAATTTCAAAAAATTATAGAAAATAGGTTGTCATTTTGTAAAATAGTTTCCAAAGTTCGAAAATTTGACAACAATGGGTTCATAGAGAAAATAATTTTTTAAAAAGGTATTTTTCATCAATTTCAAGTATGACAAAAACACAATACAATATAATACAGTATGAAATAATATGATGCACTACAATAGTTCAAACATAAACTTCGTACAAAATTGTCAAATTCTTTATAAAGTAACATAAGACCTTACCAATACATGTCCTCTAACACTTCTTGCTACTGAATTTAATTGGATAATGACTTGTTGATTTTCTAAATGACATTTTATGATAAAACATATATTCTCCTAGTTGGTGTCCGAGAATCAACTAAACATAAAACAGCCATGAGACGCATCCATAGCACATCTAGCTTGCTAGGATAAGAAAATGATGACGATGGACATAAAGACTTCAATGTGTATATCACTGCTGTATATGACAACCATTGGTCGCTTCCTTACATCATGGATAAGGACAAAGAACGTGATGAACTTAAGGTTACATTTTTGCATCCACATGGGCCATCTTTATCATTTTCTTATCCTAGCAAGCCAGATGTGCTGTGGATACCTCTCATGGATGTTTTGTGTTCAGTTAATCCTCTGACACACTGGGAGAATATATGTTTTATCACAAAATGACATTATGAAAATCAACAAGTCATTATCCAATTAAATTCAATAGTAAGAAATGTTAAAGGACATGTGTTGGTAAACGTCTTATGTTAATTTATAAATAATTTGACAATTTTGTACAAATCGTAGACTTTTCTTTCTTTACAAGAACCATTTTTTCTTTTCTCAGAATATGAAAAACATTACCAACATTTCATTTATGATTCATACAAAAACACATGTTTCGTGTTTGGGATAGTTTATGCACACATACACACCATACACCTGCTACGTGTGCGTAGATTTGGAGGTGCCCACTATTCTAAGATATAAGCGTACAAATATATAAGTGTCATAAGAGTTGAAAAAGTATTCGCTAAATAAAAGTGTCCGCTTTTCGGGAGTGTCCATTATAGAGGTCTTATTGTATATATGAAAGGATAAAAATTAAACCTTTTATAAAATTCAAAATTTAAAGTAAAAGTTTAAACTTTAAAATCTCCAAAAATTTTCTCTAATTTTTAAATCCTGTACTTAAGTTTGAATTGCCCCTGTTATTTTGGTTTCCTAGCCTCACATTTATCACTTTCGCGCTTCAAAATTGTATGTTCTTTAAAAGTGAAATTGCTGAATAAGGGCTTCTTGCAGTCGCTTGTAGTTTTTGATGCAACCAGGCTTACAGAAGTTGGTGTCGTCAAAGAACCCGGGCATCATGCGAGAGCTAAATAACCAATAAGATAGTTTTTACTCTTCCATGTCTCAGTGGCGCAATATATATTTAATCTGAAAAAATATTGGACATCCTTTTGAAAAAGCGGGTCAACCTGGACCCGATCCGCAAAAGCCAAAACCAACCCGAAACCGACCCGAACCAGAAAAAGAAAGAAAGTCAACCCGAACCGCAGCAAAAAAAAGTGGAACTCAACCCAACCCGAACCGGGGGTACGAGTAAAAGCCGGTAACCCGACCCGATGCAGGACTCTAGGACGGGTGCTTACGGGATGGGTGGGGGGACTTTTGAAGGGAAAGTGACCCGAATTATCGTTCTTACAAGAAAAACGCTCAAAGACCTAGCACAGTCACCCGCCCAGACCGTTCGGTCAGGTGTAGAATCCGCGGACATCGGACCGCGGACTTTCGAAGACAGAAGCTGAAAATCTATCGCGGGTCCGCAGTTTACCGCGCTTTAGTGCCTCTTTCACATTGGGATTGAGATTTGTTGCTACCATATTGTTGTAGGACGTACATGGTTCGATGATTGATATATGATATCTATCATGATATCTATCCGATATTTATTTTCAAAATTTTAAGATGTTTGATATTTTTATATATTTTATGTTTATTTTCAAAATATCATTTTGCATGATATTTCTAGTTTCAAAGGAGTGTAAAGGAATATTTTAACTGTTATTGGATGCGTCTTTCTGCAGAAAAATAACTTTTGTCTGTGGAAGGGACATTTTTAGCCTAAGAAGAAGAAGAAAAATATATTTTGCAAGTTTTAAGTTTGAAGCGAATTTTTTAATGTTGAACCAATAATTATCTAGGACAATATTAACTTAGAATACCCATTGAAATATAAACTGTCTAATTTAAATAAGTTATTTACAGCTCAATTAATCTTTTCTGGCTTTGGTTTAGCTCGTTTTAGACTGGCACAACATGTTAGGGAATAAAAAAAGAAGACAAGTTTACATTTATGGTCAAAATTTTCAATTAAAATACATTATCATAGGTGCCAACTTCTCATTAATATTCCGTAATATGCGGGTTAATTTGACCCAGGTTTAACAAGTTTCGCACCAGAAATTTTTATTAAGAAATGAAATTAAACAAATTCCACGGAGAAACCTGAAATTGAATACCTTAAGATTCATCCAATAATTTTTCTGGTTTGTAACGTGTTAAACCTGGGTTAAATTAACCGCCTATTACGGAATATTAATGAGAGGTTGGCATCTATGCATTATGTTGTATTTAAATTTTGTCTAAGTTTTCATATAAAGTGCTATATGTTTTAATTTCTAATTTATATTAAGTTTGAAAATATCAGATATTTATTAAAAGTATCGGATACATTAAGTATCAGATATTTTCGAAAATATTATGATATTTACGAACCCTGAAGACATGTACTTCTTTCAGATACCTTTCTTAAATGTTAAAAATTAAATTATATTTCTGTATTATGTATTATAATTGCAGAAATTCTTTCTTTAGAAATAGGCAGTATTATTTGTAAGACTGGTTAGATCCTTTTTTGATTTATACTTTCATGTTCTCTTGCAAAACCAGGGGTGTGTTCATTCGTAGCAGTTTCTTCTTATATACGGTGGATTTGTGTCAAATGGTATTTCATGATTTTTTTTAATTATTATTATTTTTATTGGGATTGTTAAGAAAATTATATAAGACTGAAATGTAGAATGTATCTAGGAAAATTTTCATACTTAACGAGAATATTTAGTGGGTTCTGTAAGTTAGAATAGGATCGAATCGCAAAAAAAAAAATGATCTAGCAATCCCTCGCTAAATCGAACCTCGTGATATCGCCCCTCCCCTTAAAAAAAGGTCTACCTAAACTGTAATTTATAAGTAACTTTGTAGTATATATCTGTTTAATTAATTTTCTTATGAAAATTGTAATATGGCTAAAGTATTGAAGACTGTTGTATCCTGACAGGTGCGATATAACGAGAGGCTGGTGTATTTCAGATTTTTTTTTAATAAGACTACAAACATTCCTTGAAGAGGGTTCTAGTATGCCCCCCCCCCCCCCTCCCTCCGAAAGTGCTACTTTGCTGTCCCCAAGGAACTAGGTTAGTTAAGTCTGTGATAATTATATGTGTGCTATTTTTTTTTCTCTTTTACATTAATATTTAACAAAAGAATGACTTTTTAGTACATTTTTAAATACTTGATTGCCCCCTTTTTTTTTATTGTATGTATGTTGGTTTCCTTTTGGGCATCGTGGCCCTATATCTGCGGTTCGTATGTGTGCCGAGGTCTCTCTGGCAGAGACCCAGTGACCTGGTGATCCACTTTCACTTTTCTTCTCTCTCTCTCACTCCTGAGAGAGTCGGACCAAGGACGGAGCGGCACACATTCGGCGAATGAATCGATTCATCTCGCTCGCTTCACTTCACTTGTGCTTGCCTCACTCTTGTTTTTTCTTTCTCCCCTCAGGACGTATGTCTCGTGATCGGAGATGGAGAGAATCCCCTTCCCTTTCGTTTTCTCCCTCGCTCAGGCGTGCCTCTTTTGTTGTTTTGTGGGTGTCGCGCGCACGCGGTCACGTGATTGAGCCAGAAATGCGGCTTAGCATTTTTACCTGCTCTGAAAATGTAAATAAACAATGCTACTTACTGGGAATAACAAGGGATTTGCTAGAGAGAGCTAATCGCATTTTAGTGTTCACTTGAAACAAGAAGTGTCACTGATGAGAAATAATGAATTGTTTAAAAAATTGGAGCAAAATTTTGATATTTTTATTTTTATTTATTTTTTTGTCTGTCCTAACTATTAGTTACACTTGCATTAAAAAAAAAAGTTTTCTGGTAGGTCGAGAAAGATCCTCTTAAATCGAGAATAAAAATAACAAAACTCGTTGATACTCTGAAGAAAAAAAAAGGAAAGAAAAAGGTAGTCCATGTAAAATATAAAATACATTTTAGAGATGAAATAAGAACAAAACAGGAAAAACAGTTGAATCTTTAAATTCTATTTATTTGCAAAATGAAGAAATAAATAATTTCTTTTTTGACACATTTTATATACACGCCAGAGCTATTAATAGATGAATAACTACTTAAATTACACCCACCCTGAATACATACATACATACATACCTACTTCCTTACATACTTACCCGGTGTGCTAAAAATGACGAGCCTATTTAGAAAATAAATTTTTAAATGAAAGCGATAGAAATTTATAGTTTGCTACAATGCATTTAAGAAAACATCAAATTTTGAGGCACAGAATAATATTTAAGTAATATGAATTTAATACAAGAATATTAGAAGTACATAAAATGATATAAATTTTCAAATAAACCCATCATTTACGGGACAACTGCTATAGACATACTTTTTGAATACAACTTTCTTTCATCTTATTAGACTTACATGCATCTCATAATATACATACATACATGTGTACTTATACCTACTATATGTCTTTACTTATACGTTTTGGAAAAACTATAAAAAGTGATTGATGAATTGAAAAATGTAATAAGTACAGGGGTCGATCCAGGAAAAGTTTGGGGCCTATTTAGAGCACCTTCACAAAAATCCATTTAACAAAACAGGCCCCTCCATAAAATTCGTTTTAATAAAGCAGGTGTTATTATCATAACTTTGATTTAAAAAATTCATAAAAGTCTAACTATATAGTGTCTCAAAAGTTTAGGAGATAGAAAAACGGAAAAATAAATACATCATTACATTACATCTTTTACATGATGCTATTGATTAATAGTATTTACCTGGTTTCGGATAACTTCAAAAACTAGTGTTTCCATTGAATCAATTAGATTTTGAAATTCCCTTCGCAAAATTTCTCTTAATAAAATAGGCCTCTTCACAAAATTCCATTCTATAAAAACTAGTGCTCCCTATTATACGTTTATACGTGTATACGTATAATACGTATTATACGGTGTGCAGATTTTTTATACGTATCATACGGCACAGTCGGTTATACGTATTATACGAAACACTATATACGGTCCAACGTATATACGGATCTTACCCCAGCGGTTAAACGTATAAACGATTAAACGGTGTTCATGTGAAAAAGGGTACTTTTCTCCTGCTAGTCTGAGCAAGGTTACTATATCATATGGTTGCCCCATTTCATCTTGCAACCAATAGGGAGCGGTTTGCTGTTTGACGCGCTTAGCCAGCTCGATTTAGTTTTCCAATTGATTTGGTTTAGAAAAGCCCTATTTTTAATTGAAAAGTATCAATACAAATTTTCGTGTGAAGAAGTATATATATATATATATATATATATATATATATATATATTTATATTTTTTATACATAGGACAAACATTACATCTAAAATTTAAACTATTATGTCTTTTCAGTTCTACGATATTTAATTTTTAAATTTGCTATTTTTATCATTACATTTAATTGCTCCTCAGTATGAAAAGTTTTAAGTCATTTTAAAAACAAGCAAATAGTAATTTTTATAAATAAAATCTTAAAGACCTACAAGAGCAGAAAATTTAATGTTTGTATGATTGCAGTTAATATCATGTTAATAATTTTATTATAGTATATTTATAATATTTGATTAGTATTTTATTTGAAATACATAATAATTGTAATATTATTATAATTGTGACATGTATTTCATATAAACCTATAAAAAAGTTTAAAAAAAATTCACTTAGATTTCAACCTCATACCACATATACGCAAGATTGAGTTTTGTGTAATTAGATTTAAATTACAAATAATGCAAAAACTTTAATAGGTAAATGGCTGAATATTTAATATTTTTAAACCGAAAGATACATAAGATATAATTACACGATTAAATGGAAATAAAATTTGAAATTCAGAGTAATGTACTTTATAAACAAATTCCGAAATATTTATATAAAATATTATTTTAATGCTACATAAATGCACATACATAATTTAAAAATAAATAAATAAATAAATAAAATAAGGATAAATTATTGCGTGAAAGAGAGTTTTACGTTTATGCAAAAATTTTATTTCCTAATACTATTTAAAAATTAAAATTACATTTCTTTTCAACTTTCTAAACTTAATTTTAAAATTTACTGTTTCTTCAGATTCTATTCAGATAATTGATGTGATTAAATATCAAATAAATTTATATATATCTATACTATTATATAAAGAGGAAACGGTGACTGACTGACTGGGTGACTCATTAACGCCCAGCCAAAACTACTAAAGTCAGGGTCACGCAATTTGGACTGTAGATTGCTGTTATGGCCTAGGCAAGCAATAAGAAGGGATTTTTGAAAATTCCCCCCCGAAGGGGGTTAAAGGGGGGTTCGAATGTTTTAGGTCATTTTGCCATATCTCAGCAGCAGTTATAGGTTGGAGCTTGAAATTCCAGAAAACAAATCTACTAAAAAAATGATTAAACACCTATTTCAGCGATTTTAGCTATTCCCCCCAGAGGGGGGTTAAGTGGGGGTGGGGTGGTCGAATGTTTTAGGTCCTTTCGCCATATCTCAGCAGCAGTTACAGGTAGGAGCTTGAAATTCCAGAAAACAAATCTACTAAAAAATGATTAAACACCTATTTCAGCGATTTTAGAAATTCCCCCCACAAGGGGGTTAAAGGGGGTGGTCGAATGTTTTAGGACATTTTGCCATATCTCAGCAGCAGTTATGGGTAGGAGCTTGAAATTCCAGAAAACAAATCTACTAAAAAAATGATTAAACACCTCTTTCAGTGATTTTAGAAATTCCCCCCAGTAGGGGGTTAAATGGGGGTGGTCGAATGTTTTAGGTCATTTCGCCATATCTCAGCAGCAGTTATAGGTAGGAGCTTGAAATTCCAGAAAACAAATCTACTAAAAAAATGATTAAACACCTATTTCAGCGATTTTAGAAATTCCACCCAGAAGGGGGTTAAAGGGGGGGGTCGAAAGTTTTAGGTCATTTTGCCATATCTCAGCAGCAGTTATAGGTAGAAGCGCGAAAATCAGGAAAACAAATCTACTAAAAAAATTATTAAACATGTATTTCAGCGATTTTAGAAATCCCCCCTACGAAGTGGTTAAAGGGGGGTGGTCGAATGTTTTAGATCATTTCGTCATATCTCTTCAGCAGTTTTAGATAGGAGTGCGAAAATCAGGAAAACAAATCTACTAAAAAATGAATAAAACACATATTTCAGCAATTTTGGAAATTCCCTCCAAAAGGTGGTTAAATGGGGGGGGGTCGAATTTTTTAGGTCATTTCGCCATATCTCAGCTTTAATGTAGGAAGACGAAATTAATTAAAGAAAATATACTAAAAAATTGGTTAAATACGTATTTCGGCGATTTTGGAAACTCCCCCCAGAAGGTGGCTAAAGGGGTATTCAAAAGTTTCGGGTCATTTCGCCATATCTCAGCAGCGAATTTAGGTAGGAGCGGGAAATTCAAGAAAACACATCTACTAAAAAATGGATAAACACGCATTTCAGTGAGTTTAAAAATTCCCCCCGAAGGGTTTTAAAGGGGGTGGTTTTGAAATTTTAGGACATTTCGCCATATCTCAGCAGCTGTTTTATCTAGGTGCGCGGAATTCAGGAAAACAAATCTACTAAACAAATGATTAAACAGGTATTTCAGGGAATTTCGAAATCCCCCCCCTCCCCCTAGAAGGTGGTTAAAGGGGGATTCGAAAGTTTAAGGTCATTTCGCCATATCTCAGCAACAGTTTTAGGTTGGAGCGCGAAATTCAGGAAAACGAATGTAATAAAAAAATTACATTGTCTACCCGTGCAAAGCCGGGACGGGCCGCTAGTATTTTATAAAATCTAAAGTAAGACATCAGTGTCCTAAAAGAGATTTAAAATACAAATAAAAATAGGAACTTTAATTTTTAAATTGCCGCATTTTTAAAACCGAAAGATTTATGTGATATAGAAAAATTAAATTTGAAATTCAAAATAATATACTTTATAAAATATATTCCAAAAGGATTATATTAATTTATATTTTAATGATGTATGATGATAAAATTATATAAAAATATTTTAATAACTAATATATTAAGATACCTTCAAGTATACCTTCAGAATATGCTTTCATTTCGAGCATTTTATTTCATTACTGGGTGAATTTTGAAGATGTATTTTAGATCCGCGTTCCATTATTTGCAATTTTTCGTACTGTTTTATCATGCAATGATAAAATACATGAGTTGATTGATCATACACATACTGATCATACACAGTTGATTGACTCCACAATTTTTATTTTTTGGCAGCGTATCTCTTTTTAAAACGTTCTAACATAGTTTAAAAGTTTTCTGTCTGTATGCCGTCTGTCTGTCCTGTCTGTCTGTGCGGTAGCTGCCGTAAACATACTCGGTTTGTTATGCAATTGATATATCTTATTGAGGTTTATTATGCCATGTTCGGTCTTGAAATGAAGCGTGTAGCACTTACAGATTATTTTACAGGGATACTCAAAGAATTCCGTTACTTTACGGTCTATGGGAAAAATTGTTTGCGGCTTATTGTAATGATGTTAAACTATTTCAAACATATTAAAATTGACAAATATAACTTATGTGCACTACAAGAGGTTTACTATAGAATATTGTATGCATAGCACTTATAGCTCCTTTATTGGAGCACTGAAAAGAATCCGCTACATTACGGTCTATGGGGAAAAATCGTTTGCGGCGTATTTTAATGATGTTTCAATATTTTATACATATTCAAATTGATACGTATCACTGAGGTGCACTACAAGGCGCTTACTGTCATATAATGTATCGTTCATTTACAGAAACACTAAAAAGTATTCAGTTAAAGTACTGTCAGTTAATAATAATTCCTTGAAGTATGAATTTAGTTGCGATACAAGTTTTTAAATATAACGAATTTTTTGCCTATTACTTGTTATGTATAAATTCTATGGATCACCCACAAGGCAGCACAAAATACTTGAATACATTTGCGTTTATTAACGGAAATTGCTGAAGGTGAATTTTCAACTGTGATATGCCTTCCTTAACTGAACTAAATTTTAGCAATTTATGCCGCCATATGTATAGTATTAGCAATATTATTAGTAATTTGTATGCATAGTTTATATACAAATCTATAGATCACATACAGGCCTGCACAAAGAATTCGATATTTTTTCGAATATTGTTAGTAATTCCTGAAATGGGATTTTTAAATGTGTTATGCCTTTGTACAAATTTTTCACTTGGATATCAGATATTAGACCTAATTAAACAGTAAAGATTTATTTTTGAAAAGTTTGAAAGTGTTACATAATCTATGCTTGATGCATGATTTTTCTAAAGCTATTATCTGTTCCTTTGGATGCAATGATCCATCATTTTTTTATATCAGATTTCTTCGAAAATGTATGATATAGAACATTTTGCGATTTATCCAAACGATTAGTACATGTTGCAATGGCACAAGTACTATGCATTTTCAGCAAAATCAATACAAACAATGCATTATTTTAAAGAGCTAAGACTAAAAGCACTAACAAAAGCTGGAAAATTGTTGCCACGTATTTAGGAAATGTGACCGGAAATCTCTCTTTCCGAGAAGGAATTAAAGCTTCGTATGAGGGAAAACTGCCCTGGCTGTCAAAGGAAATGAAAATAATTGTTAACATTGCATCCCTGTCCGTTTCAAAGATCGACCAAAGGTAACAAGGAATAAAAACTCCCATATTAGCAAAAAAGATACACGATTATTTCATTTGAAGGAAGAAAAAAAAATCTCCTCTAAACCGCTTTATTCCTAGAAAAAAAATTACTTTGTGCCTAATGAAAAATGTTTTATTTTGAAGAAATATGCTCTCCTATGACCAAAGAAACGATTTTTTAGCATAAATACTATTTTAAAATCAGAAAAAAAGGTTCTTTCGCTTTGGAAGAATCGTCCTTAGCATCGCCAGTGATGTCAGAAAAACCGAAACCCTCATGCCAGACGTAAAGGGAAATGGCACCTACCGGGTCTGTGGATCAGAGAAATTGCGAAACACCCGCTGAGGCCCACATTCTCGTAGTTTACGTGGACCATCATGATTACTTGTTCAAAGATCCACGAAAGCCCCTAATTTACCTGCCTTGCGTTAAAGGTATTCCAAAAAACAATTAAAAATCGAAACTTTTTCCCCTCAGTTAAGACTTATAGATTTTTTTTTTCTTTCTTAAATCTAAGCTATTAATTATGAAATGTTTTACTATGGGTAGTGGGTAGCTCCGAAGCTAACTTTCGCATGTCTGTAACACCCCCACACACAACTTTTTTAGATTTATGGTGTATTTTTTTTTTTTTTAATGTGGCCACAGAACACGGGCATGCATTGACTTTTTATCTTAATGTGACACTGACCAGTCCATTTCCTGGGAAGTTTCGCAATCATACTTTTATTGTATTTAAGAATATTTGTTTTACTCTACTTAACACGTTCGCAACCAAGGACGTATACGTGACGTCGTCACTTGGTCACTGATTTGACATTCCACTTTTAATCCAAAACTACGAAATAATACCGGAAATTTCGGAAGAAGTTTTTTATTTTATCTAATCACGGAATGGCAGTTATTAAATAAAACAAACATTGCTATTAGGATTTTCAGGTATGAATTCGTAATTTCTGAATAAAATAAAATTCCGTTAATTTTAACCCGATAGTCAACGTGTTAAAATATTTTGAAAATACCCCCTTCATTAAAAAAGAAATGAGAAGGCAAGTCATTTTATGCATGTGTGATTGCGTTCTAAAATTTGAATTGACGATTATTTGTCTGGCTATTAGAAATCAAAAGTTATATGTACTTCATACACAGAAAAAAAAAAAAAAAAAGTCAAAATGAACAAAAAATTTTAAACGTAATGTCCATATACCTTGTATAGAAAATACCATGAGTGTCATGATTAAAAAAATGAACTTTCGTTATACATATTAACACAGAGTGGAAAACATTAGCCCCGTCGAAAGAATAACATTTGAACCCGGTCACAATCTTAAGTACACGCACTCACAAATAAAGAATTTTCAAAAAATAAGAAAAGAAAAAAAAACTTACTTAACAAGAAGTGACAATAAATCTGAAACGTGTCTATTCTTATTCTTTTCTCAAAGCTTTTTCTTTTGTTATATGCTTATAATAATCGTTTATAGGGAAAAATAAGAATACCCTATGTATGAAACATATTATGCAAATTATTTCGCTAATACCACCGATTTCCAGCTTGTTTCCCGTTTTGTGACGTAATACTGATGAGGTCCATTGGTATTAAAAGTAAATACGTATTAAAAATATACGTATAATTGAATTTTTCGTATACTTAAATTATACGTTTAACCGATATACGCTAATACGTATATGGATACGTTTAAACGTATATTTTAGGGTATACGTATTTGTTAAATACGTATTATACGTATATACGTATATCGGATACACGTATAACTGTTATACGTATCGCATCGGGAGCACTAATAAAAACACACTCTTCATTAATTATTTTTATTTTGTTAGGTTTTAAAATGTGTCATTTGCAAACAAAACAAGTTCACCGAAAAAGAAAACTTGAGCAGAAGGACTTAACAAAGTTATTAAATAGTTAAAGCCAGCCTGCAATAGAAAGTTCGAACTCACTGCGTGAGTTTCCGGAACATCCTCAGTGAGTGGCGGTCTATAAGATATCTTAAATATCCGATAAACTGGGTATAAATCCCCCTCATTGGCTCAAACAAAAGGAACGTTGAACAAGAAATAAAGAGGTTAACTGGGAAAGAGAATAACATGCATTTTGAAAACGATTTTTAAAACAAGGATCTGTTTAGGAAAAATTGTGGCCCTTCAAAAAGACCCTTCACAAAAAATCTTCATCTTAAAACAGAACCTTCACAAAAACTTATAACCGTAAACAACCCTTCACAAAACTCCTTGTCTTAAAACTAGACTTTTCACAAAGCTTATATCTCCAAAATGAACTTTTCTCAAATTGAATCATTTTAAAAATAAATCCGACCTGTCACAAAACAGATCAAGCGGAGAAAGAACCTATTGCCTAGCTTTTTTATACACAGAGGATATTATTAAAAAAATATAAGCAAGAACATGAATAAAATGTTAATTTAAAATTCACAAAATTGTGGCTAGATTTTTCACACATATAAAACTGTTCACAATTATTTTCACAAAAACAGGACCACGAGAGAAAAGTCTGAACAAAACCCTGAAAAGATAGCCTGGAATCAAAGAAGTTGAATTCTATCTTATTGCATTCTATTCTATCCTACTTGTATGCGGATAAATGCAGGGAGGTTCATACCAAAGAACTTCTTTATATTCTTTGTTCATACTTCGGTTATACAACGGAGCTCCGGTAATTTTTTTTTCTCCTTGAGCTGGAATTCCATCTCTTCAAATACAGCAAAATTCCAAATATCCCAATTACAGTCATTCGGATCGTCAAATATCTGGTTCAAGATCAGAAAATAAAAAAATACATTTTAAGTAATAATAAATAATAATAATAAACCCTTGCGAAACGCGAATATGTATTCGTCCGTAAAATATATTTTCTTTTTAAGTTCTTAACTTTGTTTAATTGGAATTGTTAAAAGTCTATATCTGGGTAATCCTTTCCGTTGAGCGTTTGCGGGATACGTTCAACTGGACGCTCGATACTTCCTAAACCTTGTGGTATTTATTACTCTAGTAACCCTTTACTTACGGTATATCAATATTTATGCATATTTTTGAAAATATAATTCTTCGATATTTATATTATTAAACGAATAATCTTTGTTCCATGATGGATTTGTAGCACTTTAAAAGTCGTAATCGCGGATCATTCGTGTTTATCCTTTTTTTTTACCCCCCCCCCCCCCCCACCTTCCCTTTATTTTTTAAAATCTCTAAGCTTTCGCCTACTGTTCAAATCATTAAAAAATGTTTTGAAATCATTTAAATATTTTACTTTAGGTTGTTTTATACATTTCATTTGTAGTTTCATTGACTGCGTAAATAAAATGTCAGGTATTTTTATTTATATATTATAAAGCAAAAACATGTGCATGAATAACGCTCGACGATGGAAGGGAAACAACTTGGCCAATCTACTTCGCATTTTTCTCAACTTTATTGACTCCTAAATATCGCACGATTTCAGTTTTTACACCGTCGAATAGGGGAATAGTGTACTTTCAAATGCAGTTTGTCTGAAAACTGCGTATATCTCAATATACATCTTTTTAAAGTTTTTAAAATAATTTTCAAGCATGATTTTTTTTTTAAAGCTATCTTTAACGCATACAGCCCAAATACGGAAGATGAACCCGTTTCTACTTAAAACATTATAAATAGTCCATGATTTGTTTCCAGGTAATAATATTTAACGAAATTAAAACTTCATCAATAAATAAATAAAACACAAATATTCAGGATCAAAAAAGGCTTCTGTAAATAGTGAAATCTTTGGCGATTTCTTCGGATATTGACCTCTGGCATGCGGCTAATACAAAAGTATCTGTTTTAATAAATTTCAAAACTTTGTATTTTCAAAATATTGTGTATATTTTTTTATATTTTCAGTAAAACCAAATGTAGATGAATTTATTTAATTACTGTTGACTTTGCCGCTCTTACAGAATAATAAAAAAAGAGAAACTTTATTTTCAACATTGCTCAAATTCTGTAAAAAACTAGTCAGATTCTGATGGTATTATGGGTCATTCCATGTCAAATCACCCAGAATTTTCTAAAAATGACACCCACCATCTTCAATTTTGATAAAATTTGGTGTACTTGTAGAACTTTTCATGCTGATTCCAAAAATATCAACCATATTGAAATTGATCAAATGGTTTAAGAGTTATGAGCTTTTAAAAATCTTCCAAGATGGCCGATTTGCCGCCATTTTGAACAGCACATGTGACAACATAAAAGGCTATAACTACTTACAGGTTTGACATAGAACCTTCAAATTTTTTTTGTTTTGTTCAGAATGAAGTAAACTTTCATTGAAATAGATTTCTGTGCAGTTTATTCCATTAAAATGCTCTCAGAAAATTATTTATTTGCATTTTTTAATTAAAAAAGGGTGTAACTTCAAGAGCTGATTTCCCCCATTGCCCCCCTTCAATTTTCATCTAATTGCATACACAGACACCTCAAAGTGTGTTTTGAAGCCTGGTATAAAAATTGTAATGGGCAGTTCATAGACATTTTGTTTAAAGAAGAATTTCAATTTTACTGACCTTCCAAACATAACAGAAAACACAAGATGTTTGATATTTCTTTTATTATCAGAAATATCATAATATTTACATCTAAAAGTTTGATAAGGTTTTATCTTACATAAAGATATTTTTTTATAAATGTAGCTAAAAAGAAGTGGAATCCCATGGAAGTAAACAGGAATGCTTATAATGAATTCCTGCAGGACGTAGCAATGTTGTCATGTCAAATTGAAATCTGTTGCAAAGTTTCAGTAAATGATAAATAAAACAAACAATGGAAAAAAATTCTACGAATAGTCACATTTTATAACTAAATCATCTTGTATATTACACCTACACCAAATGTGATAAAGTTACAACTCTTAAATAAAAAAAATATTGTCAAGTAAAAATTATTGTAGTATTTTAAAATTATAGAAAATCACCTTTTTAATAACATCAATAACAATTTAAAATAAATATTTAATTAAAAAAATAACTCTATTGTAATAGTGCTGAAAAATCACAAAATTGTTTTAGTTAAAATTTGTTCATTTTATCTTTAAATTTTATTTCCCTCTCATTTTATGTTTTGCCAACTTGGTGTTTATTAAAGCACTGGATATATCAATAAGTTTATATGTTGTGATACTGATGTCAACTGCACAAAGGATATGATTGAAAGGCACAATACAACTGTCATTTACTGGCTGATATTACGAAGGTGATGGGTCATGTGGATGCATGAATTTAAGTTACATCTCCTTCTTCTTTGTGGACTTCCGAAACTAAACTTATATACTAATTCGATTCATATATATGTGCTACATAACTGTTAAGGGATGGAATATTCAAAGTCGCTAACATTTCTATCAAAAGATGAACAAACAGAAAAATTTTCATCAGTTCTTATTCTTTTTCACTTATTAATAAATTTGCTGTAGATTCAAAGTAATGCATACCATGTGTTTCAGGAATTGTTGTAGCAAGTTGCATCCGCTGAGACATATTGCTGCAGTTTCAAGATGTCATTTTTTGTGATGATAAAAAATGTTATACCTTAAATGTTTTGTCTGTAATATTCGTATATCATAGTCACATTTGTTTGACCATGCAGCGGCCTTTGCTTTTCTCACAATTCTTTTAACAGTCTCTCTTACACCCCATCGCAAACAGATTTTTTGATGACTTGTAGTAAAAAACCTCCATTTTGCTTTTATTCCACCAAAATCATATTCATGGTAACATAGGTTAGAAAATGTTTAGCAATTTTTATACTGGGCAGCACAGCCGTCAGTACAATATTCTACATTTGTAACTAAGGGATACTTATTTTATTATTCAGGATGGCTACAGAAATATCGAAAAAAAAAAGGTTCCCTGATTTTTCAGACTACCTTTATTTTAGATTTCCTTGATTTCCGTTATTAATTATATACATACGATTTTTTTTAATATATGCTGCTTCCTCATATAACACACTTATCCAGCTTGCCAATTCCTCATTTGGGAGAAAAAACAAGGGAAAATATAAAAATCGCAAAATATTCTTACACTCTAAATAAGAAAGAGTGACTATTCACTCCGGAGGAGTGGATATTCACTCTATCGCAGAGTCAAAATTTGCCCAACCTCTTTAGAGTGACTATTCACTCTAGGCAAAAGTGAAATTATTCACTCTCTGAAAGAGTGAATACTCACTCCCGAGAAGTGAATAGTCACTCTAAACAGGGGTGGATACTCACTCTTTCAGAGGAGTGACTATCCACTCTTGCAAAAAGAGTGGGTTTTTTCACCCTGATAGGAGTGAATAGTCACTCTTTCATAGGAGTGGCTATCCACTCTTTCATAGGAGTGACTATTCACTCTGGCAAAAGGAGTGGATTTCTCACTCCTAACAGGAGTGTATAGCCACTCTTTCATAGGAGTGAATGTTCACTTTTTATGGAGTGAATAAAATTTTTTTTTATGTTTCTTTTTTGGGCATTTTAAAAGAATCATATATTTTAGATCATGCAATGAAAATAGACACAAGCGTGGTAAAGATTGGACTAAAATACTTTATTGGCAATATTTATTTAATTCAGTTTGTAACAGTAATTGAACTCTTAAGGAAAAATTCAATTAGAGTTACATAATGAATTAAATTAGATTACTGACAAAAAACTAAAATATTTTATTCCAAGCTTATCACTATTGTGTTTTCTTTCATTGCATGCCTTATAAAGATATGATAGTTTTAAAATGCCCATAAAGGCAAGTAATTAACCAAAATCTTAATCAGTGTATATTATTTCTTTCCTTTTCAAATACCCATTAAGTTTTACTTACACTGTAAACTGAAATGTCTGAAATTCAGACACTTAAGTGTCTGAGACGGATGGTTAAAAAAAGAGACACTTTAAAGTGTCTTAAAAATTTAAGACACTTAAATGTGTCTGAATTTTAGACACTTGAAATGTCTGAATTGTGGCCGTTTTTGTGCTCTGATTTGTGAGGAATATGCAGATATTTCTGACCACACTTTTTTTTAGCATTAAATACAGCCATGTTTGACCACAGTGAATCCTGGATAAATTGGAAAATATTTGACCATAAAGCAGGGCTGGGGTTTGTTCCGGAAGCAGAACCTGATTAAAGCAGGGGCAAACTGGGTCATCCCCCCCTCCCCCGATTTGAGGGGGCCCCAAGTTTGGTATGAAATTTTTGTAAAGCTGATATTTTAAATCTCTTTCGACTTTGTACTGATTATAATCAATATTTTGAACTTTTAGAGTAGGATACGTTTAAAAACTAAAAATATATTTATCTAAATACAATAAAATCTTTCAATAGTGGACACCGCATCATCGTAGAATTTGTGTGCTATTCGGAGAAAGCGGACTCTTCCGAATAACAGACAAATTCCGTCGTCCTGGGGTGTCCGCTATTGAAAAGTTTTACTGTACTTAGATAAATATATTTTTGGTTTTTAAACTTATCCTACTCTAAATGTTCAAAATATTGATTATAGTCAGTGCAACGTCGAAATAGATATAAAATATCAGCTTTATGAAAATTGCATACTAAATTTGAGAACCCTAAAATCATAGTGACAATGGCTAACGGCCCAGTTTGCCCATGCTCTTATGGAAGAAATCGAATCTTGCTTTATGGCCAAATATGTATTCTAAAGCATGAAAGTGTTTAATTTTTTGTCATAGTATAGAAGATGTGCACTAAAACAATTCGAGGGACAATGACTACTCCCCCCCCCCCTTCCCACCCTCTTTACATACTATCGCAAAAAATTAAATTCATTCGATTACTGAGCATATAAAAAATATGTTTTTATATAATATTTTTTATATTCAACTTCATTCTATGCTAAAAGCATGTACAATATTGATTACAACTTTTCTGCACCGCCCGATTACACGAATTAAGTCATTGAATACTGTTGTCGGCAACGACTTCATTAGCGGCGCACATTAAAATGGCCAGCCATTAAAAAAAAAAAAAATCATTTTAGAATGAAAATTTAACACTGCAATATTAGATTAAAACTGTAATGTTGTTTTAGAAGAACAATGCAACTTTTCATCAAAATTGACTATTTATTTTAGATAGAAAATACTTCTTTTAGAAAAATACTTCTGATTAATTGTTTTAAAGGATCATCAAATTAAAATTGATATAAAATAATTTTGTACCATATAGTTCGTTTTCTGAGTGTACCATATAGTTCGTTTTCTTAGAAGAAAGTACAAGTTTATTTCCATGAAGTATGCTTTGAATTGTTTTAAGACTTGAATAGAACAGTTCAATAATGATAATAAAAAAATAATAATGGCAACTATAGTTTTTTCATTCTCTGAATGTTTTATATATTTTTTAAAATACTAACATATATAAAAACCAGGTTTATGCTATGGGAAACTTTATATATATATAATATGTGTGAAGAAATATATTTTTTCTTTTTAACGTAAAAACATATTAAAATTTACTGAAAACCCTGTATTTTAGATCTTATACAACACAGTTAAACAATCTAGAGTTTTAAAAAAATAAAAAATAAAGAAAGAAAAATAATAGAACCAGTAAATTTAGATCTCGAATTTTATTACAACAATGAAAACCATTTAGAAAAATATTTGGACCAAAATTATGCAAAAATGTAAATGTCTAGCTTTTTTTATTTTCCATTTTCTATTTTTAACCTTTTTACTAAAAATATTTTTTAAAAAATATTAAAATTTGTTTTCAATATCTCAAGTTTTGCAAAACCGAAAGCTGAAGTTTTGAGCAATAAATCAAAGTAAGTAATGATATATTTGTTTTACAATTAAAATTTGCTTTAAAACCAAGTAATATTATGTGTAACTTAGAAGATTTTTTTAAATTCACATTCTCAAATTAAAAAAAAAAAAATATGTTCTGCCAGTTTGCCAATAAGTTTTTTAGGTTTAACAAATCAGATTTGACAAAAATAAATTCACCCCCCCCCCCCCCCCAGAAAAAATGTAAAAAGATTTCTCGAAGAAAATTGTACATCTCTAATTATAAAATATAAAAAAATAGGTCACCACAGGAATTTGACCGCGAAAGAAAATGTTATAAGTATTCCGCATATTCATCAAAGCAACATTAAACATTCCTTTACATATCAAAGTGTTAAAAAAAATTATAAACACAGCATTTTTTTTTTCAGCATAAGGTTTGATAACTTTCTGTTATTGCTTTTTTAAAAATACATATTTTAAAGTACGCATTTAAAAAATATATATATATTACTGATATTTTACAGTCATAGTAATAACATATAATTGCATAATATATATGTATATATATTTCTGAACTTCAATAAAATCAATGCTGTTAGTTATAATCCAGATTCTTTACAATAAAAAACTTTTATTGATAAAGTGGAGATCTAAAGATATATTAAACAAATTTGCTAATTTTGAAATTGATATGAATTTATTTGAAAATCATAAAAAATACACAAATATTTTAACATTAAAATATATTTATTTGGATTTAAAAAGATACAAATATAACAAATACATATTATTCTTATCAAATTAATTTAAATAGTAATTAAATAATCTTATATAAGCAATTATATTCCAACAAAAGCTTTATTTGAAAACGAAAATTTGTAGTTGTTTATAATCCTACCTACCTTTGATGAGTTAGTCATAACCATAATAGTAAATTATTTTAAACAAATATAACACGAAAATAAATAATTATGAGATTAAATGTTGATTTTATAATATTTATAACTTGTCAATGGAATAGTCAGAATTGAATGAATATTATAACAAGTTGTTGAGCGTACTCGCTCAATTAAGGTAGTTGCACACTTCTGGCAAAACATAAAAAAAAGCACTGTTTTGCAAACCGATTTGTAAAAAATATTCATTGAAAATAAATCGCACATATTTTCCTTTCGAAAAGGGGGAAAAAAAACACATCCGACTGCAAAAAAAAACTCACCAGTCGGATTTTATAAAAATAATATTCAAAAAGTACAATACGAAAATAGATAATTCTCAGATTAAATGTTGATTTTATAATATTTATAACTTGTCAATGGAATAGTCATAGAGCGTACTCCCTCAATTAAGGCAGTTGCACACTTTTGGCAAAACATAAAAAAAAGCACTGTTTTGCAAACCGATTTGTAAAAAATATTCATTGAAAATAAATCACACATATTTTCCTTCTGAAAAGGGGGAAAAAAAACACATCCGACTGCAAAAAAAAACTCACCAGTCGGATTTTATAAAAATAATATTCAAAAAGTACAATACGAAAATAGATAATTCTCAGATTAAATGTTGATTTTATAATATTTATAACTTGTCAATGGAATAGTCATAGAGCGTACTCCCTCAATTAAGGCACACTTTTGGCAAAACATAAAAAAAAAGCACTGTTTTGCAAACCGATTTGTTAAAAATATTCATTGAAAATAAATCGCACATATTTTCCTTTCGAAAAGGGGAAAAAAAACATATCCGACTGAAAAAAAAACCTCACCAGTCGGATTTTATAAAAATAATATTCAAAAAGTACAATACGAAAATAGATAATTCTCAGATTAAATGTTGATTTTATAATATTTATAACTTGTCAATGGAATAGTCATAGAGCGTACTCCCTCAATTAAGGCAGTTGCACACTTTTGGCAAAACATAAAAAAAAGCACTGTTTTGCAAACCGATTTCTAAAAAATATTCATTGAAAATAAATCACACATATTTTCCTTCTGAAAAGGGGGAAAAATAACACATCCGACTGCAAAAAAGAACTCACCAGTCGGATTTTATAAAAATAATATTCAAAAAGCACAATCTTCGTGATGAACGGAAAAAAAATTAATAAAATACACACCAATGTTCTAACAATTATAACATTTTATAAATTACAAGCATTTTCTTCAGCGTATATTATTTCTATGTATCGTTGCATGATTACTGTAAATTACTTGTAATCCACATCCACACATAAGGACTGACACAAAATTATAAGCACATAATTTTTCAGTATCAAAGTTACGAACATCTCTTCAAACTACTAAACCGTTGAACTAACATTTTAAATCGAAGTATTAACGTGTCAGCCAATCGTCATAGACGTCTGCCAAGAATGAAAATGGTCCTCGTCAGCGGTCTGTTAAAAAAAAAAAGACAATATTTACGTCAGCATTGCTAATGGTGCGATCTCTGACCCAATTGACTCATTAAACTTTTTTTTTTTTATCAGCGCAGCGGGCAGAACCTTTTTATTTTCTGGCGTTAAATTTATCAATTATCAAAATATAATTACTACAGTTGTTATATTTTCAGACAGAGGGAAAATAGCTTAAAAAAAAAAAGATTGACGTAACACTTGCATATAATATATCGAATTTTAAAGAATTTAAAAGCAATTTTCATATTTCAGATTTTTGCTTTAGATATGAAAATCCAAAACATTATTCATCCATTAACTTTTGAAAGACTTTATAACTTAATCTGAATTTCCATACGTTATTAAAACTAGAGTGGTCACTATTTGTATATACAACTTTGAAATCACTGTTGTTAAACTTTATAGAGACCAATCAGTGTCACATCGTAATTGGAATTTTGCGATCGCTTATGGAAAGTTTAAAAAGACGTTTCTGTTTAAAATGTCAGCTAAAAATTATTATTTAAAAAATATAATATTAAATTGTTTTTAAAAAGGATAATACATATTATTCCCCGGTGAATTTATAATATTTAAACACCACGAAAATAAGGGACTAAGATTTTTTTCGTCAGAGATGGGGTGTGGGGCTCTGTCCCCCTGAATCCACCGTATAAGTCAATTTTTAATTTTATTTATCCTGTATTTTAGTTTATTATTCTAAAATCATACATATTTCTGTTGTCAACATACCTTTTTCCATGAATTTACAAAACACACAACAATAAATGAGGTAACCTCCTTCGAAAGGTTTTTGAAGCAGCTTCTGACATAGTACCACCACCACATTTCGTTAAAACATGGTTTTTGATTAAATATTGCTATTAATTAAAAATTAAATCGGCATTGTTTTTATAAATGAAATGCGAGATTTTTCCTCAAATTAGTGTTGCCACAAAAATAAAATAACCGCATTATATAGTGCAGAACAATGATTAAAAAAAAAAATAAATAGTAGTACAAAAAAGATAAAATATCAATTCGCCACATAGGTTTACTTTATATTTATGGTTAAAAAGCAAAATTGATATTGAAATGTTTAAAAGAAAATAAAGACACCATCGATCGGTCGAAGCAGTGGTATTTCACGTGTATAATAAAAGGTATGCTTTGTTATATTAAATTTTATTTTAAGTGCATTCAATTTTTTTTTTCATGTTTTCCAAGAAGCGGATGGATATCTTGTGAAATGACGAAGTTATGAATTTTTTTCTTCCTAAAATCCTATCCCCCCCCCCCTTCCCTGAGGCCATTTTTAATGATATCAAAAATCTGTCATACATAAATTTTCGGCCCTTTTCCTAGAAATATTAATAACTTTAAACGGATTTGATACGTATCATAATTAAGAAGTTATGGGTTTTTTTTCTGTTTTCACCCCCCCCCCCTATTCCGATTTTGCCCATTAACGAACTTGACCGAGATTTTATGTCCTTTGATTATATGTTATCAGTTTGGAAGAGATTTGTGCAGAATTATTGAAGTTATCGTGTCCATAAAAAAATGATATAGCTATATAGACAGATAGATAAAGTTTTGAACTGGGGGTGTGGTTTGGGGTTTTAGGGGTTATAATCGGCGTAGATCTGCAAAAATTTTCAGAAATTCCAACATAGGGGAGAATGTAATAGGTAACATTTCTTACGAAATCTACCTAAAAAGAAAAAGGAAAAATGATCATTTCGTTTCTCTCAATAAATAAATATGGACAAAATTATATAATGCCAGGCTTTCACTCTTCAACGGAGTGAAATATTTCACTCTTGTCAAAGGAGTGAGACAGTCACTCTCGACAACGGAGTGAGATATTTCACTCCTTTCTAGAGAGTGGAAAATCCCACTCTTTAAAGAGTGTATTCTTATAAAATTCACTCCAAAAAGAGTGAAAATGCCTCTCACTCTTCCAAAGAGTCAACTTCTCACTCCTCCCAATTTTAGAGTGTAAAGTACTGGTTCACAGTTTCATAAATCCAAACTCAAAATTAAGTCTAACAACTTCATACAGTTGTCAATGAATATATGACAAGCAAAAAATTT
This sequence comes from Maratus michaelseni, assembly GCA_963931845.1. Lineage (NCBI taxonomy): Eukaryota > Metazoa > Arthropoda > Arachnida > Araneae > Salticidae > Maratus > Maratus michaelseni. Next base: position 408,096,834 of record OZ007590.1, on the reverse strand, counting down.
CCTCATTTTCTGAAGAATGTTCAATTCTAAGACATATTTATATCTGATGGGATAGCTAATCGGATTAAGCTAGCCACCTAGTCAGCTTATGCTAATGTATCATAAAATTTTCAAAAATGTGTAAATTGCCTTCAATATAAATGCTATCCACAGAAAATGAGGACATCTGATCACGTTAATTTGTGTTAAATAATAAAAACTCATATCATGTGCATCTTTTTAAAAATATATAAAAAATTAATTTTCTTTATCGCGTACTATTATTGGCTTAAATATCATCTGTTTGTCGACAAATCAGTCTTGTGAGGAAACAAATTTTCGCATATAGACTAATTTCCCTGATTTTCAACTACCTTTACGAAATTCTCTGACTTTTACAGATTCATAAACCTTTCAGATTTCTAGAATCTGTAGCCACCCTGTTATTTAAATACTGCATGATTAATTTTTGAGTCTGATAAACCATTGCTATATCATGGTTCATATCAACTGAAACCACGCAAAAGCTTTCACTTTTTGAGTTACTTCCATTTTTTTCATAATTTTAAAGTACGATAATTTTTACTCATTGTATTTTTTATTTAAGGTTATAAATTTATCATATTTGGTATAATATACAAGTATGATTTAGTTATAAAATGTGACTATTCGTAGAATTTTTTTCCATTGTTTGTTTTATTTATCATTTACTGAAACTTTTCAACAGATTTCAATTTGACATGACAACATTGCTATGTCCTGCAGGAATTCATTATAAGCATTCCTGTTTACTTCCATGGGATTCCACTTCTTTTTAGCTACATTTATAAAAAAATATCTTTATGTAAGATAAAACCTTATCAAACTTTTAGATGAAAATATTATGATATTTCTGATAATAAAAGAAATATCAAACATCTTGTGTTTTCCGTTATGTTTGGAAGGTCAGTAAAATTGAAATTCTTCTTTAAACAAAATGTCTGTGAACTGCCCATTACAATTTTTATACCAGGCTTCAAAACACACTTTGAGGTGTCTGTGTATGCAATTAGATGAAAATTGAAGGGGGGGCAATGGGGGAAATCAGCTCTTGAAGTTACACCCTTTTTTAATTAAAAAATGCAAATAAATAATTTTCTGAGAGCATTTTAATGGAATAAACTGCACAGAAATCTATTTCAATGAAAGTTTACTTCATTCTGAACAAAACAAAAAAAAAATTTGAAGGTTCTATGTTAAACCTGTAAGTAGTTATAGCCTTTTATGTTGTCACATGTGCTATTCAAAATGGCGGCAAATCGGCCATCTTGCAAGATTTTTAAAAGCTCATAACTCTTAAACCATTCGATCAATTTCAATATGGTTGATATTTTTGGAATCAGCATGAAAAGTTCTACAAGTACACCAAATTTTATCAAAATTGGTGATGGTGGGTGCCATGCTCTGGGTGAATTGACATGGAATGACCCTTATATCAAAAAACACAATCTGCTTAATCAATAGTCAAAATGTCATGCTTATACACAAAAAAGTTTTCAAAATACACTAATTCAAAGTTTGAAAGTTTTGTTGATTTTCGGCGAGTTTAAAAGGTGTAAGACCCCTTAAGGCAAAGTAACTTTGGAGATGCGTGGTTTGTTTTAAAAAAATCTAGAAAAATGAAACATTCGAAGGGGCGCCAAGAGAACCTTCAAAGAGCGCTGCGTTGGACAGTCCTGACTTAGAATAGCCATTGAAAGATAAACTGTCAGATTTTGATAATAGGTTATTTACAGGTTCATTAAAAAAGAGTCTTTTGTGGTTTTGGTTTAGTTCAGTTTTAACTGCGCAACAGGTTATGGAATGAAAAAGCAGACAGGCTTTTACATTTATGTTCGAAGTTTTCAATGATTTTTTTTTTCTAATATTTAAAATTGTGTTGTAAAAAACAAAAACAAAAAATTCTTGATATTTGATACTAATTAGATCCTATAATTTGTTTTTTCTCAGTGTAAAAAGCAATCTGTAATTTTGTCACGTAAGTGAAAAAAAAAAAAGTAATAATAATAGAATATTGTTTTATTACGTTTTCATCCTAAGTACAATATGTTTTAGTCAATTTATTTTAAGTCTAAAAATATTTATAATCATCAATACGTTGACTGTTTTGAAATTATCGGACATATATTAAAAATATCGGATATTTTTTATATTTTCGTAAATATTGTGGTATTTATACGAGCGCTGTATTCTGTAACCCGAGAAGCCAGGGTATTTCTAAAATACATAATGTTTGATTTCATTTAAAGTATATTAAAATCTTACTCTCAGCTCGTTAGCTTTGCTAATATTTTAACACATAAAATAAAATATATATTTTACAAATATTTTGTTAATTAAACAGCAAAGACGCATCCTCTAAGAAGAGTATGTAGGAGTGAAAGAAGTAATACATATATATATTAGTTTTCAGATGAGAAATTAAAAAATAAAATAAAAAATAAAAATAAAACTTATATGCATTCTACGCACGTTCGTGGGAAAAAAAAAAAAAAAGTAAACACCCCTACCAACTAGTGGTGTACCGAGAAGTGCTTTGGCCGAGTATCCGAGTACCAAGTACTCGGCTACTTACTACTCGGCCGAGTACGGAGTAGATACTGAGTACCGAGTAATTGTATGTAAGAAAGAAACACTGATGCGAACATGAAGTGTGCTTAGTGGTAACACTTCTATGTGTGTGTATGTGTTTATATATATATGCCTATTTATAAACATGCATCTTGAGCATATAATCTAATCATATTTTTAAAAATTAGCTTCAATTTTTGAAATTTTATTTATTGTGCACCTTTTAAACACAATTTTTGTAAATTCAAAAATTTTAAAACAATAGCATTATTTAAAAAATATACATAAAAAAGAATTGATATATAAAAAATTCAATTAACCGATATGAAATTAAAACTAATTATTTAACACAACATTACTCATTTGTCATTTTGATATCTGAAATCTGTCTATCAAAAATGGTTATTGCTTGCAGTGACAATTCCTTGAATAATGCAAAATGTTTCATAGTTTTTAAAAGTACCTTATTTTCTTTTGATTAAAAAAATTGGGTACTTTCGTGTAATAGCGGCCCCTGAGGATGAATCGCCAAGCGACCAAGATTTATCGCCAAATTATAAAGCATGTATGATATTATAATATGATATATTATTACTTTAAATCATTACTTTCATGATGTATATGGCCGAGTTATTAGTCATATATAACATATATGTGATGTATACATATGACATGTGCATAAGTCGTATATGATGGTAATATGACATATAAGACATAAATAATATGTATATAATGACATATATATGGGTGTTTGCAGTGATATGTGTATATATGATGCATATATAAGCTTTTTGATTATCTTGGTGAAATCAGCGCTGAAACCTTGGCGTAACTGTAATTGTGGAGACCGCAATAACACGAAAGTACCAAAAGGGTATTGGCTTTACAGTTTCTTTTCATTTTTTCGTGAAGTACAGCTAAAATGCTATTTTATCAGTGCTCGCAGCAAACCCATTTTTTCTGAGGCCAGGACAAATTTACAACAATAAAATAAATGTCCTATCTCCTGAAAATGTAGAATGATTAGTATTTTTGTACCATAATTTGTCATATAACAAATTTAATTATTATTTTTTTAAATTACATTTATTGTATTTTCAGTTTCTACACACTGCTTGTTTATCAAAAATCATAGTCTTTTCCTACAGTTTTAAAAATGACTATTTAAAAAAATATAAATGTAAAACTAAACTTTAATTTACATTAATTGTGCATGGGGGTTTTTTCTTACCTTTTTCTATGTTTTATAAATAATTTTTTATGTACCGAGTAAATAGTTTTTATGAATTATGGCATATATTAAACATTTATATTTAAATAACTTTTTATAGATCACTTATATAAATTAATTTGTCTTTAAATATGCTTAAAAAATGAAATTCTTGCAACTACTCGGTATTGGCCGAGTACTCGGCTGAAATTTGGCCGAATACCGAGTATATACCGAGTACTCGGTACGGCTCTACTACCAACTCTGCAACAAATTATCGTAGAAGAAAATTACTGGTACAAAAAAATTTGGAAATAAAGTTTTAAATGATGTACGTAAAATTTTCTTAGGGGGCCATCTACATATCAAAACCAGCCCAAACTTTTTTTTTCAGTAGCAACACCCAATTTTGACAATATATTTGAAATCTTCTGTTCAAACTATGCCTAGATACCAAATTTCAAGTCATTTGGATGATAAGCTTTTAAATTATAAACATTCAAAAGTTAGAGCTTCTACTGTTAAATTACATTTTCATATTTTTATTAATATCTCCTGAAATTATAATCCTAATGTGCTATATCCCTTAAGGGATTTTGCGCCATAAAACCTCATACAACCAACCAACCTAATGTGCTAATTATTTGTTTAGTTATAATACTAAAAAACCCAAACATAAATACATTGACTTTGTAATTTTTATAATTGTATAATATGAATTATAAATTATCAATTATGAAATTAATATTCGATAAAATTATGAATTGCAACCTATTAAAAATAAGTTTAATTTGATAAATTAGTATATATAGTAAAAGCAAAACGTGCAACTTTCAGTTATACGCTTACTTGGTGCGAATTATTATTCAAGAAATTTTGAAAAGCAACAAGAAAAAAAGAAGAGAAATGAAGGTCTGAAATATTAATCAAATCATGACTAAAGCTAAAAGTCTTACCAACAAAGTTATTGATGATTTAGAAGAGGAATACGTTTATCTAATTTAAATACTAGTAAATAGTGCGGGCAAACTATCAGAATTGGACAATAAGTCAGTTTTACAAGAAGACAACAGATTAGATATTTCTCGGTAGTATCATAATAATCAGGAATACGCAGTTAAGTTTGCAAAAGAGAGTAGATGTTCCTATTTAAAGTTTCCTGCGAAAGATGACACGTTTCGTGTGTCACACAAATTGCAGGTGTCCTTTCTGATCCACCAATGAACCGTAATCCAGAATATTGCTTCTCTTAAATCGGTTGTTGGGCGATTCCGCCGTTGCGTGTGTGACTTTTAGAGAGTTTTTTTGCAAATTGAGACAATTTTGGATTTGAAATGATTTAGATAACATTTTACTTTTTTTTTTATTGCTATTATAGGGCACATAGACTCATTTTTGTAGTGACACCTTTAATCTAAAGTAATAACATTTTTCACCCCTAAGTCATTGTGTGACTCAGAAAAATCACATACGTAACAATGGCTTCAGGATTTGTAAAAATATCACCTACAAAATATATATTAAAAAAAGAGGATTTTTTAGAGTATTTTTTACTTCAATTTTCAAAATTTTCGCAGAAAATTAAAAATTCTGAAGACAGTTTATTAAAAACACAACATATAAACTCTATACAAAATTCCAAATACATGTCTTGCAGGAAAGTTTAGCTGTATCCTTTTAAACATGACAAAGTACAAAAAAAAAATCCATTCCGGGATAAGTGGACTTTAGTTTCGGGCAAGACAGACCTGTTAGTACAACACAAAAATTGTTATATCTGTTGATGTCATCATCGTAGAAATACGTGGTTTGTTTTATTTAATTAAGTAGTATTTTATCAGTAAACGTGAAAATAAAAATGCATTTTTTTTTTTTTTAAAGATTTTTGACCTTTGGACCCCTTTAAACCCAATGGGTCCGCTTTTCAGGAAGGTGTCTCTTGTCATAAACGTCAACTTTGTACTTTTCTCTACTCTATAATAATTTTTACTCTCCTGCTGGGTTGTATAATTGTGCATAACAAATCATTGTTTTTGCCCAACTAAATATGTCTCCACCCTGTATATATATATATATATATATACTCCCTCTTTTTTTTTTTCTTTTTCGGGCAGACGCGCTGTAATAAAGCCTCGTCGAGAAGTCTTATCGAAATTTCAGAACCCTTCTAGAGTTCAGGTGTTTGAGTCGACGAACCCTTCCTGTATTTTTTGATAGTTTTTAAAAAGGGCCTTGGGAATCTTCTTCTCTTCGGTCGAAAGCTTTTTATGGTCGGGACTTCCTCTTTTTGTGTTTGTTTCCGAATAATGGGAAACAAAAGGAACAGAATTGGTGTCAAGGCCGATCAACCTGTTGCAATTGTTTGCTTGTTTATTTATCTGCTGCCTTCTCTTTAATATGCGCCTACATTGTATGGCATTTTCTAAGCACTTCATGCGGGCATTCTCTCCCTTTTTAATTCCCACTGCCATCACATAGAATAGGAAAAGGTTGTTTCCACTTGAATCAAATAGCGCCAGCTCTACGTGCCGTGTAAATACATGCACAAATAAACAGAATAGATTTAGATTATCGTTGCTTCAAGGCTTCATAAATGGGTCTCCCAAGTTGCTATCAGATTCAACAAATTTTTCGGGCAATTTTCGAACAAACTCTTGATGTGAGCCGATTTTCCCTTGAGCAATTGTCTCAACCGCCAGTGTCATAGCGATCAAGAATATCCCCAACTCTTTAACCACTGCTTATAAAAAATCTCTCCTAACGGCAATTTCTCCCCGGATAACCCAATCAGACAGGCGTTTTGGAACGTCAACGAAAAAATTATAAATCGTAACAACCGGTCATAGTAATGACCGGTTTTCCCTCACTCAACTTTTGCAACAACAATTGCAACCCTTCTTTTGTTTTGTAAGCCGAAAATTGGCGTTAAAATAAGCTCAAAAGTTGGTTGCTTGAAAAATTGTTGAATGTGACAGCAACTTTAATGAGTAAACAAGAACGAAAAATCATGCGTCAAGCATAGATTATGTAGCACTTTCCAACGCTTCCAAAATAATTTTACAAAACATACCGTTTAATAAGCTAAAAGATAACATCTAAGTAAACAATTTGGAAAACGCATAACATATTTAAAAACATAATTTCAGGAATTTCCAACAGATACAATATTCGGAAAAATATCCGAATACTTTTATTCAGCCCTGTATAGGATCTATAGATTTGTATATGCTAGGATGCTAAATTTTAGTTTAATTAGGAAACGCGTAGCACAGTTTAAAATTATCTTTCTGGAGTTTCTGTCAATAAACGGAAATGTGTTCGCGAACTTTTGTGCTGCCCTGTATAGGATCTACAGAATTTATACACACCATGTAATAGACAAAAAGCGAGTTAAAATTAAAATCGCGTTTAGTAACTTAAAACGCACTTCCAGGAATTAGTGTTAACAGACAGTAGAGAATTCTTTTGTGTGTCCCTGTAAATGAACGATGACTGCTATACACACGCTATTCTGTAGTAAGCCTCTTGTAATGCACCTTAGATATATATATATAAATTTCAATGCGTTTAAAATAGTGAAACATTATTTAAATAAACCGCAGACGATTTTTCTCCATAGACGTCATGTAACGGAATTCTTTTGACTGTCCCTGTAAAGTAACTATAAGTGCTATGCACACCCTATTACATGTTAAGCTTCTTCTAATGCACCTTAGTGATATATATAAATTTCAATGCGTTTAAAATAGTGAAACATTATTTAAATAAACCGCAAATGATTTTTCCCCATAGACCGCAATGTAACGGAATTCTTTTGAGTGTCCCTGTAATAAAACTATACGTGCTACACACTTCCGTTGAAATAGGGAACATGCTATAGATAACGACAATAACATATAAAAATTGCAGACCAATCCGAGCATATTTACGGGAGTTAGAGCACGGACAGACGGCAGACGGCCAGACGGCCAGACGGCCAGACAAACCGAAGTCATAAGCACTTTTCAACTAGGTTGGAAAGTGCTAAAAAGGAAAAATAGAGGGAATGACAAACACTAACGGCAATAACGCACATTTAAGTTTTTGTAGTTATCTTATATAAATATTTACTGAACCAATAGAGTATTATAGACGAGTAATTGTATTGTAATATAATATCATAATATTGTATTATAGACGATTAAGTGTATTATATAATATAATGATATTGTAATATAGACGATTTTTTTTTTAAATTATTATTATTGGGTTGCTCGGAAAATTAGTTCCGTTTGGGAAAATTAATTCGTACCGGTAAATTCAGCTCGTTAATTATTGGACGTTAGCTATCGGAATTAATGTCTAATAATTAAATGATAGAATTTTCCGGCACGAATTAATTTCCCTAAACGGAACGAATTTTCCGGGCAACCCAATATTATTATTTTAAGTATATATATATATATATATATATATAATTCTTAAAAACTAAACAAAGCTTAACAACCAAACAAAAATAAATACTTGGGAAAGATGAATGCGCAACAATTTCATTGGTTATGTGTTGCAGAATGAGAGTATTAACATGGAAGATTCATATTATATAACAAATTAAAAAATTTAGTTACTACCAAATTTAATGCTACAATTAATTTTTAATTTATTTTTTTTCTCTGTAAATTTTAATAGTGTGTGTTTTGGCGAGTTTGGATTTATACAATTATTTTAAGAACGTTTTAAAATTTGTAGAAATGGGAAAGATGAAATATTAAGGCGGTTCTTAAACAAAAATATTTTTTCCCACTGAACAATGCGAAACTTTCTGACTCCTTTTTTAACATAAAAACATGATACTTCCAGGAAAATTTTGAGGATCACTGTCACCCGGCTAACATAAAAGTACCAAAAATCAAATAGTTTAATTAAAAGTTGAGTTGTTTGTTTGCTGTCATTTTTAAGAAAGTCTAATGACTTGATACAAAATCCATAGTCGTATGCAGTTAAAAATTTCTTTTTAAAAAGTACAGGAGTATTAATTAACACGGCTCGATACTTTTAGGCCAAGGCTGCATTTCTCTCGGGCACAGAGTGGAGGACCAGAAAGGTTTGAAATGACGAAAATTGACTGAAGTTGTCATCGTGCAGGACGAAGCCTGTAATTAACTTAGACTATTACTTCTTTTTATATTAATTTTTTTCATATCAATAAAAATATCCGTGTTTAAGAAAAAAATAATATATATATATATTTGTTAAACTGTAAAAAACCAACAGCAAAATTTTAATAGTGTTCGACAAAATTAATCTTTGGGGCTGTACATATATAACGATATAAACTTTTTGGTAATTTTGGACCCCCTCTCCCCCGCCAATGATATCGTTATCTCTAAAAACACTTTATTTTTACAATTTTTTCTTTGTTATTCTTTTTATATATTTACAGTGACATACAGATATGGTTTTACATTTATTATTCGCATACTTTACTGATTCAAATGAAGAGAAGAAGTCAATAACATAAATAACTTTATATCATCTAATACTTATTATAAATAATTACTATTTAAAAGTATTTGTTAATACAGTTTTTTGTTACATAATGCATTCAACAGTAATAGTGCCTTCTTGCACTTGCCCCCTGCACGGGGAGGGACAAGCAGAATTTCTTGTAAACAAAACAGGCGGACAGTATTCTTTCTAGTTAAAAGTATCATTTTCAAACATACTTCGCACCTAGTTTCTCAAACAGCGGATTATAAGCGTATAGGGCAGATGAATAAGAATGTCAAATGTTGGGATATTCCATACTTTGGAATGAAATAACTTTATAATAATTTAACGGTTGTACTAATAACTGTATTTTCATGAAAATAGAAGAAACTGACGGAGAAACCTTTTTTATGCAGTGAATAATCTCCACGTGCAGCGAACGATTGAAATAAGAACATGTTAAAAACCAGACCCCAATTACCAATAAGTACTTCAAGTGCCGCAGCTGAAAAACATAGTGAACAAAACCAGAGACTGTCGAAACTAACTAATTGGAGAAACTCTGCAGACCTCCCTCCTTCAAACTACAACTGTCTTATCCCGCGCGTGTGCACAGAACTTAAAAACATTCCCTTCAGTTTCCAAAATGTTTCTGAGCAGTTAAGACGCTCTTGTACATATATGATGTAAATATATTTAATATAATGTAAAATTGGAGCACTTATACGCAGCCTCCAAACGCGACTTAAAACATGTACATCTAGCCAAGAATTATATTATATTCAAAGGAAAATGAATCTTCTGTTTATTTTACACAATTGTCATTTTCTACTAATACTATTTATTATTCTTCCAATATAAGTGAATCAATGGATCAGATAAATATCGCTACAACACTTTGGATTACTACTGTGGGTATATTCAGCGCAAAAAGGAAAATCTCAGGTAAGCTGAACAAACTTCTTTAACATATCAAAAGATGAAAATGTATATTAAATTTGAAGACTGATTTAACTATTTATAAAAATAAGAAAATTTATTACGCTACCGACGGTTCCCCTAACAAAGATTATGAAAGACTGATTCTGAAAAAAAGAATATTATCCCAGTATCAAAAACGATAATTTAACAAATTTCTAAAAATATAATAATAAATAAAAGAACACTAAAAAAGAAAAAAATGAATGCGATAAAAGAAAATACTCAATTTATTGAAAAACTCAATTCTACAAATTATAGTACATGGAAGTTCAAGATGCAGATGTTCCTGATTAAAGAGGAACTCGACGATATTATAGTACAAGATCCACCAGCTCCACCCGATCCCGCATGGCACAAAAAAGATCGCAAGACTAGAGCTTTAATTAACCTAAGCATCGATGATTCTCAAATCGTAAATGTAAAAAACTTAGATACTGCCAAATTAACATGGGAAGCTCTGAAAAATATACATGAGAGAAGCAATTTATCTAGTAAGCTTTACCTGTTACGGAAACTATACAGTACTAAATTAGCTGAGGGTGCAAACATGATTTCACATATCACTAATATCTTGCAAATTATAGATAAACTTAATGCCATTGGAGAAAATATTAGCGATTCACATATTTCCGCGCTATTTCTGTGTTCTCTTCCCCCCAGTTACAATACTTTGATAACTGCGTTGGAGGCGAGACCGGAAAATGAGCTCACCCCTGATTTTATCAAAAACAAATTAACAGATGAATATAATCGTAGACATGAAATGTCAGAACAATCACATAGCGGATATAACAACAGTGAGAGAGCATTTAAAACAAATAGGAGATATACACACACTGAAAATAGAAGAGAACAAAAATATTGTAACAACTGCAAAATGAAAAATCATTCGACTTACGAATGCTGGCACTACAAGAGCAGAAACACGGTACAATCCGGAAATCCTCGTAACAATCAATTCAAAAATAAAAAGAATTTCTCATCTTCATTATGTTATGAAAAAAACGAAACTCATAGGGAAAACAAAGTTCCAAACGAAAGAAAATACGCAAATGATCAGACGCAAAATAAAGCATTAATCACTCAAAAAGTAGGCAAAAATAACTGGATTCTCGATTCAGGATCCACCTCGCACATTTGTAATGATAAAAGCCTATTTAGTAAATTTATTGATTATAATAAAACTTCAGTAACGATCGCGAATGGTAATAAACTGACAGCGTTAGGTTCAGGAGAAGTTTTTATAAAAACATTAACCCCCGAAGGAAAAGAAAAACTAACGAAATTACGCGAAGTGCTTTATGTCCCAGACTTAGAGTCGAACCTAATTTCGGTTAGTAAAGCCGCTAAAAACGGGTGTAAACTAATCTTCGACGATAATAAATGCGATTTGATCTTTGATGAAGAAATATATATTAGGGCGAAAAATGAGAAAAACTTATACATTATTGAGGAAATAGATGATGTGGAAGAACAACAAAATTATGTAAACATAACGTATAACTGTGACAGCAAACAATGCATAGATCTCTGGCATCGCAGACTAGGTCACAGAGATTATGACGCGATTAAATCAATGATAACTAATCAAATTGCGGACGGAATAAAGATAGGAAAATGTAAACATCAAAATAAAACATGCGTAACTTGTATCGAAACTAAATTAACTAACATGCCGTATCCTAAATCAGCAACAAATCGAGCTACTAATATTGCGGATTTGATCCACAGTGACGTGTGTGGACCTCTAGATACACCGACTTTAGGCGGAAAAATTTATTTTATGACTCTTATTGATGACTATTCCCGATATACTACGATATATTTATTATCTAAAAAGAGCGAAGTTGCTGAAAAGATAAAAGAGTACGTAACGATGATATACAATCAGTTCGGTAAAAAACCTAAGGAAATTAGATCGGATAACGGTCGTGAGTATGTAAATCAAGAGATCGATGAATACCTAAAACAGAACGGAATTTTACACCAATTGACTGTCCCGCATAATCCGAGCCAGAATGGAGTTGCGGAGAGAAAAAATAAAAGTTTATTAGATATGACTAGAAGTATGCTATCACAAGCAAAATTAAGCAAACATTTTTGGGGTGAAGCCATAAACACTGCAACATATTTACAAAACCGACTCCCAACCAAAGCAAACAACAACAGAACACCTTACGAATTATGGAAAGGAATTAAACCGAATTTAAAACACTTAAGAACATTCGGTTGTAAAGCGCTATTTTACGTCGATAAAGTAAATAGAGGAAAACTCGATAACAGGGCTCAAACCGGAACGTTTGTAGGTTATGATACACGATCGACTGGTTATAGAATTCACACACAAGGAAAACAAATTATAATAGCGAGAACGGTGAAATTTCTTGAGAATGAAAATGTACACTCAGATAACATTGAGGAGATACAAATCACCACAAAAACATCCGATGACAATACACAATTACCGGATAGACATGAAAATCACTTAGAAATAAAACTTGACAGTGAAGAGACACCATCCGTGCCCAAACAGCAACCAATTGAACCAAGAAGGTCTAATAGGACAAATAGAGGCGTTCCTCCTAACAGATATGTTTGTCTCATAAATAGTTCATCTGAAAACATTCCCAAAAATTGGGAAGATATCGAAAAAATGAAAAATCCTAATGATAAACAAAATTGGATAAAAGCAACACAAAATGAAATCCAATGCCTAAGAAAAAATAACACTTGGACTTTAACAGATCCACCACCCGGAACAAAAATTATCGGCTCAAAATGGACTTTTAAACTAAAAAAGGACAATTTAGGAAATATTCAAAGCTATAAAGCGCGTTTAGTAGCACAAGGATATAGTCAAAGATTCGGGATTGACTATGATCAAACCTTCGCACCTGTAGTTTCGCACGCTACAATACGTGCATTTCTCATCTCTGCATTGCACAAAAATTTGAACGTTAAACATGTTGACGTTACCACAGCATTCTTGCACGGTGAATTAACTGAAACTGTTTATATGAGTCAACCAGACGGGTATATTAAACCCGGCGATGAAAGAAAAGTTTGTAAACTTCAAAAAGCCATCTACGGTCTTAAGCAAGCCGCAAAGGCCTGGTACACCAAAATATCGGAAACACTCACAAACAATAATTTCATACAGAGCAAAAATGATCCATGTCTGTACTTTAAATCAAATCAAGAAAATCCGATATACATCATCATTTATGTAGATGATATCCTGATAGCAGGAAAGGACAGTGACATCGAAGAAACAATAAACCAACTTAAGAAAGAATATGAACTAAAAAACTTAGGAGAAGTGAATAATTACCTAGGAATAAACATTAATAAAATCAATGATACATATTACCTAAATCAAAACAATAAAATACAGGAACTAGTGAAAAAACTAAATTTAAACGACATGAAACCTCATTACACACCAATGATTGCTGGATTCAACAGACTTGAAGACGATGATAATCTTTTACCTAATAACACGAAATATCGACAAGCCACAGGCACATTACTTTACATATCAACAATCACGCGTCCTGACATATCCGCAGCAGTCAACATATTATGTCGTAGAAATGAAACACCACGCCAAAAGGACTGGACAGCAGTGAAAAGAATCATTTCATACCTTAAAACTACAGAAAATTTGAATTTAACTCTTAGCGCAAACAGCAAGCCCATCCTAACAGCATACGCCGATGCAGACTGGGCAGGTGACTTGAAAACACGTAAATCAACATCAGGAAATCTATTCATGCTAGGAAAATCGCCGATTTACTGGATTACAAAAAGGCAAAATTGCATTGCACTTTCGTCAGCCGAAGCTGAATACGTTTCAGCTAGCAACGCAGCACAAGAATTAAGTTGGATAACAAACTTGCTTAGCGATCTCAACATTCCACAAAAATTACCCATCACGATTTTTGAGGATAATATGTCCTGTATAAAAATGACTGAAAACGATAAAGATACTAAGCGATCCAAACACATCGACATACGTTTCCACAACATCAAACTTATGAAAGAAGAAGGAAAAATTGATTTACAATACTGCCCCACTGAAGAAATGACAGCCGACACTCTCACGAAGCCCACTCCCAAACCTGTGTACGAGAAACACCGTAAGAAACTGAATCTTCAACCATTCCCCACACAGGAGATTACGGGGGAGTGACGGAGAAACCTTTTTTATGCAGTGAATAATCTCCACGTGCAGCGAACGATTGAAATAAGAACATGTTAAAAACCAGACCCCAATTACCAATAAGTACTTCAAGTGCCGCAGCTGAAAAACATAGTGAACAAAACCAGAGACTGTCGAAACTAACTAATTGGAGAAACTCTGCAGACCTCCCTCCTTCAAACTACAGCTGTCTTATCCCGCGCGTGTGCACAGAACTTAAAAACATTCCCTTCAGTTTCCAAAATGTTTCTGAGCAGTTAAGACGCTCTTGTACATATATGATGTAAATATATTTAATATAATGTAAAATTGGAGCACTTATACGCAGCCTCCAAACGCGACTTAAAACATGTACATCTCGCCAAGAATTATATTATATTCAAAGGAAAATGAATCTTCTGTTTATTTTACACAATTGTCATTTTCTACTAATACTATTTATTATTCTTCCAATATAAGTGAATCAATGGATCAGATAAATATCGCTACAACACTTTGGATTACTACTGTGGGTATATTCAGCGCAAAAAGGAAAATCTCAGGTAAGCTGAACAAACTTCTTTAACATATCAAAAGATGAAAATGTATATTAAATTTGAAGACTGATTTAACTATTTATAAAAATAAGAAAATTTATTACGCTACCGACGGTTCCCCTAACAGAAACAAATAATATAAAAACATTTTTTTAAAAGTCAATTCCTACTTAGGTCAACATTTTTTTTCCAGCTATCTACACGCTTTGCCATTGACGGTATTTACTCCTAAATTTATATCCTGCTAAATATCTTATATAAGAGAAATTTTTGAAATGTATTAAAAATTAAATAAAAAATAAATAGCTCAAATACCAAAAATTAATAGCTCGAAAAGCATTTGTCACAAAAGTTTTAGACAAACTGCGTTAGAAAGGTAAAAAATTGTATTTTTCTTGATATAAATTTCAAATCTAATGATTATGCCGTTTTTCAAATATTGAACTTCACAATGAAGTACCATAGCCAAACCTTCACGCGTAAAAAGATAATGGGGCTGTTCACGGACGAAGATCAGGCGGCACGCGGGCGGGCGAAGGAGACTAAAATATGGAGTGAGTGACTTTTGAACAGAAATGAAATGGAGTGTGTCTATACTTTTGAACAGAAATGAAATATAAAACTGAAATTAATTAATTTAATTTAATTAATGAATTACTATTTGAAAAAACTGTATTAACATAAAGTGTCATCCACTACCAGTTTAAAAAAATGTATTTGAACTTGAGTGGATGAATAAAAAGTATTTTATTAACGATTGAAAATTTGAACAAGATATATAAATATATAGAGGGTGTGAGCTAATAGTAGGAATTGTAAAAGAAATACTATTTTGATGTTAAAAAAAAAAAAAAAAAAAAAAAGAGAGAAGAGAAGAAAATTTGGATTAAAAAGGATAACGATATCAAAATACACCTAGAGATATCTTACGATATCAAGTGCCAGACCCCCCCCCCCCTCCTTCCCTCTAAAGTGATAACGTTATATATGCAGTATGCACAGTCGCTTTGCAAAACGAGTTTTTAAACGATTTTGAAGAAAAGATTCCTTATTTTTGAGTCGTCATTTCTTTTTTATATATTACTATGCTTATTACGCTATCTCTCAGTTTTACTTAAAAAACAAACTAAAATTGATAAAAAGATTTGTAGTATATCTATATAAATTATCTAAAAATATATATCTATACATTTTTTGTTGTAACTTGAAAAAGAAAAATTGTTTCATTTTCAGGTATAGTTTTTCGACAATTTAATTTCCTTTATTAAAAGAATAGTAATAATAATGATAAATCCGTTTACTTGTTCTGAAGTCATCGTGGCAAAACCGCAGAAAACAGTGTTTTGAGATAATCTTCGCAGGTATCGCCGGGTTGCACGGCTCAACGACCGTAATTTTACGGGTTTTCCTATGGGACCCACTGTACGACATACTTAAAAGTTCAAACATTATAAAAAAATAATAGTAATAAAACATACACCTTTTCCGTCATTACAAATCTTTTTGTCTCTTTTAAAGGATGTTTGCTACCTTTGCTCCCCCCCCCCCTCCAAAAGAATGGGGGGGGGGTATTTGCTTCTTGAACTAGGTTAGATATCGACTAAGGGGGTTTTGCATTCTTTTTATTGAAGTTTTCGTAAGCTCCGTGAATTATTTCATTATTTATTTAAAACTTAGTAGATATGAAATGGGCGTTCAACATCAGCGGTGATGCGGCTGTGTGGAGGTGAAAGTGAAATAGTGGGGATAAGCGGGCTGAAATGGCATGTGCTTGGAGCAGAACTGACTAAGAAAATGCGCTATAAAAAATGTGAGAGTAAATTTATTTTTCATTTCGCATAACTCATTATTTTAATGACCTATTTTTAGACAGAGTATTCCTATACTCTGTACACTATATGGCCATTAATGACCGGCAACTTTCAATTTTGAACATTTTGTCGAATATTTTAAAATATACTTGTCAGATTCTTATGGAATTTTAGGATTAAAAAGAACAGGTTTGTCTTCATATTTATCAACGTCGATTTGATAAGGAGGACAATTAGGGGGCTAAAAAAATATTTAAAAAAAAAAGAATACTTTGGTTCACCCTGTAAAATAAAATGCACGAAATGATCTATCGCTACAGAATATACATAGGCAGACATTGTACAATATGCGTATTCATTTGTGTAAGAATATTAATAAAGTTATAGCGATTTTTTAAAATTTTTTTTAAAAAATCTTGCATGTTTTTTGCTTATAACATACAGGGTTTATAACTAAATTTAACGCCAGTTTCAGAAAAATTGAAAAAATGTAGTAGAAACAATATAGTGCAATTGGAATATAAATATATTAAATATTTAAGGAAATATGGACAGTTGTAAGTAGAGAAGAAATGGGGCTCCGGCCTCAGGAGGAGCTTGGAGCCGGAGGAGGGAGGAGGGCTCCTCCTCCCGAAGTGCCCTCCTCCTCCTCCTCCCGAAGTGCCCTCCTCCTCCTCCTCCCGAAGTGCCCTCCTCCTCCTCCCAAAGTGCCCTCCACCTCCCAAAGTGCCCTCCTCCTCTCAAAGTGCCCTCCTCCACTACTTAAGATAAGGGGATTAATTAAGGATTAGTGTTAATTAATTTTAATTGCGGGACTTAGAAATTTTTCGAGGCCATTTTTTTTTTCGCGGAGAATTTTCTACTAGAATACGAGGTGTGTTTCAATGGATTTATTTTAGCGAATTAGAAGTTTAATTAATTTTAATTTTAATTAATTTTAATTGGGGAACTTAGAAATTTTTCATAGCAATTTTTTTTTTCAACGAGAGTATGCAGTTTGATTATGAGTGTATGCAGTAGAAGTAAATGATTAATTAATTAAAAATATTAATTAAAAATAGTAATTAATTAATTTTAATTGCAGAACTTAAAAATTTTCGCGAGATTTTTTCAACGAGAGTAGGGTATTCGATATACATGTTAGAGGAGAATTTTAAAAGTCAATAATGGTTTAATTAAAAAGGGTGATTAATTTTAATTGAGGAACTTAGACATTTTTCGAAGCAAATATTTTTTCAACGAGAGTAGGCTATTTGTTATACATGTTAGAGTATATTACAGGTGAATTTTAAAAGTCAATAATGATTTAATTAAAAAGGGTCATTCATTAATTTTAATTGGAGAACTTAAGAAATTTTGGCAAGATTTTTTTTTTTTCCCCTCAACGAGAGTACGCAGTTTGCATGTGCAGTAAAATGGTAGATGCTAGTAATTAAAAAGGGTCATTAATTAATTTTAATTGGCGGACTTCAACATTTTTGAGGCAAACAGGCGCGTTTTAATGAATTCGATATAGGTTGTAGTAGGTCCCGCATGAATGATACTGTACTCAACTGAATAGCTCCCCCCTCCCCCTCCCTTTTTTACCCAGAGGGGGCCCTTCGATAGACTAACAATACACACTTACAAAAGTATAGAGTACTATAAAAAGAATTTTAGCGTATATGTAAATAAACAAGTATGTAAAATCAGGCATAATTCATGAATCACTTTCCACAAAAAATACAGATTGGTACAAAAAGAATTTTAACGTATATATAAAATAAACAAGAATGAAAAATCATGCGTAGCGACATAATTCATGAATCACTTTCCAACATCATTGAAATGTTATGTGAATAAAATATAATTTTACCAGCTAGTGCGTAGTTAATTAAAATAGTGAACAGATCCCCTTTTTAATAAAAAGGAACCCTTCACAATAATCCATTTATGCATAAGGACCCTTCATAAAATCAGATAATTTACACTTTACCCTGTTTTTTTTCAATTCAAGTTAGGGTAAAAGTACAGTTTACGCATCGATAGATTCAAAATACAGGGACCCTTCGAAGTGTGAACTCGCATTAGACTGTAGGGCCCCTTCATAAAATAAATGTGATACATGCCCTATTCGACCTTTTTTTTTTTTCAATTCAAGTTATGCTAAAAGTACAGCTTACGCATCGATAGGTTCAAAATACAGGGACCCTTCGAAGTGTGAACTCGCATTAGACTATAGGGCCCCTTCATAAAATAAATTAGATACATGCCCTATTCAAATAAAAACCACCCTTCACAAAAACTGTAGGGGTTCCCTTTTGGAATAAAAAAGCATCCTTCACAAAAATTCCAATTATGCATAAGATCCCTTCATAAAATCAGATAATTTACACTTTCGCCTTTTTTTTTTTTTCAATTCAAGTTAGGCTAAAAGTACAGCTTGCGCGTCGATATGTTCAAAACACATAGTTATAGATATTAAGCTACCTTCACAAAATAAATTCAATAGATTCATGTTATATTATGGCGACAGAAATACAAGGGATACTCACCTTCCATGAAAATGCAAGGTCCGCTGTTTGAATGAAAAGGCCTCCCTTCACAATATACCCTGTAAAAATATTATGATTCCACAGATATTTTAAGAAATAGAGTACTAATCTCAAATGAATACGAATTCATGCAATGTAAAAAATAGGTTTTACACGAACACATTTTTAGTATAACGTTCAAAATATAGTTTTTAGAAAAAAGATTCATGTTTCACCAAATTTATCATACAAGTCTGTAAAATAGGGTAGATCATTTCATGAAAAATAATTGAATTTTCGAATGATTATGCTTTAAAATACATATTTATAACTGCAACTAAGATTTGAATGTTCCCCCTCAACATGCATATCGCTGAATCATAATGAGTCATATTATCAGATAAGCGAAGATCTTGCTTTGATTTCAACCCGTATGCGATAATGAGTCACTCCGCGATAAGAAATACCTGAGACTCGTAATTTCTGACACATTTTTTGTAGGTAAATGAACTATTTAAAACCGTCAATGTATACGAATTATTTCGTGTAGTTCTATATAGGTGCTACTCTTCATATATACATATGGTGATATATACTAAAATCTGTTAAGTTTTAAAAGGCTTCACTGTGTATTCATTGTAAAATAAGAAATATCCCTTAAGAATTTTGAGTATAAGAGACGGGTTTAAAGGAATTTGAATCTGTTTAAATGTACCTGTGTTTAAATGAACTTGATACAGCTTAGGGTAAAAAATATACAGGAGTCCCTATAAAATATAGGAATTAAATTTTAAATAATATAAAACTAAATTACATTAGTCTATGCTTTTTTTGTATAGAAAAATTATACTAAATTGAGTTTTTAGTATTTTAACTTAAAAACTTCTTTTGAGGAATGAATAACTAACCTTTTGACTTTGTTTTTATAAAATATATATTGTACTATTTAGTTAGGGCATTATTTAAAAAATTTTTGTTTTTAATATTGAAAAAAAATGTATCTTACATAAATATTTAAACCATAATGTACTGGAATTCATCCAAATTTGATCGACTGCATGCATGTCTTAAAAGAACTAAACGTGTTCGCTTATCTCTTAAAACCACGGGATATTATAACGTTATGGATAAAGCATAGGGTAGAATACAGAATGAATAGGTATTATAAAGCAGAATCATAAATTTTGCATACTTTACACTTGTAGTATGTGAAATGATTGCTACTATTGCCTATATGAGAAAATGAATCATCAACGAATCTTATTAGTGTATGTTATATTTAACCAACAGGCTTGAAATGCGTGAATTTTGACTAGAATTAATCATTGAATGTAAAAATGATTTATTTTTAGATCTAATATTTATATCGTTTAACATTTTAAAATATATACATAAATTAATCTTACCTTATTCACAAACTTGCAATCCCGTCTTCAATATATGACTACAGCATGAAAAAACATGCGTGCTACTTGTATAGCAACAGACCAGAAATGATTTCAGTACAAGTCCATTATCTTATCGTTAATCTATAGATTAGTAACATCACGTGACTGATTGCGATAACATTCTATATAAGATTTACTAATATGAATACATTTCAATTCATTTCTCCCAAAAGCAAGTGTATGAGTTGGTTGTGAGATCTAGGTAAGTATCCTTACTTTATATATTTAAAGTTATAATATATGAATAGATATAATATTAATGTATTTTTTCAATATGTATGGTAGGCAAAAAGGAATAGGTAGGCAAAAAGAATAGGTATTATTGCATGTTTCCTCTAATTTATTTTTAAAATAATTATTTTAAAAATACATACTAACAATTTATGCGATGAGTCACACAGCATGATGGGACGATACATGAAATTTATTTTTATATTATACAAGCTCCTATATACAATTCATATGGGTGAGCAAGATTATTTTTAGAATTTTTCACTCTTACCCTCTATAGGCTATACTTTTAAAATAGTAGTATTCGAATACTTGTAAAATGTAATTATAGCTTAGTAATTTTCTAGTCTTTTAACTATGCCGTTGAAGGAGTATTGTCATATTTAACTAACAGACTCGAACATGCGTGAATTTTGACTAGAATTATTCACTGAATGTAAAAAAAAAAAAAAAAAATGATTTATATTTAGATTTAATATCGTTTAACATTTTAAAATCCTATTAAAAGTATATACATTAGTATGCTTGTGAAAGGCCTATTGTTAATACGAAACGTTGTGTGAAGTGTCCTGTTTTAGGGTTAAAAGTTTCGTGAAGGGGTCTGTTTGAAGGAGCCTGTTTCGAAATGACTTAAGAACGCACAATTTATTCCTAAACATTCAACTCGATTCGTTATATATGCTTTATTAAGTATTCAATAAAAAATAATAACTAAGAAATAAAATTAAAAATAGTAATTAAGAGATATCCTTAAGAATTCTTGCGATAGGAGATTGGTTTTAATTAAATAGGTTAATGAATCTAATTCGATACAAGTCTTGTTAAAACAGAGATTATAGTTAAAATACACATTAATTATACAGCATTACACTGTATTACACAATGTGCTACCTCACCTATATTATCACAGAAATACCTTCGATAAAATTTAGACTAACAATACGCACCTAAAAAATATATACAGAGTACCCAGAAAATGATAGGAATGAATGAAAAATTTTAACGTAAATTATAAAATAGGATCTACAATAAGTGACAATAAATAAATATGAAGGAAAAATCATGAGTCATGGTATACTTTATGAAACACTTTTCAATGCTATGTGACTATCGTTAAGAATTTGAAATAAGTGAATTAGATTTAATAATTCATACTGGAAATGTATTTTTAAAAAAATTAATAGCTTCGTCTACTTTTAAATCATTCAAGACATATGATGAAGATTTAACCGCTGCAGAACGACTAAAAACTAGTATCTTAATGAATAGACCTATTTACGTCGGGTTCACAATTTTAGAATTATCTAAATTAGTTATATATGATTTTCATTACAATTTTATAAAGAAAACATACAAAGATCATGCAGTTTTACTCTTTACGGATATAGATTCCTTAACTTATCATATTCAAACACATAATATTTATAAGGATATGGAGCACCATCATGATTTTTTCGACTTTTCTGAATACTCGAAATCCCATCGTCTAAACCGCACAAGTATCGAACCCACAAACATATAATCAGACTTGACATTTTATAACCAGGACGCTAACCACAGGGCTAAGTGAGCCCCCGCTTATTTTATAATCACCACGCTGACTATTGGACTTAGTAAGCCCCAGGCTAATTTATATACACCACGCTAACTATTGGGCTTAGTGAGTCCCTGCTTATTTTATAGTCAACATGCTAACTATTGGGCTTAGTGAGCCCCAGGCTAACTTATACCAACCACGCTAACTGTGGGGCCTAGTGAACCCCCGCTTATTTTATAGCCACCATACTAACCACAGGGCTAAGTGAGCCCCCGCTTATTTCATAGTCACCATGCTAAGTATTAGGCTGAGTGAGCCCCAGGCTATTTTATACCCACTATGCTAACTAATGGGCTGAGTGAGACCCAGGCTATTTTCTACCCACCACGTTTACTGGGCTTAGTGTGCCCCCGCTTATTTTATAGCTACCACGATAACCACAGGGCTGAGTGAGCCCCCGCTTATTATATAGTCCACACGCTAACTACTGGGCTGATTAAGCCCCAGGTATTTTATACCCATCACGCCAACTACTGGGCTGAGTGAACCCCAGGTTATTTAGTCGCATGAATATGATTTCCAAGGTATATGTCCTAACTTGATTTAGACCATTGCCTATAGTAAGATAAAGCTGGGAAGTAAATTGGTAAACTATGTACCTCGAAAACTCACTTGTATTTTCTTAAATATCTGCAGAAATCAGCATAGTTTATTAAAATTATATACATTCTCATTAGTTTATGAATCTACTAACTTATAATATCTATATGGTAACTTGGATTATTAGTATTCCCACTTAAAAATTTCTTTTGTAGATTTAATATGATAAACACTAACATGAGACTGACTAAACTTTTACCATTTTCATTTCAACTTAGTTTTAGGAAATTTATCTACATAGCTTTAAATTTTACTGTTTAGTAAGTCTATTATTTCAAAGTATTATTTTTTAGTTCTAATATACAAAACGTATTCATATCGTTTTACATAGTAGGTATCAAATTAATTTAAAGTCATATTAAAAATATATATATATATACAAATACTATTCTTACCTAACACACCAGCTAGCTAAGCACCCAACCGTCTCACACCAAGACTCTGAGAAAAGTGAATGCTTGTTCAGGGCCTTATCAGCTAATATAATCACTGATAAGACTTGATCACGTGACATGTGACGTCACTGTTTAAGTGATATCACGTGACCATGTGGTATCATTCAATACGTCACCAATGACGTCAGAGATCACGTGACTAGGTCATAAATGAACCAATTGCTAATTGCAATTAACAATTTACCTTTAATTGATTTGTATAATATATATATATATAGATAAATTAATACCTGATTTTTCTATTATTTCGTAAAACAAGGTACATGTGCTATGTATTATTTCGTAATACATAGCACATGTACCTTGTTTTACGAAATAATAGAAAAATCAGGTATTAATTTATCTATATATATATATATTATACAAATCAATTAAAGGTAAATTGTTAATTGCAATTAGCAATTGGTTCATTTATGACCTAGTCACGTGATCTCTGACGTCATTGGTGACGTATTGAATGATACCACATGGTCACGTGATATCACTTAAACAGTGACGTCACATGTCACGTGATCAAGTCTTATCAGTGATTATATTAGCTGATAAGGCCCTGAACAAGCATTCACTTTTCTCAGAGTCTTGGTGTGAGACGGTTGGGTGCTTAGCTAGCTGGTGTGTTAGGTAAGAATAGTATTTGTATATATATATATATTTTTAATATGACTTTAAATTAATTTGATACCTACTATGTAAAACGATATGAATACGTTTTGTATATTAGAACTAAAAAATAATACTTTGAAATAATAGACTTACTAAACAGTAAAATTTAAAGCTATGTAGATAAATTTCCTAAAACTAAGTTGAAATGAAAATGGTAAAAGTTTAGTCAGTCTCATGTTAGTGTTTATCATATTAAATCTACAAAAGAAATTTTTAAGTGGGAATACTAATAATCCAAGTTACCATATAGATATTATAAGTTAGTAGATTCATAAACTAATGAGAATGTATATAATTTTAATAAACTATGCTGATTTCTGCAGATATTTAAGAAAATACAAGTGAGTTTTCGAGGTACATAGTTTACCAATTTACTTCCCAGCTTTATCTTACTATAGGCAATGGTCTAAATCAAGTTAGGACATATACCTTGGAAATCATATTCATGCGACTAAATAACCTGGGGTTCACTCAGCCCAGTAGTTGGCGTGATGGGTATAAAATACCTGGGGCTTAATCAGCCCAGTAGTTAGCGTGTGGACTATATAATAAGCGGGGGCTCACTCAGCCCTGTGGTTATCGTGGTAGCTATAAAATAAGCGGGGGCACACTAAGCCCAGTAAACGTGGTGGGTAGAAAATAGCCTGGGTCTCACTCAGCCCATTAGTTAGCATAGTGGGTATAAAATAGCCTGGGGCTCACTCAGCCTAATACTTAGCATGGTGACTATGAAATAAGCGGGGGCTCACTTAGCCCTGTGGTTAGTATGGTGGCTATAAAATAAGCGGGGGTTCACTAGGCCCCACAGTTAGCGTGGTTGGTATAAGTTAGCCTGGGGCTCACTAAGCCCAATAGTTAGCATGTTGACTATAAAATAAGCAGGGACTCACTAAGCCCAATAGTTAGCGTGGTGTATATAAATTAGCCTGGGGCTTACTAAGTCCAATAGTCAGCGTGGTGATTATAAAATAAGCGGGGGCTCACTTAGCCCTGTGGTTAGCGTCCTGGTTATAAAATGTCAAGTCTGATTATATGTTTGTGGGTTCGATACTTGTGCGGTTTAGACGATGGGATTTCGAGTATTCAGAAAAGTCGAAAAAATCATGATGGTGCTCCATATCCTTATAAATATTATGTGTTTGAATATGATAAGTTAAGGAATCTATATCCGTAAAGAGTAAAACTGCATGATCTTTGTATGTTTTCTTTATAAAATTGTAATGAAAATCATATATAACTAATTTAGATAATTCTAAAATTGTGAACCCGACGTAAATAGGTCTATTCATTAAGATACTAGTTTTTAGTCGTTCTGCAGCGGTTAAATCTTCATCATATGTCTTGAATGATTTAAAAGTAGACGAAGCTATTAATTTTTTTAAAAATACATTTCCAGTATGAATTATTAAATCTAATTCACTTATTTCAAATTCTTAACGATAGTCACATAGCATTGAAAAGTGTTTCATAAAGTATACCATGACTCATGATTTTTCCTTCATATTTATTTATTGTCACTTATTGTAGATCCTATTTTATAATTTACGTTAAAATTTTTCATTCATTCCTATCATTTTCTGGGTACTCTGTATATATTTTTTAGGTGCGTATTGTTAGTCTAAATTTTATCGAAGGTATTTCTGTGATAATATAGGTGAGGTAGCACATTGTGTAATACAGTGTAATGCTGTATAATTAATGTGTATTTTAACTATAATCTCTGTTTTAACAAGACTTGTATCGAATTAGATTCATTAACCTATTTAATTAAAACCAATCTCCTATCGCAAGAATTCTTAAGGATATCTCTTAATTACTATTTTTAATTTTATTTCTTAGTTATTATTTTTTATTGAATACTTAATAAAGCATATATAACGAATCGAGTTGAATGTTTAGGAATAAATTGTGCGTTCTTAAGTCATTTCGAAACAGGCTCCTTCAAACAGACCCCTTCACGAAACTTTTAACCCTAAAACAGGACACTTCACACAACGTTTCGTATTAACAATAGGCCTTTCACAAGCATACTAATGTATATACTTTTAATAGGATTTTAAAATGTTAAACGATATTAAATCTAAATATAAATCATTTTTTTTTTTTTTTTTTACATTCAGTGAATAATTCTAGTCAAAATTCACGCATGTTCGAGTCTGTTAGTTAAATATGACAATACTCCTTCAACGGCATAGTTAAAAGACTAGAAAATTACTAAGCTATAATTACATTTTACAAGTATTCGAATACTACTATTTTAAAAGTATAGCCTATAGAGGGTAAGAGTGAAAAATTCTAAAAATAATCTTGCTCACCCATATGAATTGTATATAGGAGCTTGTATAATATAAAAATAAATTTCATGTATCGTCCCATCATGCTGTGTGACTCATCGCATAAATTGTTAGTATGTATTTTTAAAATAATTATTTTAAAAATAAATTAGAGGAAACATGCAATAATACCTATTCTTTTTGCCTACCTATTCCTTTTTGACTACCATACATATTGAAAAAATACATTAATATTATATCTATTCATATATTATAACTTTAAATATATAAAGTAAGGATACTTACCTAGATCTCACAACCAACTCATACACTTGCTTTTGGGAGAAATGAATTGAAATGTATTCATATTAGTAAATCTTATATAGAATGTTATCGCAATCAGTCACGTGATGTTACTAATCTATAGATTAACGATAAGATAATGGACTTGTACTGAAATCATTTCTGGTCTGTTGCTATACAAGTAGCACGCATGTTTTTTCATGCTGTAGTCATATATTGAAGACGGGATTGCAAGTTTGTGAATAAGGTAAGATTAATTTATGTATATATTTTAAAATGTTAAACGATATAAATATTAGATCTAAAAATAAATCATTTTTACATTCAATGATTAATTCTAGTCAAAATTCACGCATTTCAAGCCTGTTGGTTAAATATAACATACACTAATAAGATTCGTTGATGATTCATTTTCTCATATAGGCAATAGTAGCAATCATTTCACATACTACAAGTGTAAAGTATGCAAAATTTATGATTCTGCTTTATAATACCTATTCATTCTGTATTCTACCCTATGCTTTATCCATAACGTTATAATATCCCGTGGTTTTAAGAGATAAGCGAACACGTTTAGTTCTTTTAAGACATGCATGCAGTCGATCAAATTTGGATGAATTCCAGTACATTATGGTTTAAATATTTATGTAAGATACATTTTTTTTCAATATTAAAAACAAAAATTTTTTAAATAATGCCCTAACTAAATAGTACAATATATATTTTATAAAAACAAAGTCAAAAGGTTAGTTATTCATTCCTCAAAAGAAGTTTTTAAGTTAAAATACTAAAAACTCAATTTAGTATAATTTTTCTATACAAAAAAAGCATAGACTAATGTAATTTAGTTTTATATTATTTAAAATTTAATTCCTATATTTTATAGGGACTCCTGTATATTTTTTACCCTAAGCTGTATCAAGTTCATTTAAACACAGGTACATTTAAACAGATTCAAATTCCTTTAAACCCGTCTCTTATACTCAAAATTCTTAAGGGATATTTCTTATTTTACAATGAATACACAGTGAAGCCTTTTAAAACTTAACAGATTTTAGTATATATCACCATATGTATATATGAAGAGTAGCACCTATATAGAACTACACGAAATAATTCGTATACATTGACGGTTTTAAATAGTTCATTTACCTACAAAAAATGTGTCAGAAATTACGAGTCTCAGGTATTTCTTATCGCGGAGTGACTCATTATCGCATACGGGTTGAAATCAAAGCAAGATCTTCGCTTATCTGATAATATGACTCATTATGATTCAGCGATATGCATGTTGAGGGGGAACATTCAAATCTTAGTTGCAGTTATAAATATGTATTTTAAAGCATAATCATTCGAAAATTCAATTATTTTTCATGAAATGATCTACCCTATTTTACAGACTTGTATGATAAATTTGGTGAAACATGAATCTTTTTTCTAAAAACTATATTTTGAACGTTATACTAAAAATGTGTTCGTGTAAAACCTATTTTTTACATTGCATGAATTCGTATTCATTTGAGATTAGTACTCTATTTCTTAAAATATCTGTGGAATCATAATATTTTTACAGGGTATATTGTGAAGGGAGGCCTTTTCATTCAAACAGCGGACCTTGCATTTTCATGGAAGGTGAGTATCCCTTGTATTTCTGTCGCCATAATATAACATGAATCTATTGAATTTATTTTGTGAAGGTAGCTTAATATCTATAACTATGTGTTTTGAACATATCGACGCGCAAGCTGTACTTTTAGCCTAACTTGAATTGAAAAAAAAAAAAAGGCGAAAGTGTAAATTATCTGATTTTATGAAGGGATCTTATGCATAATTGGAATTTTTGTGAAGGATGCTTTTTTATTCCAAAAGGGAACCCCTACAGTTTTTGTGAAGGGTGGTTTTTATTTGAATAGGGCATGTATCTAATTTATTTTATGAAGGGGCCCTATAGTCTAATGCGAGTTCACACTTCGAAGGGTCCCTGTATTTTGAACCTATCGATGCGTAAGCTGTACTTTTAGCATAACTTGAATTGAAAAAAAAAAAAGGTCGAATAGGGCATGTATCACATTTATTTTATGAAGGGGCCCTACAGTCTAATGCGAGTTCACACTTCGAAGGGTCCCTGTATTTTGAATCTATCGATGCGTAAACTGTACTTTTACCCTAACTTGAATTGAAAAAAAACAGGGTAAAGTGTAAATTATCTGATTTTATGAAGGGTCCTTATGCATAAATGGATTATTGTGAAGGGTTCCTTTTTATTAAAAAGGGGATCTGTTCACTATTTTAATTAACTACGCACTAGCTGGTAAAATTATATTTTATTCACATAACATTTCAATGATGTTGGAAAGTGATTCATGAATTATGTCGCTACGCATGATTTTTCATTCTTGTTTATTTTATATATACGTTAAAATTCTTTTTGTACCAATCTGTATTTTTTGTGGAAAGTGATTCATGAATTATGCCTGATTTTACATACTTGTTTATTTACATATACGCTAAAATTCTTTTTATAGTACTCTATACTTTTGTAAGTGTGTATTGTTAGTCTATCGAAGGGCCCCCTCTGGGTAAAAAAGGGAGGGGGAGGGGGGAGCTATTCAGTTGAGTACAGTATCATTCATGCGGGACCTACTACAACCTATATCGAATTCATTAAAACGCGCCTGTTTGCCTCAAAAATGTTGAAGTCCGCCAATTAAAATTAATTAATGACCCTTTTTAATTACTAGCATCTACCATTTTACTGCACATGCAAACTGCGTACTCTCGTTGAGGGGAAAAAAAAAAAATCTTGCCAAAATTTCTTAAGTTCTCCAATTAAAATTAATGAATGACCCTTTTTAATTAAATCATTATTGACTTTTAAAATTCACCTGTAATATACTCTAACATGTATAACAAATAGCCTACTCTCGTTGAAAAAATATTTGCTTCGAAAAATGTCTAAGTTCCTCAATTAAAATTAATCACCCTTTTTAATTAAACCATTATTGACTTTTAAAATTCTCCTCTAACATGTATATCGAATACCCTACTCTCGTTGAAAAAATCTCGCGAAAATTTTTAAGTTCTGCAATTAAAATTAATTAATTACTATTTTTAATTAATATTTTTAATTAATTAATCATTTACTTCTACTGCATACACTCATAATCAAACTGCATACTCTCGTTGAAAAAAAAAAATTGCTATGAAAAATTTCTAAGTTCCCCAATTAAAATTAATTAAAATTAAAATTAATTAAACTTCTAATTCGCTAAAATAAATCCATTGAAACACACCTCGTATTCTAGTAGAAAATTCTCCGCGAAAAAAAAAATGGCCTCGAAAAATTTCTAAGTCCCGCAATTAAAATTAATTAACACTAATCCTTAATTAATCTCCTTATCTTAAGTAGTGGAGGAGGGCACTTTGAGAGGAGGAGGGCACTTTGGGAGGTGGAGGGCACTTTGGGAGGAGGAGGAGGGCACTTCGGGAGGAGGAGGAGGAGGGCACTTCGGGAGGAGGAGGAGGAGGGCACTTCGGGAGGAGGAGCCCTCCTCCCTCCTCCGGCTCCAAGCTCCTCCTGAGGCCGGAGCCCCATTTCTTCTCTACTGTTGTATAAAATAATTTTTATCTGCGCATGCGCGAACGATAACAAGGATTTTTTTTGCATAATTTCATAGTCAACTCTATCGAGCAACTTATTAAAAAAAATCAATCAAATATCGTAAAAATTTAGAGAGATATCGGCGTTAGAGTGAGCTGTTTTTTAGCTTCTCACTAAAACTCGTTGAATGATAAGGGATTTTCAACAAATTGTCATTTTTTATTTTCATACTATTTTCCAATTTTTAATGATAGTTTAGTTCTCTTTGAAAAACTACCCTAACGAGCTTATTCGAACTAAAAAAGAATAATCAAAATCAAAGGATCCGTTCCAAAACTATTATAACCTGGTGAAATGATGTTTTCCAAGGCAAACTAAAGTATCAATAAAAAATGAAATATAGTATACAAATTAAACAGGACAATTTGTGAACAATCCCTTATCATTCAACAAGTTTTGTGAGAAGCTAAAAAACAACTCACTCTAACGCCGATATCTCTCTAAATTTTTACGATATTTGACTGATTTTTTTTTAATAAGTTGCTCGATAGAGTTGACTATTAAATTATACAAAAAAATCCTTGTTATCGTTCGCGCATGCGCAGATAAAAATTATTTTATACAACTGCCCATATTTCCTTAAATATTTAATATATTTATATTCCAATTGCACTATATTATTTCTGCTACATTTTGTCAATTTTTCTGAAACTGGCGTTAAATTTGGTTAAAAACCCTGTATGTTATAAGCAAAAAACATGCAAGATTTTTTTTAAATTTGTAAAACAATTGCTATATCTCTATTAATATACACGCTATTCTTACACAAATGAATACACATATTGTACAATGTCTGCCTATGTATATTCTGTAGCGATAGATCATTTCGTGCGTTTTATTTTACAGGGTGAACCAAAGTATTCTTTTTTTTCTTTAATATTTTTTTAGCCCCCTAACTGTCCTCCTTATCAAATCGACATTGATAAATATGAAGTCAAACCTTTTCTTTTTAATCCTAAAATTCCAGAAGAATCTGACAAGTATATTTTTAAATATTCGAAAAAATGTCTAAAATTGAAAGTTGCCGGTCATTAATCGCCGTATAGTGTATTTAGATGAAAATTTTAGAACATTTCAGAAAAATTAAATTAAATTTCTTATATATATATATATATATATATATATATATATATAATATATATATATATATATATATATATATATATATATATATATATATTATAATATCTATGAATTTCAAAAAACATATCAAGTTCTCTTCTACTTAAATCTCCAAAGAGATAATCAATGATACTGTGTATACAGAATACCACATAGCTAATAATTAACATGTGCAAACATAATATATAAATTGACGGAGAGAGCATGTGTCGTGCACCTCCAATTCGAGTCCTGCGTCGGGTCGGGTAACCCGATTTTACTCGTACCCAGCCCAAATTGCGGGTCGGGGCTAATTTTTTTCGTCACGGGTTGGGTTGTCTTTAAATATTTCGGTTTTGGGTTAGGTTTTGACTCTTTCGTATCGGATTCCGGTTGACCCAATTCTTAAAAAAAAAAAATCCTGAATATTTTTTAATTGAAAAAAAAAAACAAAAAAAAAAAACCTCTTTATTTGAATATTAATGGGTGTATATATGTTCATTTCGATACAAAAAATATCTTATTGATATTAGAGATGTATTCGTTGACTATAAAGTATTAAAATATGATTTTTTTTTTTTAATTCCGGCTCGGTTCGAGTTTGCGATTTTTATTTATTTATTTATTTATTTATTATTTTTTATGGGGGGGGGGGGGTCTGGTTTGGGTTGACTTTAAACAAAAAATTTGGGATTGGATCGGATTGTACCTCCAATCGGGCGGCCGTTTTTCTCTCTCTGAAACCAATTTTTTAGTTAGATTCTGAAAGATTGTGATATTCTCTGGTGCTTATATGAACAACATATATCTGTCTATTTCTCTATATTAAAAAAAAAAAAAAAAAAAAAAAAGTAACTACCGCCGCCACAGCAGCCGCTGTCAATGCATTTTTTGCGCCTTGAGGTCTTTTTGGTCTAATAGTCAGAAAACTATTGCATATAAAAATATGAAAATTGGTACTTTTATAGAGAAATGTTCGATAAACACGCTGAAGCAGACAGTTTTTAAATCGAAAGAGTATTTTAAGAGATATTTAATATTACAGTCGATTAAAATAGTAGTTAAAACAGTTTTATAGGAACGAAAACTATGCATAGGAATTTAACCATAATTTAAAAGGATATAGTTGACAAGCTTACAGTGTGCAGAGTGTAATTATTTTTTTAATTTGACTAATTTTTTGAGGCTTTAATTCGATTGTTTATCAGCGCATATAATAATATTCCCTTCCAATTAAAAAATGTATTAACATGTGTCTGTTAAAAACAGAAATGAAACTTTAAAATAATAATTAAATGATCATATGTTAAAAGCAGTAAATGTAGAATATTAAGTAATAAAATATATACTTGCGTGTGAATATTAAAAAGAGAAATAATTAAATTATTATGCGTTCAAAGCATTAAATAAGGAAACTTGAGTCATATTTAAAAAGCTCAAATAACAATATTTCCAAAGAGTTTCAATTTAAAAATATGGTTACACGATAAATTTATTTATTTCGACAAAATCTTTTACATACTATTTATTGCAAGTTTTGAAATAGCGTAAATAATAATATTTCCAATTAAAAACTATATTTTTACGTTTAATTATTACGTTTAAATTAACGAAATACCTTATAAATTGTTAAAATATCATTAAAAATACAGTTAATCGTCGAATTAAAAATCACTCGATGACATAACAAACACGTGTAACACACCTGATGTCAATTGTTTGTGACGCCAGGGTCATGCACTTTTGGCGTTAAATCCTATATTTTGGCGACAGTTCTTTTATAGAAAGTAGTCGACGGGATATTGGAAAAGTACCCAATTTTCTACAGCATCGTTATAAAATTCTCCTATGCAGCGACATTGTTAACTTAATCATTTTTTAGAAGTTGATTTTCAAATGTTGAATTGATTTTATTTAATCAATCACGAAAACAGTTGTTAGCTGTTTCGACAGCAATTGATTCGGCCTTAAAATCTCTCAGTCAAAGGAAAATGAATGGAAACCCGATTACAGCAGATTGCCACTGGTCGTTTAATTATAATTCAAACTCCGTTAATAGTTTTATAGCCGATCAAATTGGCGTGTTTTTAGGGTTTGTGGTGTCAGAACGGTGGTTAACGAGCGAAGCTCGTAGGGTACAAAGCCCCCTAGTCATTAAAAAAAAAAAAAAGTTTTTTATATAAAGCGTTTAATTTAAAATAAGCGCTAAAATATAGTCTTTTCTTTTCAAATCATTGCCGTTCTGTCAGTTTGTAACTAATTGTTGGTATGAACTCCACGGAGAACATTACAATCTTTCAGAATCCAACTCAAAAATTGCTTTCAGATGAGATAAATGACCGACCCAGGTCATTGATTGATTGAAAGTGCACGACACATAGTATTCTTCATCATATAAAATAAAATTTCAAATATTTTCGTTTGAAAAATTTATAGGGCTTATATAAATCTTAACAATTGTAGTGCTTCCCCCTCCCCCCTGGATTGATGTATTTGTCCTAGTTCAAAAAAAGAAAGAAAAAAAAAACCTCCCACAACATGCTTTTTTTTTTTTGGAGGGGGGGGGGGGGTAAATCTCAATTGATTTTTGGAGACTTTAGACTGTTTTCGAATCCAAACAGGTTACTTTCTGATACATCCCTAAATTAATTTTTGTCCGCTAGCGCACTATGTTGGCAGGTGTTCTTATTTAGAAACTATGTAATCGAATGGCGTTTTCCATTGTTAGATAAAAGCAGACGATCTTTCAGAAAAAAATAAAAAATAAAGTGGGTGTTTTAGGGCGATGTGGCAGCACGAGAAAGGGGAAAAAATGTTGTCACGTGGCAAGAATCGCTTATAACTCGATTTAAATTTATTTATAATTAAAAATGTACATATATATATATATATAATTATAATATCTATGAATTTCAAAAAACATATCAAGTTCTCTTCTACTTAAATCTCCAAAGAGATAATCAATGATACTGTGTATACAGAATACCACATAGCTAATAATTAACATGTGCAAACATAATATATAAATTGACGGAGAGAGCATGTGTCGTGCACCTCCAATTCGAGTCCTGCGTCGGGTCGGGTAACCCGATTTTACTCGTACCCAGCCCAAATTGCGGGTCGGGGCTAATTTTTTTCGTCACGGGTTGGGTTGTCTTTAAATATTTCGGTTTTGGGTTAGGTTTTGACTCTTTCGTATCGGATTCCGGTTGACCCAATTCTTAAAAAAAAAAAATCCTGAATATTTTTTAATTGAAAAAAAAAAACAAAAAAAAAAAACCTCTTTATTTGAATATTAATGGGTGTATATATGTTCATTTCGATACAAAAAATATCTTATTGATATTAGAGATGTATTCGTTGACTATAAAGTATTAAAATATGATTTTTTTTTTTTAATTCCGGCTCGGTTCGAGTTTGCGATTTTTATTTATTTATTTATTTATTTATTATTTTTTATGGGGGGGGGGGGGGTCTGGTTTGGGTTGACTTTAAACAAAAAATTTGGGATTGGATCGGATTGTACCTCCAATCGGGCGGCCGTTTTTCTCTCTCTGAAACCAATTTTTTAGTTAGATTCTGAAAGATTGTGATATTCTCTGGTGCTTATATGAACAACATATATCTGTCTATTTCTCTATATTAAAAAAAAAAAAAAAAAAAAAAAAGTAACTACCGCCGCCACAGCAGCCGCTGTCAATGCATTTTTTGCGCCTTGAGGTCTTTTTGGTCTAATAGTCAGAAAACTATTGCATATAAAAATATGAAAATTGGTACTTTTATAGAGAAATGTTCGATAAACACGCTGAAGCAGACAGTTTTTAAATCGAAAGAGTATTTTAAGAGATATTTAATATTACAGTCGATTAAAATAGTAGTTAAAACAGTTTTATAGGAACGAAAACTATGCATAGGAATTTAACCATAATTTAAAAGGATATAGTTGACAAGCTTACAGTGTGCAGAGTGTAATTATTTTTTTAATTTGACTAATTTTTTGAGGCTTTAATTCGATTGTTTATCAGCGCATATAATAATATTCCCTTCCAATTAAAAAATGTATTAACATGTGTCTGTTAAAAACAGAAATGAAACTTTAAAATAATAATTAAATGATCATATGTTAAAAGCAGTAAATGTAGAATATTAAGTAATAAAATATATACTTGCGTGTGAATATTAAAAAGAGAAATAATTAAATTATTATGCGTTCAAAGCATTAAATAAGGAAACTTGAGTCATATTTAAAAAGCTCAAATAACAATATTTCCAAAGAGTTTCAATTTAAAAATATGGTTACACGATAAATTTATTTATTTCGACAAAATCTTTTACATACTATTTATTGCAAGTTTTGAAATAGCGTAAATAATAATATTTCCAATTAAAAACTATATTTTTACGTTTAATTATTACGTTTAAATTAACGAAATACCTTATAAATTGTTAAAATATCATTAAAAATACAGTTAATCGTCGAATTAAAAATCACTCGATGACATAACAAACACGTGTAACACACCTGATGTCAATTGTTTGTGACGCCAGGGTCATGCACTTTTGGCGTTAAATCCTATATTTTGGCGACAGTTCTTTTATAGAAAGTAGTCGACGGGATATTGGAAAAGTACCCAATTTTCTACAGCATCGTTATAAAATTCTCCTATGCAGCGACATTGTTAACTTAATCATTTTTTAGAAGTTGATTTTCAAATGTTGAATTGATTTTATTTAATCAATCACGAAAACAGTTGTTAGCTGTTTCGACAGCAATTGATTCGGCCTTAAAATCTCTCAGTCAAAGGAAAATGAATGGAAACCCGATTACAGCAGATTGCCACTGGTCGTTTAATTATAATTCAAACTCCGTTAATAGTTTTATAGCCGATCAAATTGGCGTGTTTTTAGGGTTTGTGGTGTCAGAACGGTGGTTAACGAGCGAAGCTCGTAGGGTACAAAGCCCCCTAGTCATTAAAAAAAAAAAAAAGTTTTTTATATAAAGCGTTTAATTTAAAATAAGCGCTAAAATATAGTCTTTTCTTTTCAAATCATTGCCGTTCTGTCAGTTTGTAACTAATTGTTGGTATGAACTCCACGGAGAACATTACAATCTTTCAGAATCCAACTCAAAAATTGCTTTCAGATGAGATAAATGACCGACCCAGGTCATTGATTGATTGAAAGTGCACGACACATAGTATTCTTCATCATATAAAATAAAATTTCAAATATTTTCGTTTGAAAAATTTATAGGGCTTATATAAATCTTAACAATTGTAGTGCTTCCCCCTCCCCCCTGGATTGATGTATTTGTCCTAGTTCAAAAAAAGAAAGAAAAAAAAAACCTCCCACAACATGCTTTTTTTTTTTTGGAGGGGGGGGGGGGTAAATCTCAATTGATTTTTGGAGACTTTAGACTGTTTTCGAATCCAAACAGGTTACTTTCTGATACATCCCTAAATTAATTTTTGTCCGCTAGCGCACTATGTTGGCAGGTGTTCTTATTTAGAAACTATGTAATCGAATGGCGTTTTCCATTGTTAGATAAAAGCAGACGATCTTTCAGAAAAAAATAAAAAATAAAGTGGGTGTTTTAGGGCGATGTGGCAGCACGAGAAAGGGGAAAAAATGTTGTCACGTGGCAAGAATCGCTTATAACTCGATTTAAATTTATTTATAATTAAAAAAAAATTGAAAATACTATTCGATTCGAAATCGCTTCAATAGTTAGGCCTGCCAATTTTATGCCTTAATGTTTAAAATTGAACCGGAAAAATGTGTCAAAGTTTCGCGTTGTTGAGCAGGGAATTTGAAAAACCTTAAATGGAATTGGCCGCAATCTTGGAGGATGATAAGTCTTCATACAAAAACTAGTCGTTGGGGGCCACTGCAATACTTACCCATCATGGATATGCATAATATAAAATAAGAAAATAAAACATGTGTAAACTATTTGTAAAACGCATTGCAATTCGAATAAAATCCTGGCTTGATGCGATGTCATAAACTTAAATGCTTAGTCTATTACTGAATTGCGTAAAAGAAACATCCTTATCACTCCAAAAATGATAATCCTATTGACTAACATAGTTTACTGCGTTAGATGAAGCGTCTCATTTCCAATTAAAATAGATCTTTGAATTGAAATTTAAATGAAATGCTGGGTCATGAAAAATCGAAGAGTGTGGAAAATAAGATAACAAATATCTCGGCAACTCATTATCTGATCGACTTCATTCTTTTTTCAAAATTTATCTTTTTTATTGTCTTTTATATACTCACTCCTTAAAATAAACACTTTCGATAATTTTTATATACCTTTTATCAGAACGAATATTTCGAGAGTCCGAAAAAAATAGTTTCGAATAATCGAGGTTACTGAAATTCAATAGGCTTCTTCTCATTATTACATACTAAGTACACACTAAATTTCAAGTCTCTATCTCAATTTGTTCGGGAGATAGAGCGTTTACAGACAGACGGACAGCATTTTTTTTTTTTTCTAAAAATATGTTTTTCGGAATCTCCAGTGTCTGAAAAGTGTAAATCCGTCACCCCCCCCCCCCCCCCTCGATTTTTAAAACGATTACAAGACTTATCCTATACTACGTATGATGGGTAAGTAAAATGGCCTGTACCTTACTGACAGCGTAAGTACATCGAAACTTCTCTCTTTCGTGATATTATTTTAGAGAAAGAAAGAGAGAAAGAAAAAAAAAAAGTCGAATCGATCTTCGGTTCTTTCGAGAGCGAGGTGAATAAAAAGAAACACTTTACGATTATCGCAATGTAACAAGATGCCAGGTGACCTACTTTTCTCTTTTCTTACGTATAAAGTGAGTTTTCGATCCAGTTCGGAATCTACCCCCACCCCGCCCCGCCCCTCCTCACCTCACCTCGCCTTTTCCTAAAAGCTGAGATTCCCTCGTTTTCCATTAAACGGAGGAAATAAAATGATAAAGGAAAAGAAATGTCCTTTCCTGTGTGAAGCTTTCACACATTTTTTTTTGTTTTTTTTTTTTGTTTTTTACGCTTTATTTAAATCTGTCCGTTTCTGTCAGTGATACTCGTCGAAAAACAGGCGGAAATAAATAAAAACACAGTACAATATTGAGCGTCATTGGCCCGTCCAACTTAGCTTGATATTAATTTTATGTTCAGCCTAAAATGAAAATCTGCAAGGCTCGATCCAGGCAAATTTTGGGGCCGCTTCACAAAAATATATTTAATAAAATGGGCCCTCAACAAAAATCAGTTTGATAAAATGGGCCCTCAGCAAAAATCAATTTAATAAAATGGACCCCTTAACAAAATTCTTTATAATAAAACAGGTCTCTTTACAAAATTCCTTTTAATAAAATAGGCCCTTTCACAAAATTCTATTCCATTAAAAACTTACTATTTATTAATTATTTATTATTTTGTGACGTTTTAAAGTGTGTAATTTGTAAACAAACAAGTTCACCAGAGAGGAAAATTTCAGCAAAATGATTTAAAAAAGTTTTTGTTAATAAATGCTTGGTTAGAATTTGAGTAACTAAATTTTAACTTTCGTTACAAAATGTTATTTTTCACAAAAATAACCTTTATTTTTCCCAAAATGGGCCCCAAGAAAAAAAAAACCTGCATCGACACCCTAATATGCATCTCTGGGGGCTGACAAATTTCATTTTAACGCCAAAATGCGGTATTTTATGCGGTGTAATATACGCTTAAGTCTGTTCTCAAATACAATGGATCTAGCTACTTTCTGACACATTTCTGAATTCATTTTTATTCGGAAACGCATGAAACTGGCTGGTATTCTTATTCAGAAATTATGTAATCGGATGGTGCTTTCCATTTTTTGATAAAGGCGAAGGATCTTTTAGACGATACAGTCTAAGTTTGCGTTTTGAACCGAATCTCCGAAAGCGACAGCGCAGGCAAGGAGAATCAGTTGCTTATAACTCGTTAAGTAATTCATTTATTTTAAAAAAACGTTAATTTTCGGGGTACATTTCTAATATTAAGGAGACAACACATTTCTGGCGACGACGGAAAAGTCCATGTTGTAAGAAATAGGACTTTGCCGTTTAATAAATAACATCGGAATAATGGAACAGATATGTAAGGACAATTATGGACAAAGACACCATAAAGTATATAGCGTATATTTCGGAATGGAAAATCCATTTTATGTATCATACGCTAAAGTAATTATTCTTCATTTGATTGCACGTGAGTATATTGTTTATCAGGTTAAAGAGTACGCGTCTTCTTGCTGCTTTTTCCATCTTCCCCTCCCTTTTTAGGTAGATTTCGTAAGAAATACTACCTATTACATTCTCCCCTATGTTGGAATTTCTGGAAAATTTTTGCAGATCTACGCCGATAATGACTTCCAGAACCCCCCCCCCCCCCCCCAAGTCCAAAACTTTATCTATCTATCTGTATGACTTTTTTATGGACATGATAACTGCAATAATTCTGCATAAATCCCTTCCAAACTGATACATAAAATCAAGGGGCATAAAATCTCGGTCAAGTTCGTTAATGGTCAAAATCGAACCAAGGGGAGTGGAAATGGGGAGGCTTTTTGTGAAAACTGAAAAAAACCCATAACTCATTGATTATGATACGTATCGAATCCGTTTAAAGTTATTACTTCTAGGAAAAAGGCTGAAAATTTATGTATGACAGATTTTTTGATATTATTAAAAATGGCCTCATGGGGGGGGGGGGGGGATAGGTGTTTAAGAAGAAAAAAAAAATCATAACATTGTCAATTCACAAGATATCAAATCCGCTTAAATGTATTATAAATCCTTTTTAATATTATCTACAACTTTTATACTGACAAGTTTTTTATAGGGCCAACCCTTACAGGAAAAAAAAATTAAAAACAAAAAAATTCCTGCCGGCTGCATCAACAGACATAGGTAGATTTCGAAGGGGGTGGTCCCAACTGCTGCATTATGGCGAAAAGGTCATTTTTTCTGCAATTCCCAATAAACAGGCGCCCCACAGTCTGCGTCTTCGAAATCTGCCTGTGCCTGTAGGCCGAGCCGTCAGGGATTTTTTAGGTTGATTTCATTAGAAATCGACTTATTGCATTCATTTCGTATATATAATCCAAAACCTGTCATCACGATAACAACGTCCGAAATACTGAACCAATTAGTACGTATCTGAGACAGTGTATTAATCTTGCCAGATATCTTGGATGAGTTCGTTACTGAAGTATGTATTTCTTATAGTTCATTTACAGGGACTCCTAAAGCAAAATATACAAAATTTGTCATAACTGTAAGATTCGAAATACTGAAACTATTCGAACCTAATTGGTTACAATGTATTGATCTTGCAAGTATGTAAGAAAACAAAAGAAATCAAAGAAATCAACCTCCTTTTCCGAAGCCTTGAAACAGTTGTACGCTAATCTTATTCTGTCTGTCTGTGCTTTTCTTTATGTTGATACATACGCATCCTGTATTCATCGTTGCATGGGGGATATTGTATTTGCTTTATTTACTTATTTATCTATTTAATCCTTTAGAGTTTGTGGGGCCCGCCAAGTGGGTACGGCGTCGGGTAATACAGTTGAATGGTGTCAGGTTCGATTGCTGGTTCGGATTGTCATTATGATTAGGAATCGTGTAAATTGGAAGTTTCGCGTGCCAGGGGAGAAATAAAAAAGTTAAGAATATAACGCGCAAATATGAAATTAGAATTAAATGATCTTTGGAAAATTTTTTATTATTTAATGTTTTTATTATATTTATTATTATTATTTCTCCTATAAACAGTAAAAACACATTTTTTTTAATTAAAAAAATTACAGAGAAATTTTATTAAATTTAAAGAAAAAGGTGCGAGTTGTTGAGAAATTTCCCAAAATACTGACTGGTCTACTCCTGGTAGCAATAAAGGTCCGCTATTGCATTCATTCACAATATTTTTAGTGAAATACAGAATAAATGTTGACTTTACATTGGAAATATTTACAATGAAATGACGAAATATTTCATGCCAATATTGGCCAAGATGCAGCCAATCGAAACAGTTTTGTTTTGGACCAACATTGTTTTACTACGAGGGCGTTAATACAATGGAAATAACTTTGCAGCCATGCTGAAGAGGGCGTGAAAATGATTCGTTCAGCGCGGAGTTCGTTATAACAGGTTTTTAATATGATTTGAAAGGAATTTTTAAAAGTTCGATGTATCCGATAACTTCTATTTAACTAGGCTCGTGTTATCCGGGTTCTATCGTATAATTAATATATATATATATATATATATATATAATAAAACTTGGGACTAGAGATAGTTGTCTATTTGTATTGTGTGCGCCCCAGATACATTTAAATTCTTAATAAGAATCGACATTTTTTTCCTATACAAATCGATCATTTTTTGTCTCTCTCCCTCTCCTCTTTTCAAACACGTGAACTTAAAAAGAAAAACAGAAATAGAAATTCTCTTCTATGGGGCGGTTCAGGCGGGACGCGACCCTCCTGACGAAAAAAAATCTTAGTTTCTGTTTCTCTAAGTGTTTAATTATTCTAAAGTCAAGAATAAATTTTACATATATATTTATTTCAATATCAAGGGAATGGCAACCCCTTCCCCTCCGCCCATAATGAAAATCCCGTGTACGCCGCTAATGTGTGCACATTTGTGTTGTGTGTGCCCCAGATACTTTTAACTTAAATTCTTAACAAGAATCGGCAGTTCTCTCTCTCTCTCCTCCAGATCGATTGATTATTTTCTTGTCCCGTGTGTTGTGAGTGCATTGGGAAACGTCTGCGAAAGTGGGCCAAGCTCGTCTCTCCGCTGCTCGCTGCTAAGAAAGAAGCATGTCAAGGACGAAGCTCTCGCCGGTGAGGCAAGATTTTCTCCATCCCACTTCTTGCTTGTGCGGCCAAGACGATTTTCTTTCCATCTCTACAACAAAAAGAAAGATATTTCAACTAACTCGCTTTCTTTTCTTTTACTTTTTTTAATGCCGTGCAGACAAAAAAATAACGACAAATCTGAAGTATATAATGGTCAGTGGCGTAGCGATTCAAAAATTGTAGGGGAGAAGCTCAAGTATTCGTTAAAACAAGAACGAAAAATCATGCGTCAACCATAGATTATGTAACACTTTCTAACAATTTCAAAATAATTTTACAAGTCTTTACCGTTTAATAAGATGAAAGAGGTATCGTCGCTACCATGTCAAACTATCGAATATGAAAAAATGCAGTTTTCGTTACTTTTAAAAATGGGCCGACTGTCACCACTAAATTTTAATAGTATTTTTTAGCAGGGATGCCAGTTTGACCTCCTTTTTCATTCAGAAATTTCGAATTCACACCAGAATTTCCAATAGAAGTTTTCGCTTTAGTTAATGACAGACATTTCGTAATTACTTAAAGTAAATGTTTTTCCCTCAAAATTTCCGGTACGAATTCGGCATCTCAGAATAAAAATAAGGTGAAACTTTAAACCCTGTTCTTCACAAGCATTTTATTATTATTTTTACTAGGCGAAAAATTCTAATAAAATGGTTACAATCGGCCCAATTTTAAAAGTGAAAAAAAAAAAATGCATTTTTTCATATTCGATAGCTTGACATGGTAGCCACGATATCTTAGTAAACAATTTGAAAAACGCATAACACATTTAAAATTGCAAAAATTACCAACACTATTCGGAAAAATATCCGAATTATTTTGTGAAGTCCTGTATAGGATCTATAGATTTGTATACTACATAGAATAATGCTAAATTTTAGTTCAGTTAAAAGACGCGTAGTAGCTCATTTTAAAATTACCCTTCTGGAATTTACGTCCATAAACGGAAATGTACTTGTGAACTTTTGTACTGCCCAGTATAGGATCTATAGAATTTATACACACCAAGTAATAGACAGAAAATGAGTTAAATTTAAAAACGCGTTCAGAAACTGAAAACGCACTTCCAGTAATTATTGTTAACAGACAGTGCTGAATTCTTTTGTGTGTCCCTGTAAATTAACGATGAATGCTATACACACAATATTCTATGATAAGTATCTTGTAGTACATCTCAGTGATATATATCAATTTTAATACTGTTGAAATTGTGTAACATCATTAAAATAAACCGCAAATGATTATTTTTCCCCATAGACCGTAATGTAACGGAATTCTTTGGAATGTCCCTGTAAAAAAACTATAAGCACTACACACTTCATTTTCAATACGGAACATGCCATAGTAAACCTCAGTAGTATATATCAATTGCATGACAATCCAAACATATTTACGCGAGTTAGAGCACGGGAAGACAGACAGACAAACCGAATTCATAAACACTTATGTTGGAAAGTGTTAAAAAGAGGATTATAAATAGTGCTGTCAGGTGTCCCAATTTTCAGGGGCTCCATAACCACTGCGCGGGACGCCCGATTTTTCATGATGCACAAATAATACTCCACCGATCTCGACGGCTTTTCAGCCTAACTTAATAACATGGCAGCTCGACAATAGGTGGAAACCAGCCTATCTTGATCACGTGACAGCTAAGAGGGGGTGGAAGTATCACGGCCTGTCTCTTTCGTTGGATACAAAATGCA
Source organism: Maratus michaelseni (assembly GCA_963931845.1). Lineage (NCBI taxonomy): Eukaryota > Metazoa > Arthropoda > Arachnida > Araneae > Salticidae > Maratus > Maratus michaelseni. The sequence continues at coordinate 408,052,607 of OZ007590.1, read as the reverse complement.
ATGAAATCCGCTAAGACGAAAATTGGAGAAAAAATTCATTTTAAACAGGCTTTCGTCTTAGCGGGTATAATTGTATGATATTCTTATCGTGGGAACTATGAAATATTTACGTTTAAGACAGAATTCCTTTATAGACAGGTTTCGTTTTAACAGTGTTTGTTGTATTGTTATGTCCCGATTTAGAAGCCACTGTCCTGCTTTTTTGGGACACTGTATATGACGTATGAGTAATTAATAACTTTTTTATGAGAACAATGAATCGCTGAAACTTTTTTCATTAATGCCATTATTATAGGAAATTAACATATGAAGTATTTCAGGCAGAAGATTTGATAATGTACTGAAAATTGTACCGTGTTGCAAATCAAATTATTAAACAGCGGGGGATTGAGGGGGGCAGAACCATACCTCTCATAGAATATTATTTCACAGAAAATAAATTTTAATTTATTAAACCATTTTAGTTTGTTTTTATATTGTTTGTCATTTATACAGATTTTATGTTAAATGCATAAATGCATGTTAATTTACTGTTTAACACGACTGGCAACGATAAACACAGTTGGCGACTGACAACTAAAGGTCTGCACGGGCCCGGGACTGGCCAGAGTCCCGTACCCGGCCCGTTCCGCAAAATGAAGGCAAATGTTCTAACGGGTCGGGCCGGCAGAATAAAGACAATTTTTTGAACGGGCCGGACCTTTAGAAAATAATAAACGTGTTGATAAATAAAACTGGGCGATAAAAAAATTAAGCGAGTCGACCGGCCTGATATAAAAACTAGGCTGCGCCGCCAGACGCCTGAGGAGCGCCCGGCGCGTCTTCGACCACCGAACCCAAGTCCTGACCGGCCTGATATAACAATTTTAAACGGATCAAGGTGATAAAATAAGAACTATTTTCAATGGACGTGACTAGGAGGAGAATAAATATAAATGTGCTACACGAACCAATGCTAGCTTGACAACATCTATACAGAATTATAACATGCCCAGCAAAGAAATCTTCATCGTAAAGCTACATCGTGTCTGTGCCCGGGCCTATTTTTTTTTTTTTTTTCAGCAGACTCTGAGTGGCCGGGATCAGGCTTACATTTTAATGTATATACTCCCAGATGTGTCGAGCAAGCAGTTTGTTTTGTAAAAATAGCAATAACGATAAGGAACTTCTGTTAACGGAATCTTTGGAAATATATTTTAATACATTATAGAAAAACCTTTTCAATTTTTTACTATACCGCAACTAGAGTTTCATGTTTTAACTATATTTTTTCTTTTATTGTAAACTCAGGGGTCGATGCAGGGGTTTTTTTTTTTCTTGGGGCCCATTTTGTGAAAAGTAAAGGTTATTTTTGTGAAATTTATTATATTTTTGTGAAAAATAACATTTTGTAATGAAAGTTGAAATCCCGTTAATCAAATTCGAACCAGGCATTTATAAACAAAACCTTTTTAAAATCCTTTTGCTGAAGTATTCCTCTCTGGTGAACTTGTTTGTTTACAAATTACACATTTTAAAACATCACAAAATAATAAATAAATAATAAATAGTAAGTTTTCATGGAATAGAATTTTGTGAAGGGCTCCATTTTATCAAATTGATTTTTGTGAAGGGCTCCATTTTATCAAATTGATTTTTGCGAAGGGGCCCATTTTATCAAATTGATTTTTGTGAAGGGACCCTAAATAGGCCCCAAATTTTCCCTGAATCGACCCCTGAAACTACATTAAAAAAAATTTTAATGTCTTTATTTGAATGTAACAAGGGTCGATCCAGGTAAAAATTGGGGCGTATTTAGGGCCACCTTTACAAAAATCTATTTAATAAAACAAAAAAACAAACCCCTTCACAAAAATCAATTTAATAAAATGGGCCCTTTCACAAAATTCTTTATAATAAACAGGTCCCTTCACAAAATTCATTTTAATAAAATAGGCCTTTTCACAAAATTCTATTCCATAAAAACTTACTATTTATTAATTATTTATTATCATTTTAAAATGTGTAATTTGTAAACAAAATCCCATCAGAGAGGAAGAACTTCAGCAAAAGGATTTTAAAAAGTTTTTGTTAATAAATGTCTTGGTTCGAATCTGAGTAACTGGATTTCAACTTTCGTTACAGAATGTTATTTTTCACAAAAATGTAATGAATTTCACAAAAATAACCTTTACTTTTCACAAAATGGACCTCAAAAAAGAAAGAAAAAAAAAAACTTGCATCGACCCCTGTGTAAGAGTTTAATTTAAATGATCATTTTTGCTGCTATTCTATATTCTATGGCTTGTGAACATATAGTAATCTAAAATACTGTAAAATTTCTCCATAAATATGTATGCTGTATTTATTTATTTAAAAAAAAAAAAAAAAAAAAAAAAAAACGGAATTTTTGTAGAAATTGAGTTGGGCCGAGCCTGTTTTCACTGATTTTTGAACGAGCCGGGTCGTGAACTGCAAAATCATAAATGGGGCGGTTCCACGTTGAACTTTTAGTTATTACAACAGGCTGGGCCGGGCCTGGAAATTCCGATCCGTGCAGACTTCTACTGACAACCCATTTTCTATATATCTTCGTAGTATGGATAATATCAACAATAGTTTAGAATATTTAAGAATTTATAGTAAAAATAAGTGATCATAAATTTTATAATCAGAATGAATGGTACAAAACTGAAGTTTCATTCAAAATGTCTTGTTAATAGCCTTTATTATTAATGCGAGGACCTTTGTACATGAGGCAAGATATCCCCCCCCCCCTCCCCCGTATTCTTGTTGCTTGACCAAACGATTTTATTTTTTGTTTATAACAGGCAGAATAAAATGACAAATCTACTGTCCTCAATGGTATGAGCACGCGTTAAAAAAGGTGAAAGAAATCGTAACGAGAAAAATATTTTAGAATGTTCAAGAATGCGAGTTGTAATTTTCCAACTGGACGAAAAATGTCCCGGGCCAGGATTCGAACCTGGGATCTCTTGGCTGAAGCTGCCACGTTCTACCTACTGAGCCACCCCGGTCGAATCTGGAGGGCATAATTCATCCAGTTACCCTTATTGATCATAGCATCTGGTCTGATATTTTAATCAGCTCAACAGAATAGATCGCAGGTAATGGAACTCCAGAAAATGCTGGATACGTTAATCCAGTTCAAGAATGACTTTTTTATTAGTAAAAATAAACGCTGTTAAATAAAATGGGATGGTGGCTTTAGAAAAATAACTTTCATTATTTATGTTAATCCAACTCGGAAACCTTCAAAGTAGTGTTCTGTATCTGTAAATAAAGTTCACTCTCAATTTTATCATTTTTGATCCCCCCCCCCCCCCCTCTCCCCTCCTTTTTACTGACCCATTATATACGTAGTAATAGAGTAAGTCTTGTAACCGTTTTGAAAATCGAAAAAAAAAAAAGAAAAATTGACGGATTTACACGTTTCAGACACTGGTGATTCCGAAAAACATATTTTCAGAAAATATTTTTTGCCGGCCGTCTGTCTGCATGTGTGTTTGTAAACGCTCATCTCCCGAACAAACTGAGATAGAGACTTGAAATTTGGTATGTACTCAGTATGTAATCATGGGAAGAAGCTTATTGAATTTCAGTAATCTCGATTACCCGGAACTATCTTTTTTGGACTCTCGAAATATTCGTTCTGATAAAAGGCATATAAAATTTTTCGAAATTGCTTATTTTAAGGAGTGAATATAAAGGACAATAAAAAAAACAAATTTTGCATAAAAAATGAAGTCGATCGAATAACGAGTTGCCGAGATATTTATAATCACATTTCCACACTCTTCGATTTTTCATGATTTCGTATTTAGTTCAAATTTCAATTCAAAGATTTATTTTAATTGGAAAGGAGACGCTTCATCCGACGCAGCAAACCGTTAGTTAATAGGATTTTCAATTTTGGAGTTATAAGGATGATTATTTTACGCAACTCGGCAATAGAGTATTTAAATTCAAGTTTATGACGTTATCAAGTTACGATTCTATTCGAATTGCAATGCATTTTATAAATAGTTTACACGTGTTTTATTTTCATATTTTATATTATGCATATCCATGATGGGTAAGTATTACGGTGGCCCCCAGCAACTAGTTTCCTGTTTTGACGGAACTTTCAGCTACAAACCGGTCTTAATAATCTTCTTTGATATCTTAAAATATAAACGGGACTATACATTATTGGTTACAATTGAGTAGTGCTATCGGATTTCTACAATTTCAGTTTTAGAGCCCTCGAAATTAGTTTAAATTTGTTAAAATTTTAACTTTCGCGTAATTTTTTTTCTTTTACGTTATTGATGCATTAAATGAAGTTTCTCTCCTTTTTACGATTATGATTTCGTTTAACCTTTTATGGCTCGACGATATTTTATTAAATCTCTTCAAAGAAAGTTAGATGTAAAATTCATTTAATGGCGTCTGTTATTGACAAAATATTTTATTTTTCATGTAGAATACTTTGCTTCCTTGTTTAAAAGGCGCAGTCAAATTTACGGAAATAAATATAGAGTTACAAATTTTCAGCTTATTGTACAGATAGCTTTTATGTTAATGAAATTTTTGGAGTGGAAATTTTTCTCTTTAATCAATATCTCTCCATTTACAGATAAAGTTAATTAATCTAAGTATTCTTGTAAATGTTTTACAAAATGATCTGTAATTACCGATTTAATAAACTGGTCTTAATAAACTAATCTTTTTATTTTGTATAAATTCCATATCATTATTAAAATTTTCAATATTATATTTATACATTAAGAGGAAATTTATTGATTTGTAATTTTCCCTAATTAATAATCGTGTATATTATTTCTCCTGTCAACATCCCTTTTTCTAAGAAAATACGAAACGCAGAACGACGAATGAGATGCCATATAAAAGGATTTTGAACAGGCTTCTGACGGTAGCACAAATACATTTTCCTAAAACATGTTTTTTGATTAAAATTTGCTGATAATTAAAAATTAAATCGGCATTGTTTTCATAAATGAAATGAAACGTTTTCCTGAAATTAATGTTGCCACAAAAATAAAATATCGTGCTCAGCAGTAATTATATGGGGTTGGGTTGATTATTGACGGCCAATTATCTACACTAGGGATATAGGGGAGTGCCCTTCGTGGGGGTCTTTCTAAGGGAACCTAATCCGTATTTACGCATGGATAAATCCACGGCTCGAAGAAAACCACGAAAACTCCGAACGATTATGCCGACGGGCGCGATTGGGATCGAACCCAGCACCTCCCGTCTACCAGCTTCGAGAGCACAACCTCTCAGCCACTGGTGGGGCGCTCAGCAGTAATTATATATATATATATATATAATGTAAAATAAAGATTGTTGCACGGGTTTATTTTATATTTATGATTAAAGAGCAAAATTTAAATTCAAATGCTCAATTTATCTTTCTTTGTCCCATGTTTTTTACCCCCCGAAACAGATGATGTTACGATTGATAATTTTTTGTTGCCTTAGCTATCAGCGATCAGTTTTTACTGTAACTTTGATGGGATAAATGAGGCGATATTCTGACGACTAATGTTGTTTGCAGATATTTTTGGTCCTTATTTTTTATATATATATAAATTTAAACTTGCACTTAAAAAATATTAAAATGCAGTGCGAAATCTTCGCACGGGTCCACTGGTGTGTAACGTAAAAGATTAAAGCGCCTTTTTTTCTTTCTTTCTTTTTTAAGCATCGTTTTAGGGAGGTCGTATGGCCGATTACAGAGTTTACATAATTCAGGCACTGCCGTTAGAATCGACGAGCTACTTGATTTTTTTTTCAATTAAACACCACCATCACTTTTTTTTTTTTTTTTTTTTCTTTCTCTCTTGTCTTCCTTCCTTTCTTTGTATGAACGTCTGTCTGACGCACTTCCTCGTTTTTGGCCTGCGTTCAAATCTTTTAATTTGTTTGCGTCTCTTCCTGATCCATCCAAGATGGGGATGGGGTGGTCCAGACCTTTTTACGCACACTACGTTAATAGTCGTTGACGCACGTTTAAGTCGATTCACAGCTATAGAGATGCCCCGTGTCCGATGGCTATTGGGTCCTCTGTACATACAACCAGGGATCTGTCCAGACTTTTCTCCCAGGGTCCTGTTTCTGTGAAATTGTGAACAGCTTTTTAAATTTGTAAAAATCTAGCTTTAATTTTGTGAATTTGAAAAAATCGTTATATTAAGGTTCTTGTTTATACACATTTTCAAGAAGATATATGGATGTAAAATACACAAATTTTCTTTTTATATGGAAAACTGACAGTCAAATTTTACTTTTAAATGATTAAATTTGTGAAAGGAGAGTTTAGAGAGGGAAAAGTTTTTGAAAAGTCTATTTTTAAGAACATTTTTTTGTGAAGGGTCCTGTTTTGAGATGAAAAAAATTTGTGAAGGATCCTTTAAAGGACCCAATTTCTTTCTAAACAGATCCCTGACAACGTGTATAGAAAAAGCGAGAGTAATATGTTTAAAATAGCGTGGTCCACCATTTCATTCCAAATGTATCATATATTATAATAACATTAGCATTCTAAATAAGTATTTGACCAGTGATCCACAAAACTATAAAACAAAAACAAAAATAATGCACGGGTATGTTAATTTTTATTAGTGTACCCATCAAGATTAACATATCCGTTCATTAATTTTTGTTCGTTAATTAAACACTCACGCTATATTGATTTGTACAGGCCATATAATTGCTAAGTAGAATAAATATTTTTAACAGGCGCAGAAATAAAAAATGAAGATACTTATGGGTAGGGGTGTAGTGGAGAGTATACGGTGGTGTACGCCGTATACCCCTATTTTTCAAATAAAACTATAGTGTATACTCTCTGGGTGTAGCGTATACCATCTGTTTTTTCCTTTTTTAGGGTTTTGTTCATCTCACGAAACCCTATTCGTCCCGCTACATTGTCTGTCCGTCACAGAGCCGGTTCTCAAAAACTATATAACTTACATACTTGAAATTTTGTGTACTTATAATTGAATACCTACTATGAAGCTGAAAATCATAAAATAATAATAATAAAAAAATCGTATCATTTTATATATAGAGAGATTTTTTTAAAAGTATTTTCCTATTAAATTTAAACATTTTTCGTTATAGCAGTTGCCAACAATTAAAAGTCCACATTACAATTCTTTCTACAAGAATTAATTTTCTATTGAAAGATTTCCACGTGAAAAACGAAAATGAAATAAGAAGTTTCACCAGTTGAAAAAAAAATTAATATGATGCCATATGGGTAATAAAACGGAAATTTTAAAATATTTCTCAATAATACAAGGAGTATGAGTGTGTGTAAGTACAAAAAGCAGGTTAATAGGATCTCATTAGAGAATTAAAAAGAAAATTAATCTGACGTCCTATTGGAAATTTAACGGATTTTTTCAAATGTTTGAGAATAATCCAAAGAGAGTATCAATATGAATGATAGAGAAAGCAAGTAGATAGGACATCAGCAAGTGATTATAACGTCATATGAGTTTGTGGAACGTATTGAATCATGATAAAAACCCGATTCCTGAAATATTGGCATATTTTAACATTTTGACCCAAATACTTTAGTTTTTTCTTTTTAACTCTTTGAAGTGTGGTGGAATATTGTTTATCCCACCCAATTTTAATCAAAATTTTACATTTATAACTTAGGTGGGGAAAAAAAAGCTGTAAAATTGCATTTTCTTATTTTCAAATACATTTTTTCGAAAATTCTGATATGAATCGAACATTACAGAAACTCAATTATGTGTGCCTCAAAGAGTTTAACTCGTAAAAAAGTCGATGTATTTCTATGAACGTAACTTTCTTAGTTTTTTTTTTTTTTTTTTTTTTTTTTTTTGGACAAAAAAGTTGTTTTGATATTTTATCTAATGTCAAAGGCAATATAGTAAATAAAATAAAATACTTTTTTAATACTTTTTTAAATACTTTGTTTAAAATACAACAACTTTTAGTTTTCGAGAACAATATATTAAACTTACAATTATGTGCACGACTCCGATATATTTCTAGCCTTCATCCAGCTTCCGCCTTAAAAAAAGGAGAGGGGTTAAGTTCTGAGAGGATAGAAAATTTTTTTTCAACGTAGCTAAAATATATGCATTTAATCTATTGTTTAGTTTGGTGTTTTAAAAATTAAATTATTAAATCGTATCACAAAACGTGGCATGCAGAATTTTACAAAAATAAATAAATAAATAAATAAATTAAATAAAAATTAAATTAATTTAAGAAGAGAAAAATGAAAAAAATAATAAATAAAAAAGAGAAAAAATTAATTAAAAAAAAAAGGACAGAAAAATTAAATTAAGAAGAGAAAAAAATTAAGAAGAGAAAAAACAAATTTAAAAACATATAAATTTTTAAAAAAACTGAGAAAAAAATTAAACATAAATTTGAGAAAAAACAAATTAAAAAATATATAAATTAATAAAAAGGAAAATTAAGAAGAGAAAAAAAATAATTTAATCAAAAAGAGAAAAAATAAATTTAAGAAATATAAATTAAAAAAAGTTTAAATTAAGAAGAGAAAAAACAAATTAAAAAACATATAAATTAAAAAAAAAAAAATGAGAAAAAAATTAAATATAAATTTGAGAAAAAACAAATTAATAAAAAGGAAAATTAAGAAGAGAAAAAAAAATAATAATTTAATTAAAAAGAGAAAAAATAAATTTAAGAAATATAAATTTAAAAAAGTTTAAATTAAGAAGAGAAAAAATAAATTAAGAAAATAAAAATTAAATTAAGAAGAGAAAAATAAATGAATAATATATAAATATAAAAAAGAAAAATTTGGAAGAAATAAAAATAAATTAAAAATATAAATAAATAAACAAAAATTGAGAGAAAAAAAATAGATAAGAAGAGAAAAAACGTATTAAATTAAGAAAAGAAAAAAAAATCTAAAATATAAATAAAAAAAATAAATTAAGAAGAAATTATATTAAAAAAGGGTAAAATTAAATTATGAAGAGAAAAAATAAATTATAAAAATATAAATTTAAAAAAGGAAACATTAAATTAAGAAAAAAAAAAATAAATAAAAAAATAAAAAAAAGAAAAATTAAGAAGATAAGAAATAAATTATGCAAATAAAAAATAAAGTGAAAATGGAAAAATAAATTAAAAAATTGAATATAAAAAAAAGAAAATTTAACATTACACATTATTCTGTTATTTTATATTTAAAATTAATAAATTTCTGGATCGTTTCCTACTAATTGCTCTCTTTTGTTGTACGTGTGTATGTTAATTTTAACAAGCTTTTTTGCATTTGAAGGTTTAAGTGGTCAACAAATCTGTTATTCACGTATTTTACACTCGGAAACTACTGGAGCTATTTTCATAATTTATTTTTGTTTTATTTCTTTTTATGATATTGTTACGATTTTCTGCATTTTGATCGCGTTGTTTCTTTGGAAAATACATTCTTTTTCAATAACATTAATTTAAATAATAATATTAAACTAGAAATGTACGTTAAAAAATTGTTTTTGTGTATTTTAGTAGTCAAATGTTTAATTTATTATTATTTTATTTATTTATTTAGAAGTAATTAGTATAACTTTCAGAACCGTGTAATTCGACTGAAAAATTCATAAGCATCTCTATAAATTCGACATCATTTTCTAGCACCGTTGGTCATCTCTCGTACAAGGGAACGTTCCTAGCACGCAAATTCTAAAAAATGTGAAACTTTAAGGATATGTAGGACAGGTGGAGGTGTGTAATACGCAATTATCTTTTGTTGCACAAATTCAACTTTAACTCTTACACTGCGCAATGAAGCATATAGGAATCAATTAAAATTTAACCCTTAATAAATAAATTCAGTTCCTGGCTACCACTGTATTTAAATAAAAATATCCGCCTTATGTAATCGCAGAAGTCTGCTATTAAATAAGGTAAAGAATTACTCTTTAAAATGTGTGGTATCTATCCCTAAATATATGGGAGGGAAAGAACATACTTCCAAAAGAAAAAAATGTGCAATGTAGGGTTAAGAGGGTACATATTAACCCAGGATATTTTTCGACCTTGTGTTATTATTTTTAATGGTAAAAGATAAAGAAAAAGTTTTAACTTAAAAATTACTTTAAAAACTTACCGAAATTGTGGCTCGTGTTACTTCATGATTACAAATACGGGAATAAACAAACAAGTATAAATTAAAAAAAGAAAAAAATAACATGCGTAATTTTAAAAAGTGCATATGAAAATGAAATGATAGCATTTCAAATAATAACTTCAACGACCGCGCAATTATAGAATATTCTCATTTTTTTTTTATAATTGCTCGGAGTGAGCCGAAACATGTCGACAGTTTAATAAAAGTTATTTTACTGCACATTATGTTTTTAGTTTACACCTTTTAGCATTTAAAAGAAATATATTATTAAAAGGTATTATATTTTTAAAAATTACTTCTTTTTTTAATAGTTCAACAAAATACCAATTGTTAATTAAAAAAATATATATATATTTGAACGAAAGGTTTTTTTACCCGTTGATAATGAAGTTTTTAAAATGTTCTACTTAATCGATATGCGAAGTTTTTTAAATGGCGATAGTAATTCGTTAAACTTGGTGAAAATTAGCGGCTTTATTTAACAACAAAATAAGAATTGTCGGGTTGTCTACAAAATATGTACTTTTTATTTTATTTTATTTTATTTTATTTATTTTTGTCAAAAAGTGGTTTAAATGTAATTTAACAATTTGTATAGTTTTTGACCCTGCTAATAAAAATAAGCAATTTTTAATTTCAAACTGTTTCTGTATCTCTTTACAGTAATGCTTTATCGTGAAGTATTAAAATATTACGAGATAAAAGGATTCCCCTTTTAAAGTGAATTTGCGCAACAAAAAACAATTGCGTATTATATATACTTCCATAAGCCCCTACATATCCTCAAAGTTTTATTATTATTTTTTTTTTAATTTCCGGTTTGGAAACGTTTTCTTCTTATAGAGAGGTTTCATTGTAATAAATAAATGTGTCGCATACTGCCTGTAAAACGAGTTTCCCCGCAATAGACTTAATAAAAGGGGAAAGCAACTTCCAACATTTTGCAACGCGGTACTCTTTTTGTTTTTTCAACACCCGATTATTCATGGTAGGTTTTTTTTTTCTCCCTTATTTTCGCCGTTTAATTTATGTATGTAAGATATAGGTCTGCACAGGCCTGGGCATAACATTTTTCAGCGGGCTCAGGCTGGGCCCGGGCCTGCAAATTTCGGCCCGTGCAAACCTCTAATGTAAGATAAGCGTGAACTTAAGGCTGTTCTTTAATACAAATTAGCTATTTACGGTCACACTCGCGATGTAATTTCGTATGATGCGTAAAACGTTCTAAGATATTGTTTAGACCAGTCATACTCAACCTGCGGCCCGCGGGCAGCATGTGGCCCGGTGATCTTTTATGTGCGGCCCGAGACACATGATCATTAATCCATATTTAGGAAATAAAATGAGATAATGCATTAAAAGTATTTACTGATGTTTTATCTATTTTCATGAAAGACAAAATCTATCCTGTTATTTATGATTAATTTAAAATTACGTTAAAACATCTTAAATTCCGTTTTCTAAATTCTTTTAATTTAGTGCTATTTATGCTACAGTGTTGTATACATTTTTTATTCTTCAACACTAATCAAACATTATTTCAAATTAATTAAAGTTTTTGCATTGGTCAAAAGGCTGATGTTTTTTAGGGGAGAACGTTTGTCGCGGAAAAAAATGGCACCAAAAAATTTTTACATTACTATTTCGAAACAAGAAACTTCGCGGAATATTTCTACAACATTTGCAACAGCGAAGTTTATTGTTTGGAAATGTGGTATTAATTTTTTTTTTGGTAACATTTCTACCGCGACAAACATTCAATCCTACTGATAATATTAACTTTGTTACATTGTTTTGTTTTACTGCTTTTGTTATTTTGCTGTTTTAATTACTCTTTTTTAAGTGTATTGCGGACCACCTAAATTTGAAAACCTATGTTTGGTTTGCGGCCCGCAAGGAAAAAAGGTTTAGTACGGCTGGTATAGACAAAGAATTAACAACCTATTTGGACTGTCAATTTTGAACTGATTTTTTGGGGCATCCAATACTGCAGAAAAATAAACTGCGTTGGTAATTTCCAAAAAAGAAACCTCGAAATAATTGTGCTCGAAATCCATTAGTAAATTATTCTGCTGAATTCAATTTTTGTCTTTTGGCAAAAACTGTTGTTATTTATTTTATTTAAACTATTAAATTTAATTAATATGTGCACATTCCAATATTTAAATATAGCTATTTAAAAAAAATACTTAAAGAATGTTAATGATTATAGTGTTTACTAGCTGATCCGACCGGCGTGGCACGGTACAAAAAAAAAAAAAAAAAAAAAAAAAAAAAAAATCGATGCGCGAATTCCGAATAAATTTTACTGGAAAAGAGAACACAATTTACAAAATTGAGCTTGAGGATTGAAACCGAAGTCCTTTGAATAACGTGGAAAAATCGCAAGAAAACTCTAAAAGTCTGGAAAATGTGTTTCAAAAGTCACAGAGGATAAAGTTCACTATAGTGGGCGAAAAGATTAAAACAGGATTTCTTTTATAAATGTCGAAAAATCGCCCCAAACCACGAAAAAAAAAAGAAAAAAAAATTCACGTATAAAAAATTCGCGAAAAATTCAAAAATCGTTGTATGAATTCTGAATAAACTTTATTGAAAAAAGGACAAAATTTACATTATTTTGCTAAAAGATTAATTACCGCTAAAAATCTCATAAAAAATAGCTAAAAATACAAAACTCGCAGAGGACAAAACTTACTACAGTGGACTACAACATTGTAACTGGAATTCTTTCACGGACGTAAAAATCAACGCGAAAATACGTTAAAAATCGCATTGAAAATCGCGGAAGACAAAATGTACTATATTAGGCTAAAAGTTTGAAACCGAATTCTTTTTACTAATGTGGAAAAATCGCCGCAAAATGAGAAGAAAATCGCATCTAAAACTCTGTTTTAGATGCGATCATTAGATGCGAGAACATTAAGCGCAAAAATCTCAAAAATCGCGGAAAAAGTTTGAAACCGATTTTTTTTTTTTTTATATTCACGAATGTCCAAACATCGCCACGAAACGCGAAACACGCAAAGAAGTGCATTAAAAATCGGTAAAAATTCAAAAATAACAGAGAACTTATGTTTACTATGGTGGGCCAAAATATTGTAACCTTAAATCTTTCAGGAATGTAAAAAAAAAAATCGTCGCGGAACGTTAAAAATAGCTAAAAATCGCATTGAAATTCGCTAAAAATTGAAAAAACGTGGTGAAAAAAATTTACTATATTATGCTAAAAGTTTGAATCCGAATTCAATTTTACTTGTTTAAAAATTGCTGCAAAACGCAAAAAAACTCTAAAAATAAACTCTAATAAAAAAATTCAAAAATCGCTGTATGAATTCCGAATAAATTTTATCGAAAATAAGACAAAATCTACTATATAGTGGACTAAGACATTGTAACTTGAATTATTTCACAAATGTCAAAAAATCGCAGAGGACATAATTCACTATAGTGGACTAAACCATTGTGACCGGCATTCTTTTACGAATAAAATATAAAAAACCGCCGCAGAAGTAGCGAATTTATTTATTTAATTTATTATTATTTGAAGAATTCTGCTTTTTTAGAATATAAAAAGCAAATTGTTTAACTTTTCAGAAGATTATTTCTGTTTCTAATTAATTGATGTTCAATTTGTAGAAAGTGAAAAAAAAAAATACATATTTATATTGTTTTATTCTACTAGACATCATTTTCCACTTAATTTAAACGGTGAAGTTTTGTTACAGTATTCTGGACATGTTGGAAAGCGTTTCATAATTTGTGCTCGACGCATGATTTTTCTTACTTGTGTACAATGTAAATTTTAAAAGTTTTCAAATTGAGATTATTGGAGATGCAAACAGTCCGTTGTGGATGGCATCTATTTTAAAAATTTTATACGGTTCCTGGATCCTATAAGTTGTATTTAGAAACTATTGTATTATGGATTTTCTCCGTGCTCCAAGTGAGAAGTAGAGTAATACAAATTCCATTGCATTCTTCTACGACTAAAACTCGCCGAGTTATGATATTTTGAAATTTCGGAGCGTATTGGTACTTAAAATGTACAGAGTATTTTTAAGTGCGGGAAAGCTCAGAAATTTCGTAAGTAATCATAACTAGGCGAGATTTGGTCTTAGAAGAATGGAATTGTTTAAATTCAATTTTTTCAATTCGTATTTTTTTTCTTTATGTAATCAAAATGCTAAATTTCCACTGTAATTGGAATTGTCTATTTTATTATTATTATTTTATGTATTTGTAGATTCTATGAGATATATCTGAGAGATATAACTTGGCTCTTACTACTTGGCTTAACTAAGTAATCGATTTTTTTTTTTTTAAAGATTTTTGTGAAATTTTTGTTTAAAAGAAAAACCTGAACTTAAATATATATGTTTTTCACAGGTTTATTCCATATGCATCCAATTATTATTTTTTTCTTCTTCTGATCTAATCTTTGTATCGAAAATCCGATACTTAGGCTTGTAGAAGAAAATACCCTGAGTATATGATTAAAAAAATCTAGTTTGGAATACCAAAATCGGAAAATAAGGAATTTTAAAATTGTTAAATTTAAAAAGAAATCAACATTTAAAAAAAAATAAAAATATTAATTTATTAACAAACATTTAAGCCAAAACTTTAATGTAGGTGTTATTTACATAATATTTTTTTTAGGTACGGAGTTCCCTTAATAGTTAACGTAAAATAAGTTTATACGAATTTTATTTTTTATTACAAATTATAATAAATTACTTTGCTCATTACCCCCCAATATTGAATTTTGTTTGTGTTAGTAAATAAACTAGAAATGACATATATTCTTTCTTTTCATAATGTTTTTTCATTATCATTATTTTAGTGTGCCGTGCAAAATTGACCATGTGTGTCGTGTTAAGTAAAACGGCTGAGAAACACTGCTGTGTTGTAATACAGACTGGCCAAGATAAAAGAGCAGAAGTACAAATACTTACTCATTTTTATTTAAAAGTAGTAAATGCGGAATATTATGAATAACAACACCTCCTGTGAACTATTGCATGTTCAGTATGTTGTTATTCATAATATTCTGTATTTACTACTTTTAAATAAAAATGAGTAAGTATTTGTACTTCTGTATACCGGGCCTCTTTTATCTTGGCCACTCTGTAGAAGGAGTCTATTTGGCCGTTAGTAGTTTCTCCTTTCCCCCTCCGAGTTTCAGATACCAAAGATGATGGCGATAACTTTGATATCATGATTCTATGTGATAAATAAAGAGACAAATTCCACGAGAAAGATTTATTTATCACTTCCGAGATTTCGCCGTAGCTGGATGGCGTGTACGTTCGATATAGCAACCAAACTATAAAATATTGTTATACGTCTAGTTAACTGCAGGTAATTGATAGAGTTAATGAAAGTGACATTTCTCACACCAAAAGGTGGGGGATTACCGAGTTATCAGAAAGTGATTTTTCGACTCACGTGCAGAGAAAAATCCCTTCGCTAGCTAGATGAGCATGTACGTGTTGTTCGAAATAGTAACTAAATTACAAAAAATATCGTTATATGTTTGATTAACTGTAGGTAACTGGGAGAAGGGAGAACGTCCGAAAGTGAAAGTGGTGACATTTTTTCACACCAGAGGGTGGGGGGGTTACCGAGTTATCAGAAAGTGATCTTTCGACTCACGTGCAGAGGAAGGGATTTTTCTCGCGAGCAACGGAGATAGTGAAAGCGAGCGGAGAGTAGGTGTTCTACGTTTTTCCCCCCATTGGCCGCGTTTTGTGGGTCAGTAGGCCCCGTGTGCCGTGACATAGACCCAATTGCCGCGCGCGCGTTTAGTGGGTCGCAGCGGTGAAAGTGGCTGTGCTGCAACTTTCGGCTCGCTTCTCACGTGCGCGCGCGAAACACAACTTTCACTCGCTCTACGGCAGACGGGCAGAACGGACGCTCGGTCGCTTTTTTCGGTTGTAGTGATCACGTGTTTCTTTTTTTTACTTTTTTGTCTTTCTGTCTGTCTCTACAGTGTGTGTGTGCGTGCTTTAAATTAGAGGAAAAACATTAAAAAAATAAATCACTGGACTTTCTTTTCACTTGTTCGTTTTTTTTTTCTCTTTTACCTGAAAGGATTTTACATCATTGACGAATGGATTTTTTTTAAAATTTAAAGTGACTTCTATGTGACCCGGGTGCACCCTCTGTGTGTGTTTATTGAAGAAAATAGCGGTGGAAAGGGGTTGTCTGGCGCCCCATGTGTTCCTATGACATTCGGATTGTCCATCAGCATTCGACTCGGATATACACCACCATGACATCCGATGTTCGTCTTAAACCCGCTTGATACTTACTTACTCAAAAGTGACCCTTCATCCGATTTTTTATTTGTGTTTGCTCTGCTGATTCTGACTACTTGGATTAAAAAAAAATTGTTTTATTTTACAAATTGCATAAAAAATGATACATTCAGCAACACCACACCTAATGGATACTAAAAGTATTTAGTATCCATTAACGTAACGTATATAGTATCCATCCATCCACGCTTGATACTAAAAAGTGACCGTTTGTGACTTCATCACAGACTTTGTGTGTGTTTACTGATACTAAGGATTAACTGACTTACTTGGATTAAAAATTGCTTTATTTACAAATTTCTATAAAATGATGCATTCAGCGACTTCGCACCTAATGGATACTTCTTTCTTGCTAGCACCAGCGCCTCCCGTGCCTCCCGCCCTCGAGTATCCCGAGCCCCCGGACACCAAAGAGGGCATCGAGGAGTTGTGTCCAGTGTGCGGTGATAAGGTGTCCGGATACCACTACGGCTTGTTGACGTGTGAGTCTTGCAAAGGATTTTTTAAGCGTACTGTACAGAACAAGAAAGTGTACCAGTGTGTCGCGGACCGCAGTTGCCACATTGACAAAAGTCAGAGGAAGCGGTGTCCTTACTGCCGCTTCCAGAAGTGCCTGGACGTCGGCATGAAACTTGAAGGTAAGTCCCTCTTGCATTCTCTTTCATTTGTTTGTGTTGAATCATCAGCGTTTCTCAAACTGTGGTCCTGACTTGGACTCTACCGTAAAAAAACAGTGAAAAAAACAATAAAATATTACACACTAGAGCTGAAAATCTCGGAGAAATAATAAAAGAGCTTAAAAGGGGTGGGGCGTCGCCATAGCATCCTTTTAACTGCCCTGACAAAAATTGTCGCATAACTACTGTGAGTGGTCTCTGAGACCGCTTGGTCGAAGGATGAATAAACGGCTGGATTAACTCATAAGATACTGTTTATATACTAATTTTTATGTACAGGATTATATTATAATTAAAACTCGCCTATTCAGATGTCTCTAGTAATGGTACTAGGGCTCAAAACAATACAAAATTTCCTTAATATCGGAGTTAAATTAAACAATTGCAATTTAAACTGTGAACATTGAAAAATGCAGCTGTCTGTGAGACCGCTAACAGCAGTTATAAGGAATATTCAGATTATATTATGGTCCCCACTTGGAAAAAAGTTTGAGAAAAGCTGTTCTTAGCATATAAAATAAATCCCCAGTGAATTCTCAACCACCTTTGATTTCTAAAGCATCTATCTCTCAGTACTATACTTAAAATCATCGTGGCAGACGGTTGGCTCTTTAAAAATCCATGTACTTTTTAGTTCAAAATTATGTATAGCTCTCAAAACATGAGAAATTAGTTTATCTCCCTTTAAAAATGTTCTATTAATACTAAAGCTATTATAACATTGAAAACATACGCATTCCAATCCGTTACTTTGATCGGACAGTCGTGTAATTTTTGTAACTACTTTAGATATTTCTGACCGTTTTGAACCTTGCTTACTTTAAAAAAAAAAAAAGAGAAGTTTTTGAAAATCAGAGAGATTCTATTGGATATATCATTATAGACAGAATTTTTATTTCGATTAATATGCTTTGTTTCCTATTTACACCCCCCCCCCTCCTTATCTTTACAGATAAAAAGAAAACTTTATCGAGATTAAATTATTGAATGAAAATAAACAAAACGCAGTAATCAGTTTCTAATTATCTATAAATAGTACAGTTCTAAATGGCGTTTTAATCCTAAATGAAGCAGAAAAAAAAGTGTCGAGTTACTTAATTCTTGAGGAATTCCTTACTAACTAGAAAAAGTTATCCGAAAAATTCTGCTCTGTTGAAAGGAATATTGGCGTGATATGGGTGCCTTAGCCGTTAACTTCGAAAACATTTGTAATCTCTTACCGATTCGAAACTATCTGATCTCGTACGTATAGATGTAGATCAGCTATCGTAAATATACTGTAGAACACTTTTGGAAAATGTTATCGCTTTTGAGAATGTCCAATTTTCTAAATACATTGGTACTTTGGCCTCTACTAACGAATGTTTCGGTTAACTTTTTTTCCCCGCTGTTTTTTACTGACATTGCTAACGAATGCTTTATTGGATATGCTTCTTGTTCAGGTCTTTCGCTGCAACTGCGTAACAGTCGCATGCGCATTTTTGTGAAACATAAATAATTTTCGCTTCCAGAAATGAAAGTTTACTATTAAATCTGGTTTGTTTGTTACATGCATGCATCTTTTTAACGTATCTAACTATAAGTGTCAGACAAAAGAACACGTGCGAAATGTCGCTTTCTCGGCCTTGAATAGGAAAGGGCAGTCCCATTGTGAACGTTCTCTCTCTTTACCTGAGGTTGTACAAGAAGTAATCTCTGTTTTATATCTAGACGATCAAAGAGTTAAGCTGTTGAACGGTTCGTCGAAATATAGATGCGTTGCTTTTTTTTATTTTTTTGAGCGGCTGCGGCCTTGAGTGTAAATTCATACGGCCCGCATGCAGTGAGATGGAAAAACGATTCTGTATTTTTGCTCAGAGCAAGTGAATGCTCTTTTGCGAGACCTCGTGTTTCTTTCTCGTGATGTGCATGGATTTTCTTTCATTCATTAGTTTTGAAATCGATTTTCTCATCACCGTTTACGTCAGGCTGCTCGTATTTTTTCAAATTTCACGTCCGAAAATTAAACTATTTTCTTCTGTATAGTCTTCTTAACCAGTTTAGAACCGTTTTTGAATTTTGGGTAAAAACTTACTTTCAGTTAAAATTTCTTTCAGTTAAAAAAAATAAAAGTAGTTATCTAAATCACAAACGTTATGGTTTGCCGAAATTTAACGAAAATGTCAGTTAACCCTTTGAGGGGTGGTGGTATATATTATATACCACCTAATTTTAATACGATTCGAACCAGAAACTTTTAATTAAATTTTACACTTTTAACTTTGACGGGAAAAAGTTGAAAATTTGCTTTTCCTTATTTTGAACAAAATTCTTTCGTAAATACCGGTGTGAATTCGACGTTACAGGAGCACGATTGCTTGCCCCTGAAAGGGTTAAAGAAATTTAACGAATATAGTTATTTTGCTTCATATGAATTAATATAACAATTGGCTAAGGAAGAATTTTTCAAGACATTTGGAAAATGCTAAATTACAGCAATATTAAACATAGCCTTAACAACTTTCCAGTCTTTTATTTATTATTTTTTATCATACCTTATCGGTTCGGAAAAGTAGCATTTATTTTAAATTTAAAGAATGAAACGTTATGTTTAAAATAAAGAATCGCTGACGCTGCAAAGAGTTATTTTGCAAACGGGTTTTATTTTTGTTTTATTATTAAATGCTGAAACATAAATGAAGCGATAATAAAGTATGTATAGACATATACTGTCATTGCTACATTCAGATAATAACAAAAGTAATTGCTAAGACAAAATAAAATGTAATTTAAATTGACCGGTACTTAAGTCCCGCTAGCCCCGAAATGGTTAAGGCGGTTCTCGAGGGGGTGGGGGTGGGGGGGCAAATTACCCCCTCAACAGCGCAAAACTTTCTAATACATTTTCCATATCATTTTGAAAAGTAAAAGCATGGAACTTGTAGACATGATTATTAAAGTGATTTGTAATCGAACATTCTGAGTTATATAAACGATTTTTTTCATGAAGACAGTTTTTTCTTCCCGCGCTACCGCGTCCGGAAATTCGGTACAAAACGCGCTCTTTGACAGTATTTTCTGAAAGATCTTCTGCTTTTAACGGAAAAATGGAAAAACTGTTCGATGACGTAGTTTCTGAGTAAGAGCATCTGCCAATTCCATGCGTTTGGGAACAAAAATGACTATAAAAATTTGTCAGAAATTAGCTTGTTTGTATTTCAGAATAGCCTTAAATAGGTATATATTATTTTTCATTGCCAGTTCTATTGTTATATCGCGTATACTTTTAGGCTATATGTGGATGCTAAAAAAATAAGAAGTGTCGTTATGGAATACATTTTTTCTAATTCAGTACATTGTTTTATTGAGTCACAGTTTATCTTTATGGATGTTAAATTTTTGCATTGTATACCTGGAAGTATTTATTTGAAGATGACGAAAAATCTTTACCGCATAGTTACTATTTTCATTATTTTACTGTCTTTCCCCCTTGCCCCGAGAAAAGCAAAAGTTAACATATTCTATTCTAATTAAGGATCAAAAGGTCTTTATTCTTCGCCTTTTACTTTTTATCTAACAGTAAAAACTTTGTACATATTGAGTCCTTGAGGCATCACCACCTGTTTTAAGTGAATGTTATGTTAAATCTCTATTTGACCTTGACAGTTCTGAGCGTAGGCAGATGTCGTTCCTTGCCCATCCCCGAGGGTTCAAAAACTGCCCTGGGAGAGAGAGAAAAAAAGAGCTTTATTTATATATAGTATTAATTATAAATGCTTGAGAGACCACATAATTTCAATTTAAGATGATACAGTACAAAAAACTGTTAAAATTTTGACATTTTGGGTTTAAAAAAAATATTTTAGAGCAGGGATAGCGAACCTTATTACGTGCGCGTGCCAGAAATTTCTATAAAAATATCCATCAACATAGCAGCTCATAATTCTCTTATCAGCTAGATTTCAAATCCCCCTTCGCTAATGCTAAACCTATGGCCGTGTAATGCATTCGTAGTTAATAAAATAACTCCTCAGTAATTTAAACTACCTGTAATGTAAATTAAGATACCTTAGCATGTCTATTTCCACCCCGCCCCCTGTCGCGTTTTCTGGCGGGTTCAACTTCGGCTGTAATATGTATTTTTTTTTTTAGTTTATCTGTCAAAAAATTTCTAATATACATACTTAATTTTATGTAAAGTGTCAAACTCTTACACAGTTTCACTAACACGTAAAATTATAAATTTAGTATATATTTTAGAAATATTTTGACAACTAAGAAAGAAAGAGACATCCTTTAAGAAGAGTAGACAGAAAAAAAAGTTAAAAATATTAATTTCCTAAGGAGACATTTTAAAAATACCAATGCGTCACACGCCCATAGGTTTAGCATTAACGTGGGGGATTTGAAATCTAACTGTTGAGGATCCTTAAATCGCTAAGAACGAAACTGAAAATACAATTCTTCTGTATATTGTAATCAGTCATTAATCGAGTGACATTTTGATTCGGGAATATTCATTTGAGTGGCATATGTTGCGACGAATTTTTATTTTGGTAATTTTTAACATCATTAATGCAACACCTAACTAACATATAATAATCAAAGTTCCTAAAAAAAATGCATTAATAATTTATTAAATAAGATTTTTGCTGTTGTAAATTTGATAGAGAATACTCTGTGTCTGTACCTAGTTCATATTTTATAATTTTTGTAATATAAATAGCAAAATTGTGTCCACGTTATTTTATTGAAGTGGCTGTCTTATAAAATTCATTTGAAGAAATAGAACCCTTTAAATTCATGCAGAAGGACAGAGTAGTTATTTGTCGAAAAGCGCTGCATAGCATCACAGAAATATATTTTCTAATGTAAATTCATGCAAATAATTATGTTACTTCTATTACTTGGTATACAAAATTTTATTTGTTAAAAAAAAAAAAATCTGTATTGTGTACCAAATTTAAATTTTTCGCCTGTCAACAAAATTGTCGTATCCTGCCTCTGCCATCTCGGGCACGTGTGCCGTGTGCCATAGTGTTCGCCACCCTTGTTGTAGAGCTTTTCGGATAAATGAACGCAAGCCGAATGTAAATATGACAATTAGATCAAACTATATCACATTTTGTAGTGTCTGTAGTAGCTGCTCCCTCTTCCAAGATTTAAATAATTTTATCTCAAAATGGATTTTTTTTTTGTTGTTGTTTTATAACGATTTGTCACATTTAAATTGATCTAAATCTCTATAGAGGATAAAGTTATGAAACGCAATGCTTACAGTAAACAATGTGTTTCAGTAATATATTTTTCAAATAATCTTTTTATGCGAAAATTTGAAAATATGACTATTATAGTTTATAATAAGTATACTGTTAATATATATATTTTTTTCCCTTTTAAAATTTGTTACTTTTTTAAATAAATATTTTACTGAAGACAATATTTATTACTTCTTTTACTATACCTGTATACTTTTACTATAAAAAAAACTAAGCAAAAGAAAATTATTCTGCATGAAGATATATAAATATTTAAACATGTCCTTATTTAAAAAAATATATATATTGAATTTTCTTAGATTTTACATGTGTGTTTATGGACGTTATATGGAGTGTATATATATAAGCATAACATTTCAAAATAAGTAAAAAATATTTATTTAAGAAAAAATGTCCCGAATTACCTTAACCCCTTCTGGACGGGTTATTCCTTATATTTCCCCATAGTTTCCGTATTGTTTTTATTTTTTGGTACCAGAATATTTTAGTGGTAATCTTTGCCCTGGCCAATCATAGAATTCTTGGATTACATAACTATGCGGAATGATTCGTATTAAAAATTAAAATGCCGTTAAATGGCGCCGTCCTGAAGGCGTTAATGAGTTCGATTAAGCGATAATCTCGATGTAACGGTATTATTTCTTAAATCATCCAGGATAAAAAAAAAATTCATTACTATACCCAATTTTTCCTCATTGTGTTTCTTTTGCTTTCTACGAGATTGGATTCGACTTTCCGTGTTTATACAAGAATTTTCAAACCGCATTTATGTCAAATAATAATAAACTACCGGAACCGCCCGGTCCTGTCAAAAAATAGTTCGAAACGCGAAAACACTCTAAAAATCGTTTCCTTTGCTAACCCTTTCGTCTGTCGGAAAGTAAATAGAGAGACGGACCCCGAAGCGGTAGTAAATTCAATACGACCCCCCTCAAATGTCTGGGTCATTTGATTCACGGAGAGTCAGTATTGGACCAAAATTAAGAAAAGTTACTGTCCGATTTTCACAAAATTTGCATTTTCGGAATAAGAAAAATGAATTACGTATAAACTGCGAGTTTCGAATCGATACCTCCAATAGTTTTCTTAATGCAACAAATAATAAATCCGGCTAAAGTTAGGTTTAGCAGGTTTGATTTTCTAAACAAACCACTCGTTGCCATCGACAAAAGAGATATAACCGCTTTTTCGCCTCCACGTGTCTTAGCGTTTTATGTACAATAAATAATTGTAATTTAGTATTTATTCAAAAAATGTTGTATTAATATTTTTAAATGTCCTGATTAATCATAAAGTAAGGTTTAAAAAAAATCATGAGTTTTTCGAATTATTTGTAGAATTTCGAGAATTAGTGTATAATGTCGCGAATTAGTGTATAATTTCGCTTTGACGCGCTATTGTTGTGATCCATATTGGCCTCCAGTACCGATTACTTAACACGTGAGAGTATTTAGAGGTATGAACCAATATCGTTGCATTTATAATTATCGGTTAATATTGTACATAAAACTTCCTTTTTTCCGCGTAGAAGTATGCAGTTTTTACTGTTTTATATGTTAACCCTTTGTAGGGCGGTGGTTAATTTTTGGACCCCCTAATTTTAATCCCTAAATGCCAAATTGGCCGCAGAATTTTGGAATGAAAAATTTCCTTTTAATTAAATACGTGACGAAAAGCTTTTATTTAGCTTCGAATAAATTTGTTTATATATTCTGGTGTCATTTAACCGTTTGATTACGTGGTTGGGACATAGGTCGTCCCAGCGAGTATCTTTATTCTGTCATACTACCATTTTTAGAAAAATAATCTCTGCCATACATTTATATTAGGGTACGATACTTTCAAGAAAAATGTACGACAAAGAAATTTTTTTGTCAATTGTGGTGCGAGTTAAGTTAATATGAAAATAGTCGCCAGTCCTTGCCCGTAATATTTTTTTTTTTTTTTTTTTTTTTTTGGGGGGGGGGGGTAGCGTTCTAAAGATATATCAACATGGGTAACTTTTTAATGTTTGAAAATTAAATTTAAATTTAATGTTAAATATACATTTCGAGAAACAAAATAAATAAAAACATTTATGCATTTAAAAATAATATTGATAAATGTAATAATAAAAATTAAATAATAATTGTAAAAAAAAATCCGGACCACCTTAAGTAATATAATAAATTTTGAGTGTCGAATTGAAAATCTAAACATAAAATTTGCCCTAGTTCACTAGATATTTCCAAGATGTAGTAAAAATATTGTGACAAACTTCAGGCAGTCATGGTAAAGTATCTATCGAAAAAGCCAATTCGGATGGGGAAACTCGAAGACGCTAGAGGGCGCTTTCTTATTTTGTTGTTTTTACATCATAATTTTATATAAATTATGTCTTTGTTTTTTAATGCTACTTTTGGCAAAACTAATATAGGCTTATATTGAAATCTTGTATGAATTAAAACTAACATTTTTCTTTTTTTAAATAAATGAATAAATAAATATTGTAAAAGTGGACATATACAAGATTGCCTAGAAAACAAATATTATCCATGTCTCTCAGTAATATGTTGAGGTTCGAAAGCAAAATTTTGAATTTGCAAGTAAATTTTTTCTCGAAAATCATATACATCCTGCATCCTACTAAAAGCTAAAACTTTTTGTTTTAACCAAATTTCTTTATTAAAAATCTTAAAATATAAAAGATAATGTAAGCATTTTATTTAGGGAAAAAAAAAACAGTTATGAATAAAATTTTAAACATTCTATTCTAGATCTGGATTATATACAGTACTATTCCTTTAAACATATATATTCTGGATTATATTCAATATTCTGGAACACATACAATATTCATTTAATGAATTTGGAGCATGTATTACACATACATAAAGATGAACATGATATGTTATAAATTTTAATGGATCTGAAAAAAATGTTCTTTGTAATTAAAATGTTTGAAAAGAAACGTTAATTTTCCAGCCTAATAAGTTTTTAAGTGATTGAGTTTAGAGTAAATCAAAGTTGGGATTTTTTTTCTTTAAATTTAAATAAATAATAATAAAAACAGGTTTTGTTTTTATTTTTTAAAAGACTAAAAACTTTAGTTCTTAATTAGCGTTTATAAGTAATTTATATATATTAATATTAGCTTTTATAATTTATAAGTAATTAAAATTGAAATTCTATTAAAAAATATATATAAGCATTTCAGACTATTTCTAACCTTGAAATCATTATTTTTATTTTCCAAATCTTTCCATAAATAAACTATATTGGAATATTGAATGATTTGTTATTTACATATGCACGAAGAAGTAATGAGATCTCTACATAAATATCAATAAAAATACTTTTGAATGACGTATTTTATTTATTCTAATGTTTCCTATATCCTCGCAGAAAGTATCCATGTTTTTATATTAAAAACAAATTACAAAATATTTAGGTATTTTTTAATAGGTAAATATATGCATTAATCTTTTAATATTTTCCAGCTGAGATTATCTATTTTTAATTTAGGGTTTTTTTTATTTTTTTTTAAAGGTGTGATATTTGTTATAAATAAAATTTAAAAAGCGTGGATTTTGAGTTCTCAGTTTCTCCTACTCCTTAAATTTGAAATGTATTTTTGTCAAAACATAATATTTATTATGAAATATCTTGACCTAAATTTCAAATAAAATAACAAAAAAATTGATTTAAATCAATGACAAAAAAAAAAAAAAAAAAAAGTTGATTTTAATTATGATTTAAATCATGATTAAAATAAAGCTGATTTAAATCAACGAACCATGTTGTTTGATAATAGTACCTTAATATTCATTATAATTCGTAATCAGTAAATCAGACTATTATTCGTAATAATAGTAATGATAATAGAGGCTTTGCTACATAATTTTTTATGCAAAAGGGAAAATTTGGAAAATAGAAAAAGTACGAATGAATTTGAATGTCAGCTAGATTTTCTTCATTTAATGAAAGCTGCACGCATTAAAATATGTTGACTTTACCAAAAAGTGAGTTTCAAGTTTCTATCTTGGGGATTCCCGTGAGAAATAAATTTAAAAGGGAATTGTCATTATTTTTCAAAATGAGAAAGTTTCTTCTTTTACTTTGAGGAAAACAAACGATAAAGGGGTAGCCGTTGTAGGTGCTGGAAAAAAAAAAAAAGGGGGGGGGGGGGTCAGAATGAATAAAACAAGGAAATTAAGAGACTGGATATAATATAAAATTAAGTAGAAAAATGAGCGGAAAATAACAGGATTAATTAACAAAATGTGTTTTTCTAAAATGAAATGACAAAATTCCTTTTATGGCCTAGCAATATCTGACGAAGATGACGGTTCTTAGAGGCATAATTTAGACACAATATTTAAAAAAACCTTGATGGGTGGGGGCGTTCCTATATTAACCTATGCTTACCTATTTTCTTGAATATGTTTAGCCGTCAGAAGTTATTCCATCGTTAATTGCAATCGAATTTGTAATATAATACGCTCAAATATACAAAACAAAACGACAAAAAACAGAGCATATTAGTTATATTAAACACCAATAACATAACAATAATAATAAAAGATTTTGTTGGTTCAAAGAAATTTTGCAAAAAAAAAAAAAAAAAAAAAAAAAAAACGACAAAATGGTCATTTTATCTCAAAAATCAAATCTGGGGGACGAAACTTCGGAATGGGCTGTCCTTTATAAGCAAAGGGCATTTGCCCACCTGGAGCTATAGAAATTTTTATGTAACATTGCACATTTCCTTGAGGGCGAGGTTCAATCATTATGTTTTTACTATTATTATTATTATAAATATAACACACTATTGATTATTGTTGTTTGCTATTCTTCCACTTTTAGAGCCTCCCCCCCCCTACCTCCAAAAAGAAAGAACCTATAATTTTTGCAATGTTGTGGTAAAGAAAGTATATCTTTACTACAATATTATATATATATATATTCAATAAAGATGGAGTGACGAAATCAGAAAAGTGGCCGGTGTTAATTGGATGACTAAAGCACTAGACAGGCAACAATGGAAAAATCTGGGGGAGACCTACATCCAGCAGTGGATTGAAAACGGTTGATGATATATATATATATATATATATATATATATATATATATATCATTAATTATTAGCCGTGAATAATTTAAGAACGCTCTAAACCTTTCAATTTTTAAAATTGTACAACTATTTTTTATTTATTTTATTTATTTATAATCTGATAAGGCTGCTTTTTCATCCTTTTAAGTATAATTCCTTCAGTGTCCATTCCATTGCTTTTTATGGTGTTTTATTCTTCGTTATTCCCATGTGTATTCATTTTTAAATATATATATATATATATATATAAACAGACGATATATATATATATATATATATATATATATATATATATATATATACACACATATTGAATCGACTTTATATTCTTTATTTTTTCTTTTAATCGCACTTACATCTCCTTTTTCAATATCTCAGCCAGTAAGTAATTACGTTTAATTTACTATCTATATTTTTTCCACCACGTCTTAAATTACCCATTACATATTCTCTGTATATTTGTTTACACGTAACATGCTACAAAAGCTAGAAAAATATTGATTTAAACATTAAATGGCAACTTGTTTGAATCGTTCTTATTTTATATTATTTTTAGGAGGGGAAAAAAATCCCACTGTGGGAGCGTCATTTTTTTTCTTCCCCTTATTCACTTGTTATCGGAACAACCCCAAACGTTTCCTGCTAATTTGTATTTTAAAAAAAGAGAGAGAGAGAGAAAAGAGCCCGAGATTTCTCCAAAGCAAAAAGGGAAAGGTCGAAATCGATCTTTTCTCATTCCCAGGGGGCGCGCGCGACGTTGGTTGTGACCCAGTTTCTGCGTTTTCCAATCATCTGACCTAGTGACCCGGTTGGCAGATAAAAGGGAGTCAGTGTTTAGATCTCTTTTACTGGGTCACTGCTACACTCTCACTTTCTGGCTGCTGTGTGTGTGTGGCATACTTTCCCTTTTTAAATCGCAATAAAAGTGAAAGTGGATCACTTGGCCTCCTTTGCTTTGTGTGTGTGTATGCTTTTTGCTCTTTTTTTTTTTCTTCCTTTTCCCAAACTTCATTGTTTTGGTTTGAAGAGCGACCCCATTTTTATCGGAGAGAGATAGATAAATACTCTTTATTTATTTATTTATTTTACAATGAGACGAACGTGAGATTGCGTTTTTTAATCGGACCTGCGGAATTGTTGAGGTTTTCTTTTCTTTCTTTTTTTCTGTAATTAAGTTTCATCGATGAATGAATTAACGTCCTTCTGAAAAATCCAATACCAGATTTGAATTAATAAGAGAGATGCCAGAACTTGAAAATGAATCGAATCTATCGTGTGACGTGACCTCTGTTTGCTGATTTTTTTTTTCTTTTTCTTTTTTTATAAATATTGTTTAAATACTTATTTTTGTCCTTAAAATAAATTAAATATTTTCGGAATATTTTTAAAGGATTTTACGAGTTTACGTCACAGTTTCGTAGTTTTAATTTTTCTCTTATAACACAAATGAAATAAACTGGATATACATCTCATTGTTAAATGTCGCTTCTTCATCTTTATAATTTAAAAAAAAAAAAAAAAAAAAAAAAAAATTGAATACCAATTTTTTTTTTTTTTTTTTTTTTTTTTAAGATTACTTAAAACTGAATAAATTGTTTGAGGGATCGTTTTTCTTTTCTTTTTTTAACCCTTACATAATTTTGTTTTTAACATACGTTATTTTTTCAAAGAAGTGTTTTGTACGATAGATTCAATAAATATTTGAAAAAATAAAAATAAAAATCAGTTTACTGAAAATTGTAAGCAAAAAATTAAATCTGTTACAACGAAACCTCTATACGTTGCACGCATACAGTTTCAGAAAATGATGCTTAAATAAATAAAAATTACATTTTCTTTTACGTATTCTCAATGATTCGTATACACTAGTCATATTGAAAAATTAATTTCTCACAACTTCATTTTGAAGTTTTACATATCTGTAGACAATAAGTGAAGGATTAACATTTTTTAAAATTCAGTTTTTAATCAAAAGGCTTGTTGTTGAAGAAATTTGTCAAATAAATAAATAATGTAACCCAAAGTACTTAAAACGTTTCTAGCATTATGGGTTACGCATTTGTGCATGGCAGAGTACGAAATTCGACAGTTTTTGCCATTTTTTAAAATCCTGGAAAAAATAAAATTAATATATATATATATAAAGAAAGGAAATATAAAATAGAATAAGCCATAAATAATAATAACAATAAATAGATAATAATAATAATATAAAAAAATTGGATTTTTTATATATGCCATACGTACAAACTATAAATCCAAAAACATTCATACTTGACATGTCAAGGTACAAAAATATTATTTCATTCGTTGATTTGACATGAAAATGGCCCTTAAACATTAATTACATTAATAACTTCTGATCTGAAAAAATAAAATAAATAAATAAAATAATAATAATTAAACCTTTATTGTTACGCATAAGATAATCGATTATTTATTTGTTAGTTGAAAACCTAAACAAAAGAAACTGTTAATAAATACCGAAACAAGTTCTTTCGGCTCCGTCGAAGGAATATATAGGTTATTTATTTATTATTTAAAAAAAATTTCCCCTTCCATTTTAAGGTACATGCATCAGATATAATACAAATGAAACAAATTGATTTCACTCTTTCTAAGTTCGCTATTTTGGCGAGAAATGTAATTTGCAGGGGAATTTTAAATTAGGCTTACCAAATGTAATTGAATGGATATGAGGCAAAAACCTCTTTAACACATCTTTCATAAACCAAGATTTCATCAAAAATGTTAAAAATTTGTGGAAATCTTAGTTGAAAAATCGGCCGTAAACAAAGTCGGCCCACGACGTAGTCGAGGGTGTGTATTTCAGATTCGGTATCCGTACCACATTATTTTATCGTATACCAGAATCATCTATGCTAAAACTGGTTATAAAAATGTGACGCTGCCTTTAGGACGAATTAAAATGAAGTTGACATTTTAAATCTTTATTTTAAATGCTGAAAAACATTCGGGTGGTCCTGTTGAAATTTCTCTTCACGATTGCAACTCCCCTGAACTTATAAATTTGTAGGCGCAAGTAATTCGTAACACCTTTCAAGTTCAAAACGTTCTGATTTTTCCTTTTTGTGTGCATAGATTTAAGAGTGCTGCATCGGGTCGGTTGATGCTGTTTTGTTTCGTTGCGGGTCTGGTTTGAGTTTAAGTATTCAAAGATTTGTTTAGGAAGAAATTGGGTCGTTTAAAGAAACCTTCACAAAACTATTTACCTTAAAACGGGACCCTTCACAAAATTCTTTGTCGTAAAAAAAGATCTTTTCACAAAACTTTTCCATCTCCAAATTGTACGAGGGAAAGTCATTAAATAAGTCTCAAAAGATAATTAAATAATAACTTACAATGATATTCACTTCAAAACTATTTTTATTTCTCAACCTATTCTCCACCAATATTTATGCAATGCACTTATATCACCTATTTATGAGTGCCCTAACACCAGCGACATAAGATTCTTTGGGTTGCTGTCTCAGCCACATTAGGACTTCAAGTTGAACCTTTTCATCATCTTGCAACTTCTTCAACATCCACCATACAACTTCGATTTAGACCCAAGCTATTTTCATCTGTTTAGTCCACTAAAAAACCATCTTGGAAGCAAGATGATGTTCACAGATGATGAAAAGGTTCAACTTGAAGTCCTAATGTGGTTGAGACAGCAACCCAAAGAATCTTATGCAGCTGGTGATGAGGCACTGATAAAACGGTGATATAAGTGCATAAATATTGGTGGGGAATAGGTTGAGAAATAAAAATAGTTTTGAAGTGAATATCATTGTAAGTTATTATTTAATTACCTTTTGTGACTTACTTAATGACTTTCCCTCGTACCTTTCACAAATGTAGTCATTTAAAAGTAAAATTTGACTGTCATTTTTACATATATAAAGAAAAAATGTATATTTTACATACATATATCTTTTTAAAAAAGTATAAACAAGAACCTGAATATGACATTAATTTCAAATTCCAAAAATTATGACTAGATTTTTCACAAATGTAAAAAAAGCTGTTCCCAATTTCACAAAAACAGGATCCTAGGAGAAAAGTCTGGACAGACCCCTGGTATTTCTGGTTAGGGTGGAATTGGGTTTCGGGTTCAGGTTGAACCCTGCAAGGATCTAGGCCAGCTCAAATAAACATAAGTTTATACACTTCATTCCAAAATATCATTAGGATGGCTGTAAGCAAGGTTTTAAGTTAAACATACCTTAATTTGCAGAGCGCAATTGTGTACCGGCAGCGGATGTTATGTCGTTGCCATGGCGACGAATGATGCTCATCTGATTTATTGGGGAGTGCGTGCGCGAACCTCTTCGTGGAATGATGCTTCGTGCATGTCTGTTTTCTACATGGCTGTTTGGTGTGGCAGTTATTTTCAATCTTACGTGTTCAACGGGATCCTCGTAATTCACCTGTTTCCACCTATATTGTTTGCTAATAGCCATTGCTCCTGTGCCTGCTTGCCTGCCAGTGGCGTAGCCATTCAAAAATTATGGGACAGGTTCAGAGTAGTCATTTTCAAATGAACAATCGGGATGATCATCAATTAATTGAGAATAATTATCGTTTAAATGTCCTATCAAGGTTATTATCACAAAATCCCCATTTTAATTATTTTAAATAGATTTAAGATATTGTAAATAATAGAGTTAAATTATCAATAACAATAGACAACGAGGGGGGTGGGGAAGGGCTTCTCTCATACAATAAAATTTTTTTACAATTGAATATCATTGCATGTATGCTATTCATAAGAGTCTAATCTCCTGAAACTACTTGAAATCTTATTTGCAAGAATATTAATATTAACAAATAAAATTACTAGTTGTAAGTTTCAAAATATGAAATAAAATTGGTTAGAAATGTAATAAAAATGCATAGTGCTCATTTCTGTACATAAGTGTGTTTTCAGGGATGAATTATCATCCATTGAAGACAGAAAATAATGTTTCGAATAGCTCATAGGACTTTAAACATTTTTCTTTATTTGAATGGGGAGTGCGTATGCTGTCTGAGCGAAAAATATTTATATTACATATTCGTAAATGATAATTTAAACAACACAAACAAAGTTACATATGCGTAATGTTGCAACTGAAGACGTTATTAATCAAATATGTAACGATTATAATCAAATAGTAATTAATATTAAAATTTTATCAAATTTATCAAAAAGCTGTTTATGAATTATGAGTACAAAGTTAAATAGATATATTACATAATTTGTTAATAAATTTTTGATATTTGAAAAAAAAAATTAATACAATCGACTCTGTGAAATCCGCCGATGTATAATCCGCCATCCATTTTCAAATGTAAACAATGGAAATCATACTTTCATAGTTAAGCTCATTAAAGAAATTACATATAGTTGTTTTTATGAATTATCAATTTTTAAATGCTTTAAATTGTGAT
This sequence comes from Maratus michaelseni, assembly GCA_963931845.1. Classification (NCBI taxonomy): domain Eukaryota; kingdom Metazoa; phylum Arthropoda; class Arachnida; order Araneae; family Salticidae; genus Maratus; species Maratus michaelseni. The sequence continues at coordinate 408,019,659 of OZ007590.1, read as the reverse complement.
TTAACAAGTTTTATGTGATTTACATGATGTATATTAAAATTAAAATAATAACTTTAGGTAAGCAAAAGGAACAACTAAATGCTAATATCAGTGGAGTAATTTACATTTTAAAACTAATACATTCATGTAACAGCTGACTAAAGAAATATCTGCAGAAATCAGTAACTGATTTGGTCTTATTTGAAAGGCACTTTTGCTAAATACGCCTTTAAACAACTTGTATATAAATATATATATATTCAGATTTAAGCCAAAACTTAAATTCCCATTGAGTAAATGTTTAAAAAATTAAATAACAGCTGATGAAATTTAAATTTTATAATAATTCCAACATACTTAGAATTAAGAGCTAAAAGATCTTCTTAAGAAGATTGTTTAGCTCTTATTGTTTCACACCAGTTTCAACTTATTTTCTAATTACTTAAAATTATTAAATTACTTTTGGGTTATAGTGTTCCTTTTTATATTGTTATTTTTGTACAAATATTAGTAATTTATAGTTCAGTTTAAAAAGAACTGCGAGATACTGCGAAGTCTATCCGAATTCCAGAAACCGTTTGTAGTCGTACTCTGGTTTATCGAACGAATCACGTGTACTTTTTCTCGTTTTCATTAAATATAGAAATCTCAATTCTCAAATTCCCTGCTCAACAGCGCGAAGATTTTTGACACATTTCAAGATTCATATTGGAACATACAGGCATAAAATCGGTCGATAATTGCTGGACGTGCGTTTTCCTTTGTGGTGTACATTTTTAAAATTTAAGCTTATTTAATTTTGAGTGTAAAAGTGGTGTGTATAAATTATGTAGATAAACTGTATGGTCAATTCTACACGAAGGAACTCGCCCACTTTTTCGGATATGGACATTATTTGCTGAAAATGGATTTTTACTGAGTTATGTGTTTTCTTTAAGTTGTTCATTTAGATATCTCATTTCATTTTAGGAAAAAACAAGAACGAAAAATCATGCGTCAAGCATAGATTATATAACACTTTCCATCGCTTCCAAAATAATTTTACAAATCATGCCGTTTAATAAACTGAAAGATAACATCTAAGTAAACAATTTGGAAAACGCATAACATATTTAAAAACATAATTTCAGGAATTTCCAACATATACAATATTCGGAAAAATATCCGAATACTTTTATTCAGCCCTGTATAGGATCTATAAATTTGTATATAATACATAGGATGCTAAATTTTAGTTTAGTTAAGAAATTCTCCTTCTGGAGATTCTGTCAATAAACGAAAATGTGTTCGCGAACTTTTGTGCTTCCCTGTATAGGATCTACAGAATTTATACACGTCACGTAATAGACAAAAAGTGAGTTAAATTTAAAATCGCGTTCAGTAACTTAAAACGCACTTCCAGGAATTATTGTTAACAGACAGTAGAGAATTCTTTTGTGTGTCCCTGTCAATGAACGATGACTGCTATACACACACTATTCTGTAGTAAGCCTCTTGTAATGCACCTTTGTGATATATATAAATTTCAATGCGTTTAAAATAGTGAAACATTATTTAAATAAACAGCAAACGATTTTTCTCCATAGACGTAATGTAACGGAATTCTTTTGACTGTCCCTGTAAAGTAACTACCCAGCTAGCACAGAACTAACAGATTGGCACAAAAATAGTATCTTTCGTCAAGTACTGGAGGTGTTATTTCGATAACAGCGAATCATAACCAAAAAGTATCGATTCTGTCCACTCATTCGATATCTTTGGCGATACTTTGATGGGTTATCGACATTGCGCCAGAAATATGGCACAACAACGGAAATCGGCGATATAGGTGATACGTAATTGATACAAATACGTAGGAATTCCGAGATTGCAGGCATAAAAATGTTAAAATAATGGCACAAATGTGGTATTATTGATATCCAATGGTAATCATTTTGAACTGCATTTTTGATGCACATATGACAATATAGATCTTGTGCCAATCGAATGACATTTTATATGTATGTCGGCGAATACTTTTAATCTATTTAATTACACATTTTGTAGTATCGAAACTGTTTTAACCCTTTCAGGGGCAAAGCACTTCGATTGCTACAATGTTAAAATGAATGAATGATACCGGAATTTACAAATTTGGAAAAAAAAAAGCTAAATTTCACATGCTTCATGAACTTTTTTTTTTATCAAATCGAAATTCTGGTACCATTCTGTAATTAAAATTAAGTGGCTTCATAAGTCATCACCCTTGAAAGAGTTATATAATTGAAAAAATCTTTTATATCTATATAAGTATTCATATGCACATTTAAGTTTCAGAATCTTAAATAGTTGCACGATTTTCTCTAAACTAATTTTATAGTACAGAATTAAGCTTATGTTGTCATATTTTGAAATGTTAGGACTGAACCCCCCCCCCCCCCCCAAGACCTTGCAGTTACCTTATTTTATGGTGTAATACTTAACTTCAATTTTTTTTAGCTTAATACAGATATACTTAGAGAAAGCAATCTTTTTTTTTAAATATTTTATATAAATCTCTTCACTTAGTTTCATGTGTTTCATATTTTTGATCGGCCATGTTCATCATATCCAGTGCAATAAACTAGAACTAAATTTTGAAAAGGGTTTCATTTTAAACAAATATTGATAAATTCTGACAATTTTAATTTAAAAAAAATTATGTTGTTCAATGTAAATATCTCAAACGACATACTTCATTTTCAGTTCATAACACAGCTTCATGGTGAAAAACAATATAATAAACACTTGTTAAATGTATTTCATATGTCTATTATATTTCAGTAGTTTTCAAGCAATAAAGCTTTTATAAAGATAACCATTAGTATAGCATACACTGTTAAAAATCTTCAGCTTTTGCTGCAGACACACTCCACCGCTTTTAGAGAAAATGGTTATGTTACTATATATTACGGAGTGTTTTCATTGGTCAAAATAAAGACAGTCTATAAAAGCAGGGGAGTGACTATGCAGCAAAAGCTGAAAATTTTTAACAGTGTACAGTTGCTAATCTGCTGTTTTTCGATTATTGTCATTCATCCCTTCTAGTTATATATGAGCAAATATTTTTAAAGGGGGGGGGGGGATGATACAGGTTTAAAATCCAATAAAATAGTTAAACATTTATCTTGCACAAATTTGAACACTATGCAAAATGTGAATGTTAACTACTACACACTTAATTTTCCATGATATTAAATTTTCTTCTAAACGCCACGTGTTTCTATTTTATCCCATGCAGACTCAACTTTCCCAATTTATATCTAGAAAAATCCATCCTAGAAATTTCCATTGAAACATCTTCTCTATCTAGAACCACCAAATTCAATCCTTTACAAACGTAGTGATTGTAAATAGCTTAAATTATCAATGAAACTGGAAGAAATAAAATTCGAATTTTTATTAAATTTTTTACAAGTAATAAGTAGTACTCAGTAGTAATCAAACGTAGTGATTGTAAATAGCTTAAATCATCGATTAATCTTGAAGAAACAAAATTCAAATTTTTATTAAATTCTTTACAAGCTATAAATAGATATAAAAGTTTATAAAAATGGGATAGCATTGGGGGGGGGGGGGGGGTGCAGGAATCTGATCAAATTCCTGGCAAGATAGTTAATGCAACTTTCTCTTTGTTAAAAAGAAAATTTAGTAGGAAACTTTTAATGTACTTTTTGAAAGAGTAAAATTGTTTCAATAACAATGGTAATGGCAAGGTCAAAAACATACAAAACTTGATTTTTTTTTCTTTTGGCTGTAGTTTTCCAAATAATCAGATGGTAATTACCAGAAATATATTTAGTATGCAAAAATTCACCTGTTTTATAACCTTCATTAATATGTATTATTTTCGTATCAAATATCTTCACGTATTTACATAAACTAAAACAGTTTGGACTATGATCAGGATGACATATTTGATTTTGCTTCGCTTTTACATAAATTATACATATGCCCCTATAAGAGTGGAGAAATACATTTTAATCACAACAGGCAGGAGGATTTTCTGACAGGGTGAGTGAAATTTTAGGCAGTCTTTGAAAAAAAAAAAAAAAACAAGACATGTTTAAAAAAATAAAAGTTACAAACCAAAATATTGTACTTAAAGTTATATCCTATACTAAACTTTTCCCTCTTGTGTACAATTCAATTTTATAAAAGAAATATTAAATTATTTGTAAAATAATAAACTATTTATTTTTCAGTTGCTTACATCTTGTCATAACAATGTTCAACTGTATTTTGCATCTTGTTGGCTAGTGAAGTAAATCATTGTCGATAAAATTTTCTGATAATTCTCCCACACCTGCCTGTGTAATTATTTATATTTCACTTATGTTCCACATGATTAACTTGATCACATTCATCATAAAATGTACTATAGTCATCACTACAGTAACATCTCTGTTGCTCCACAATTCAACCTTAAGAACACTTAAAAGCTGCTCCAAAACAAAATGCATAGAACAAATTAGTAACAATTGAAGATTTGAAAATATTTATGCCAAAAATAAAATTTGTTTCTCTAAAATGGCATCGTTTACATACTTAACAATACTTTAAAAGTTTAAATTTGTCTTCAAACTGCAATAATATTGCTCGAACTTTCATTTTTATTTTTTAGATTAGCTTCACTGATAAACTATCTTACAATTTATTTTTAATTAAACAGGAAAAACTATTATCAAGGCTATTTATAAAAACTGACTTTTTTCTTTTTTAGTTTATGCAGATAATTTAAAATTGTTGATATACTTAAAAGAAACATTTATGAGAAATAAATTGTATAAAGTATTTTACATTTTTGGCTAAAGTATAATAAACTTTAAAAAAATCCTTTTTTGATATTAAGATCTAAAAAAAAGAAAGAAAGAAAAAAGAAAAAAAAGAGAAAGACAATACAAATACATGGTTATTTATTTATTAAAATCAGAATTTTCTGATACATTAGGTTGTTTTTTTCGACAGCCCAACTCTCTCTCTATCTGTTGCATATTGCAGCCACTTGGCTATCCAGCTTTGAATGTCACTAACAGCAGCATCTTCAAACAGTTTGTTGTGTCTCACTGAAGCTAGAAAATATTTAAGAATACAATATTAGTACATTATTTGCATATAAATTAACAAGACAAATAAATTAGTTTTGGTAAGATAGGGCTTTAAATAAGATTTTATTTCGGAAAGCTACAGAAAGAAATCTGAGACTTTGGTTTTGTCGCAAGTGACTGCCAAATTTTGTAATATATTTCAATGACAGACTGATGAAATCAGAGATTTTTTTTCCCACGATAGGCGAAATAAGCATTTTTTTTTTTTTTTTTTTAAACAGTGAACGACTGCCAAAATTTGCAATTTTTAATAATGAACGATCATACATTTTCTGATGCATTTCAATGACCGACTAATGAAATCAGCAATTTTTTTTTTTTTTTGCTGCGATTGAATGACGAAATGAATGATTTTTTTTTTTTTTTTTTTACAGCGACTGCTGAAATTTGTGATTTGCGACTGCTGAAAATTACAATTTTTAACAACTACTGACTGACGAAATTGGTAATTTTTTGTTATGGCTGACTGACGAAATTGCTAATTTTTTGTTATGGCTGTCTGACAAAATTGAAATTTTTTTTTTTTACAGCGAGTGACTGCCGAAATTTGAGATTTTTTATTAACCAATGGTCGACAAATTTTGAGATTCATTTCAGCAATTGATTGGTGAGACTGAAAAACTTACAGGATTTTTATGATTTTTATCAACTGATCGACAAATTTCCCGATATATTACAATGACTGATTGACAAAATCAACAATTTTTTAATGCGATTGACTGGAGAAATTATTTTTTTTTTACCACTTCATAGACTAAGATCACGATTTTTATCAGCCATCGATTAACAAAATTGGCAATTTTTTTCAATGACCGATAGATGAAATCCATATTTTTTCTTTTGAGATAAATTGACGAAAATCCAGATTTATTTTTAACCGATCGATGAAATTTACAATTATTTTTCGCAATCAAATGATGAAGTTTCCAATATTGCTGCAGACTTAACAAATGAACTTTTTTTTCTTCGTAGGATTGACGAAATTTGTGCAATCACATCTGGATTGTAGAACTTTGCGGCTCACAACTAAATAAAAAATAATTGCGAGGGTAAAGGGCTGAAAAAATAGGAACTTTTTCAAATTTATAGGAAATATAGGAGCACTGCAAGGCCTGAGCATATATAACACTTTCAGAAGCAAAGTAATTCTGCTAATTAAATGCTGAAATGAGATGATCCCTTAGGACAGTTAACTCATTAATTAGTGCAAAATTATCATCAGATGCAATAGCTTTTTGGGCATACCTGCCAGTAAACTTGCTCAACTAGAAATGCTCAAATGATTTACTAATTTTTTAATTTCATATTCACAAACCCGAAAAATTCCAATTATCGAAACCTAAAGAAGAAAACAAAACAGAAATTTTACTATTTCGGATTCGTGGCCTTGAAAAAGGGAAAGTAGAGTAATAAGGTTCCCCAGGGCAGAAAAATTTTTTGATGGAAGAGAAAAATAAAATAAAATAAAGATTAATTATTGCCAAACTAGTAAAATTTTCTAGTTTTCATCTACAAAGTATGCCAGGCAGTATATTGAGAATTGGTTTAATTTCACTTCAAACTGTCTAACAAAAAAAAAGCCGGAGTCTGAGTCGGCTTGTTTTTTTCTGTGATAGATTGGCAAATTTGTAATATTTTGCTCAACTGATTGCACATTTTCTGCTTGCGAGAGTGACAAAATTCACGATTTTCCTTGCATTCGACTGAAAACCGGTCAAAAAATTTCACGACTTTCTTCCCACGACCAATTGAGAAATTTTGCAATCTTTTTCAGTAATAGAACTGTGAATTTTGCAATCCCCCCCCCCCATATAACTTATATTCCAAGTTTTATCGATATCTGTCAACCAGGTCTAAGCAGGGTAACTTTAATTATAACAAACCTGTACATAACATTTATGCATAATCATACAGTGCATAAATATTTACTATTCTTGCAGCAACCATTCTATTTGGATATAAATTAATATCAAACAGTATTTACTGATAGATTTGTTTCTTAACCCTCCAATAGCACACTCTTAATATGTAATTGTATTGCCCAAAAAAGAATTACCATTTTTCGAAGAAATTTGTTTTTTGAAGCGATGATCAAGTCCCGCAACTGACTGACGAATATTTTCTCATGCCCGTTCAACAAATTTTGCAAGGATTTTCCCACGACAGATTGACAAAATTCGCAATTTTTTCCCCACATCCTTTCGACAAATTTTGCAATATTTTTTCATGAGCGATTGACAAATTTTGTGATATTTTTCACGACTGATCGGTGATTTGCATGCTTTCTTTTCCCAACATGATTTACAAATGATTTTTTTCTTTAGTGTTCATCTGAAAATATTTGTAATTTTTTCCCCCTCGAGCGACTGATTGACAATTTTGCGATATTTTCAAGAAACCGCCCAACAACATTTATGATTTTTTTCCAAAGATAGATTGAAGAAATTCACGATTTTCCCCCCACAACCGATTGGTGAATTTCATGATTTTTTCTGACTGATAGATTGAAAAAAAATTAACATTTTTTTTCGCTGCATCCGAATGAAAATTTTTGGGATTTTTCTTCACAACCAGCTCACGAACTGAGATATTTTTACGCATCCAATTGAGAAATTTTACGATTTTTTTCCATGATAAATGGGCAATTTTTGTGATATTTTGCTCGACTTATGATGCACGATTTTCCTTGCGTTCGACTGAAAATTTTCGCGATTTATTCCCTCCCTCCCTCCCAAAACTAGTCTAAAATTTTTATGACCAATTGACAAATTTTGCGATATTTACCAGTGACAAACCGGTTAATTTCGCATTCCCCCCCCCCTTACGAACAGATCAACAAATTTCGAGATTTTTTTTTTTCCTGTGGCCAATAGACTAATTTTGTGTTATTTTCCCCGTGACCGATTAACGAATGGTGGGGTTTTTTCTTGCAACGGAGGCAAGTAGTTAAAAACTTTTCCTGCAACAGATCGATGAAATACATAATTTTCTCCATGAAATCAATCAACGAATTTTGGGTTTTTTTCCCCCCACAACTGATCAAGTAATTTTGGCAATTTTTTCCCTTGACCTACTGACATTCCGACAACCAACAGTATTTCACGATTTTCTTTTCTGTTACCGAAAAAGGAAAAGAACCGAAAGGGCAGTAAGGTCCACCGTGCTCTGCACCCAACCAAATTTGCCTAGACAGCACTAAGCAGAAATGATACAGATATTAGAACTGTAAAGAACTTGTGGTGTATATGTAATTTTTTTTTCCTGAACTTTAAGGAAACATTTAAAAACAACAAACTAGTTTATCCTTGCAATTCACAGAAATTAGGACTTGACAATTTAAAGTAGTTCTTAAATTCCCTGGTCAACAATGCTAAATTTTCTGACTCATTTTTAAACATAAAAGGTACCTAATTGGCAGGCCTGACTATTAAAGCAATTTGGAATCGAATAGCGTTTTTGGATAAATAAATTACTTATCAACTTGTACGCAAATCTTGCTACGTGACGATATGTTTTTTCCCTGTCTTGTGCGTCAGAATTAGGTTCAAAAAGCTGACATTGACTTTTTTCTGAAAAATCTTCGGCCTTTACTAAAAAAAATGGAAAATGACTTCTGAATACATAGTTTCTGAATAAGAACACCTGGCAATTTCATGTATTTGCAAACAAAAATGAATTTAGAAATGTGTCAGAAAGTAGTTCTTTTGGATTTGAGAACAGCTTTAAAGTCAACAAGCATTTCTCATCTAACAGAAAAAATAAATTGACTGTTTCCCTTTCAAACTATGGAGATCTATTTAAAATTTCAATGCATATAGAACCTAAGAAAATACCAGGGATTCAGGTTTTACCTATATTTCATTAAGGATATAATAAAACAATTTTATTCAGAAATTGATATTGATGTCATCACCCTGAATATGTATTTTTCATGCAAGTAGTTAAAAATAAAGACACATAAGATTTTGTAAAGTTTCTGAAATTTTTTTAAAGAGAACATAACTATAAGTTTCCAATATTTTCCTAAGTTATAAAAGTTGCTCTTGTGCTGGCCTGTCACAAGTGTACCTTGTGAAAGACTCATCTCCAGTGCACAAAATCGAATAAAATCAGAAATTCATTTAGCAACCCAATTGTTAAAAGGTCCATAACATTGATGAGCGTTGAAAAATATAGAGATTGTTGTGTATATATATAGAGCTCGAATTTCTTCCTTTTTTAAAAATATAAATAGACATATATATACACGTATATAATATATATAATAATCATGTATAATAAATAAACATGTACATAATTATTCTGAGTTCTAGATTTCAATTTTTTAAAAGCTTTTTGTCATGTCTGTATTAATGTGATTCTTCAAATAGCATATAAAATAGTGGGATAGATTATTTTTCTTCCTTCCAAACAGTTAAACTCCCCTCCATTTATAAATGTTGGGAGGGAGACTACCCTCCTAGGAAAATTTGAATTTCAAACCTTGTCTATAGATAAAGCAATTCCAAATAAAAAACTTGGCGGTAAAATATGAAGACATAATGAGTAAATAGACAAATGTTACCAGAAACCAAATTAAATCCTTTGGTGGATTAGTACTTTATTTTAGCAGCAAGTGTCAATGGGGATAAAAATATACGACTTTTGACCATATAGAGAATAGACTGTAGCTGAGGTTTGTTGTTAAGATTTGCAAATCACACAGCAGAACAAATTTTGCACCAAACAACAAAAGTTACTGCCACAAGATTTACAGAATGACACACCCTGCCCACCTCTTGAAGCATCGATTTCGCTACAAAACTTATTAAAAATTAATACTTATGTCAAGAAGTTTTAGGTAGGCAGACTTGACACGCTCTGAAACCCAAAAATCAGATTTTATTTCAGAAAGCTTTTTGGTAAAAAACATTTTTTAAAAATGCAAGCTTGTTTAGTAGAAGTTTAATTTAAAATTGTGCTTGGATGTCTTAGAAGAATAACTATCATTTTTACTCAAGAAAAAAATATATACTACTTCTTAAATGTAGAAAAATTCAAGCATATCATATTTAGATTAACTACGAACTGAGGAATTTTTTTTTTTCCTACATAATCCCATACAAAACAAAAGTGAAGATTTTAATTTTTATTTGAGGCAGCTTTTGATAGTCAAAAGAACAGAGTAAGAAAATCAGGAATGCAGGAAAATGTGTGAAAATTAGGAGACATGTCAAGTCTCGGTAGGTAGACAAACCTGCAACAAGCTCGATGACGTGCTTGTATTCCTGGAATGAACATTTTACAAAACTTCCGATCCCATTGTACTTCGTGTCTAATATATTTGAAGTTAGGAACTCATTTTCCTGGTTGCATTATGGGCATCTTTGCTATCATAGGCTGAAGTAAAAGAGAATCTGAAAAAAAAAAGTTACAAATGTATTTTTATCAAAGATCAGAAGAAACAGTTTTTGCTATTTCAGATACAAACTAGTGTAAATAGTTTGTTTAAATTGCAATATTGTAATTAAATTTTATTTTGAATTTAAAATTATACACCCTTATTAAGAAATGTGATTTATGTTACCAGCATACAGGTAAACATCCATCTATTCTATGTGCAAGCTGAATCAATTTGTGCATCAGTCAACCCTTCACCCTTACGGTTAAGATGCAAAATTAAACCAAAAATGGTATGGTTTCATGATTTGATCCATTCCTATTACACACATTTTCAATATGCAGCTTAAGTGAACTTTTTTTAAAGAAAACTTGACCAAACATGACATGCATCAACAATTGCAGCAGTATCTCGTTGAAGAATATCTAATCTCCAAGGTCAATCTCCAACGTTGTTAGTTTTTACTTCTTTGATTTTAGTTCCCATTATTTTATACAAAGTTACTTTTACTTTCAGAACCGGTTCCAAAATTAAAAATACTCGCTTATAAAAAAAACTGCAACAAAAATCGAAAAAGTAAAATCTTGGAGATTGATCTCAGCTATCCTAACAAAAAACTAGTTTAAAAATATTAAAATGAGAGCGAGAAATCGCTCTAGAACCTTCCCATAGACTTAACATTACCTTGAGCGTTTCTTCCCGTGACTAGTGTAGGCTCTTAACAAAATTTATGATCAACTAATTGAAAACAGCAGACACAATTTGCTTTTTACACTCACAAAAAACAAACTATTAAGATTTAGTAATCAGTTTAAGAAAATTTTATGTTTTATACAACAAAATAATTTGTTTTTATTGTCATATTTCAACATAAATATGGTCTGCTTAGCTGAAATTAAACGAAACGAAAACCAGAAAAAATTATTTGTAATGTAGCTGCAAGTTTATCTAAATTACATAGTTTAACTTTCAGCAGCTTTTATAAGTATTGTCCAACAATTATTGATTCTACATTTAAAAATTCAGCTTGGTAAAGTTTGGGGGGGGGGGGGAGAGCTAAAAAAGACACTATAAGAGCAAAAATTCTTTATCTACAGAACGACATAGCCAATAACAGTTAAAAAATTATTTTACATTTGTTTTAACTGAAAATATCAAAAATATTGGATATACATCCCTGAACCCTGACAAAAATAGAAACTTAATATAAAATACCAAAATCTATTAAAATCATTTAGAATGTAAAATTTTATCTTTAAAAAGCATGAATTATCATTAAAAACATGCATTAACAAATAACAACAATAAAATAATTCATCAAAAAAGAATTAGGCAAGTTTCATTAAAAAAATTAAGGTACTTTTCGGTTAGCCGGGCGCCAGTGAAATGTATATATCTATATATACATATCTATGTATATATACACTCATATATGTATGTGTATATATATATGTATATATACATACATGCATATATAAATGTGTGTATGTATAGATATATGTATAAATAGATATATAAATTTCACTGGCGCCCGGCTAACCGAAAAGTACCAAAATTAATTATCATGCTGCAGTTAACCAACCGTATCCTCTACAAATAGGTTTCAAGAATGTATTTGTGCATTTTATTTAGAATTTATAGATTAAAGTCTATCCAACTCTACTAAATAATTCCTTTAATGATATTTTATTAAAATTAGGTTTTTGAAGTGACAATTTTAACCATATTTAAAACGAGTTTATGCCACCACATTAAAAAAACTTACCAACCCTGATTTAAGCATATATGAGGCATTTCATGTTTTTACTGCATTAAAAATCTGATTAAAAACAAGTCCAGAAAACCAAAACTTTTAATTAAAAAAATATATACCTACACAAAAAGTTTATATTTATCATGTTACATAATCAAAATAAGATCCTTCCCCATTAACCGCTTAGCACGAAAAAAAAAAAAAAAAAAAAAAAAAAAAGATATATCACCACATAATGCCCAATAAACAACTGGTGGGGGGGAGGGGAGGGTATTGTGAAAACTGAAAATTCCCCATAACTTTTAATTATGAAACATATCGAATCTGTTTAAAGTTATTATTACTTCTAGGAAAAGGGTCGAAAATTTATGTATGACAGATTTTTGATATCATTAAAAATGGCCTCAAGAGGACGGGGGGGGGGGGGGGGGGGGTATTATAAATATTATCTAATAAATATTTTGAGTAGCAAAGTTGGATAAGTGAGTTCAAAGTTGGATAATAAATATTATCTAAAACTTTTATATTGACAAGTTTTTTATAAAACCAACCTTTACAGGAAAAAAAAAAAAAAAATCGGCCAGCTCTGCCTACTTGACACAGGTAGATTTCAAAGTGGGCAGTTCCAACTGCTGCATCATGGTAAAAAGGTCATTTCTTCTGCAATTCCTAATAAACAGACGCCCCACGGTCTGCATCTTTAAAATCTACCTGTGCATGTAGGGGCCGAGCCGTCAGAGATTTTTTTTATAGTTGTGAATGTGCCTTGTCCGTTTTTATATAGCTGGAAATGTGCCAAATTATTTTGAATTTGCAAAAATTGCTGGCATTAATTTCACCAAAAGGTTGCAGGAAAATATCGCAAACTTCAACTATCGGTCACGAGAAAATATGACAAACTTCATCTGTCGGTTGCATGTAAAAATGCAAAATTCAGCAGTTGGTTGTAGAAAAAGAAATTGTGAAATCCATCTACGATTGCAAGAAAAAGCCCTTTAAGTTTCACCATTAAGTTTAAAAGGTGAAAATAAGGAATTTCGCTTAGTAGCCACTGGCCAGTAGGCTGATTTTTTTAGTAGCCAATTACTGGCTAAGGAGAATAATTTCTTTAGTGCCAGTAGGTACATTTATGTCACTGAATATTTATTTTTTTTTAAATACAATGACTTTACAGTAAAAAAGTAATTTATGTACTAAAAAAACTATTTTAATTTATATTGTTTTGAATAAACTTGAGATATTAATTTCCAATCTATTTTAAATTTTTAAATAAGTTAACAGCATAGTTCTACACAACATGCTTAAGTAGCTATCAAGTAGCTATTAAGTAGCGTAAAAATCATGAGCTTCGTCGATCGAGAACGTAAGAATTATGAATTTTATCTATCGGTACATACAAATCATGTATTTCATCAAACGGCTACATAAAAATCGAATTTTGTCATTCGGGAATGTAAAAATCCTGAATTTTGTCTATTGAACGTGTAAAAATAATGAATTTTGTCGATCAAATGCGTAAAAGTCACGAATTTAGTCTATCAGGCACGTAAAAATTAAGAATTTCATCGACTGAGCATGGAAAAATCACGAATTTTATCGACTGCTTGTGTAAAAATCATGAGCTTCGTCGATCGAAAGCATAAAAATCATGAATTTCATTGATCGTGCGTGTAAAAAATAATTAATTTCAACGATTGGGTGCAGAAAAATAATGAATTTTGTCGATCGACTACGTAAAAATAAAATTTCGTCATTCGGGAGTGTAAAAATCCTGAATGTCGTCGATCGAACGTATAAAAACCATGAATTTTGTCGATCGAATGCATAAATATTATGAATTTCGTCCATCGGGCACGTAAAAATCATTAATTTTATCGACCAAGTGTGTAAAAATCATGAATTTTACGACCAAGCATGTAAAAAATCATGAATTTTATCGATCGCCGCATAAAAATCATTAATTTTGTCAATCGTGTGCATAAAAATAACTAATTTCGTCGATCAGGCGCAGAAAAACAATGAATTTTGTCGATCGGCTATGTAAAAATCAAATTTCGTCATTCGGGAGTGTAAAATTCCTGAACTTCGTCGATTGCCGTGTAAAATTCCTGAACTTTGTCGATTGCCGTGTAAAAATCACGAATCGATTGCCGCATAAAAATCAAGAATTTCGGCGATTACGCATGGAAAATCGTAAATTTCTTCGAACGGACGCGTAAAAGCTATGAATTTCTTCGAACGGACACATAAAAATTACGAATTTCGTCGAACGGACGCTGAAAAATCGTGAAATTTAGGGAAAAATGGTAATCGGGAAATCCTGCATTTGGTCTATTGATTTTTGTCTATTGATCGCAAGAAATCCCCCTTCCCCCAGAAAATTTACTTATCGGTCACAAGAAAAACTGCAAAATTCAGCAATCGGTAACAGGAAAATATCCTGAAATTCGTCAGTCATGGGAAAAAAATAGCAAAATTCATCCATTGATTGCATGAGAAAAATCGCTAAATTTGTCAATCGATTGCAGCAAAAAAAAAATTAGAGAAATTTGTATATCTGTCACGAAAGAACATTTATTTATCTTGGAATGCTGTATTGAAATTTGTAAAGTAGCATAGAGAGAGGAAAAACGACTAATTCGTGTTCCAGATTTTTTTTTTTTTTTTTTTGAGATAGTAATTATTCAGATATTTTTAAATAAATTATATTGTTTCAAAAGAAAAATGTTAATTAAATAAATGGCTATTTTTTGGAAAGGAGGGGGGGAGGGGGGATGGTACTAGATAGGCAGTATAGAAAATCTTTAACGTACAAATTGATCAAGGAAATGTGTTTTTTGGAATAATAAATATTTTTTTAAACAAATTTTTTGAGTAAAAAAAAACTGAAAAATAAATACAATGTTGTAAATGACCATTAACATATAAAATTGAAATTTTCATACTACAGTAGAACCTCGATTAACCGAGCTTCGATTAATCGAGGTTTCTGTTAACCGAGCCAATAACGAAGTCTGATTTTTTTTATTTTTAGGTAGATTTCGTAAGAAATATATATATATATATGTGTG
Source organism: Maratus michaelseni (assembly GCA_963931845.1). Classification (NCBI taxonomy): domain Eukaryota; kingdom Metazoa; phylum Arthropoda; class Arachnida; order Araneae; family Salticidae; genus Maratus; species Maratus michaelseni. Next base: position 408,004,350 of record OZ007590.1, on the reverse strand, counting down.
TGTCACTTTTTTATAGACACGATAACTTCAATAATTCTGCACAAATCTCTTCCAAACTGATACATAAAATCAAGGGGCATAAAATCTCTGTCAAGTTCGTTAATGTGCAAAATCGAACTAAGGGGGAAGGAATGGGGGGTGGAGGCTTTTTGAGAAAACAGAAAAAAAACAATTTCTTAATTATGATACGTATCAAATCCGTTAAAGTTATTATTACTTTTAGGAAAAGGGCCGAAAATTTATGTATGACAGATTTTTGATATCCTTAAGAATAGCCCCAAGGGGGGAGTGCGGGGAGGGGGGGGGGGTTAGAAGAAAAAATTCATAACTTCGTCAATTCACAACACAAGATATCAAATCTGCTTAAATTTATTATAAATCTACTTAATATTATCTAAAACTTTTATATTGACAAGTTTTTATAGGACTAACCCTCATAGCACAAAAAAAAAAAAAAAAAAAAAAAAAAAAATCCATGCCGGCTCCGCCAGCAAACAAGTTAGGTTCCGAAGTGGGCGCTTCCAATTGCCGCATCAAGACAAAAATATCATTTCTTCCACAATTCCCACAAACAGGTGTCCCATGTGGCAGTATTCTGCCCTCATCGGAAAGGGAGACTTTCTCGTAATGCGCCGACGAAGTGATAATTTCGCATTCTGCCCCTATCGTCTCGGAATTCGTTCCCGTATTTGGGGGTTGTATTGTGGTAATTTTTCAGACTGCTTTAGGCAGCCGGAAAGCCTTCCCTTTGTCGTTTTAAGATGGCGCGTGTTATGCAGCGCTTTTGTTAATGAGGATACATGGCTAAAAGTCAGTGTTTTAGAATAGGTACATTTTCTAATGAATACAGTTTACACGAAATTTTTATACATAAAATATTTTTCAGTTAAAATTTATTTTAATCCTATTTTGAATTGTAAATAATACAGTATTATACACCTGTTAGGAAAAGAAAATAAAAGCCCTAATCCAATAGTACTATTTAAATTATAATTAGTAAAAAGTTCACTAGATTGAAAAAAAAAATTTTTTGCTCACGAAATTATTTTTGCATGTTACGAGAAAACAGTTTTACACTACCGATGGAAATTATATACAAATGAAATTTACCTGATTTGTTTTGCACTGTCTTGCATATTTATGAAATATAGTGTCTGAGTCATAATATATACATATAAAGATTGAAGCATATTATCTATTGAAAACTAATAAAGGAAAGCGTTACTTCTTATTTCGTTAACAGTTTCCAAAATGTAATTAACCCATTTCGTTAAAAAAAAAAAAAACATTTAAAGAAAGATTTTACCAACATTAAACATTTATTCAACATTAAAAAATTGTTTAGTTTAAATCATATTTCACAAATAACATTAAAAATGTATATAGTTTAATTAAATATTTCACTAACAGCATTAAAATTTTCCAAAATTTCACAGCATAATTAGCATAATCAGAGGTCTGTCCAGACTTTACTCCCTGGGTCCTGCCTTTGAAAATTGTGAACAGCTTTTTACATTAGTGAAAAATCTAGTCATAATTTTGTGAATTTGAAAGGATCGTCATATTCAGGTTGTTGTTTATATATTTTTAAGAAGATATGTGTATGTAAAATATGAATACTTTCTATATGTAAAAGTGACAGCCAGATTTTACTTTTAAATTATTAATTTTATGAAAAATTCAGTGAAGATTTGTGAAAGATTTTTTTAAAGACAAAGAATTTTGTCAAAAGTCCGTTTTAAAGGTAAAAAGTTTTGTGAAGGGACTGTTTTGAGATGAAAGAATTTTGTGAAGGGTTTAATTTAAAATAAAAAAATCCCTGACGGCTCGGCCTACAGGCACAGGTAGATTTCGAAGACGCAGACCGTGGGACACGTGTTTGTTGGAAATTGCGGAAGAAATAACCTTTTTGCCATGACGCCACAGTTGGGACCGCCCACTTCGAAATCTAACTTGTTTGCAGGTGGAGCCGGCAGGGGATTTTTTTGTTTTTATTCATTTATTTATTTTGCTATAAGGATTGGTAATATAAAAAACTTGTCAATATAAAAGTTTTAGATAATATTAAGAAGAATAATATATAATAACCTATATTATAACCTATATAATAACCTATATTATATAGGTTATAATAATAACCTATAATAAATTTAAGAGGATTTGCTATCTTGTGAATTGACGAAGTTATGCATTTTTTTCTTCTAACCCCCCCCCCCCCCCCCTTCCCTTTTACCATGCCTTCGGGCCAATTTTAATGATATCAAAAATCTGTCATACATAAATTTTCGGCCCTTTTCTTAGAAGTAATAATAACTTTAAACGGATTCGATACGTATCATAATTAAGAAGCTATGGGCATTTTCTGTTTTCACTAGAAGCCCCCATCCCCCCCCCCCTTTGGTTTGATTGTGCCCATTAACGAACTTGACCGAGATTTTATGTCCCTTGATTTTATGTATCAGTTTGGAAGAGATTTGTTCAGAATTATTGAAGTTATCGTGTCCTATATATATAAAGTTTTGTACTGGGGGGGGGGGGGGGGGGGGGGGGGGGGTTGGGTTCTGGGAGTCATGAAATTAAAAATAAAATTCCAACTTAGGGGAGAATGTAATAGGTAGTATTTCTTACGAAATCTACCTAAAAAAGTGTGAAGGGTTCGGTTTTGAAATTAAAGAATTGTGTGAAGGGTCCTGTTATGAAAAAAAAAAAAAAATTGTGTGAAAGGTCCTTTAAAGGACCCAATTTCTTCCTAAACAGATCCCTGATAATTTACTAATAAACATAATAAAAAAAGGAGGGGGTGGGCGATATTTTAATGCAACCGGGCTGTGTGTAACAGATTTAAAACATGTTAATACACAATTAAAAACCTCATCATTATTAATCACCCAGTTAAAAAAAAAAACTCGCTTCCCGAAAGTTTTTGTTGCATTTCATAAGAAAATATAATATATATATTTAAACAACCCTGTATAGCTATAGAATTTAGATAAACATCTCATAAAAATGTTGTTAATTTTGAAATATATTTACTGCAGTCATACTTAGGCGGAATGTAGTTCAAATTGTGGAAATGAAATACATTATTTGCAGTATATACATAATGTAATTCTATTTTTTAAATGAAATGTAAAAGGTGTATTACACGAGAAAAAAAAAAGAGGGGTGGGGAAGGGAAGGTGTCATATGAATATGAATATTTCATTTCAATTGAAAATATTTATTTAATTTTAAGTCTAAATCACAATAAAAAATGCGCAAGAACAATTCATATTCACCGAATAGTTAAAAAAAAAAAAAAGGGAGAGAGGATGGGGGAGGGAAGTGTCACATGGCTACGAATATTTAATTTCAATAGAAAATGTTTATTCAATTTCAAGCCTGAATCACAATGAAAAATGGGTTAGAACAATTCAAATTAACTGAACAGTAAAAAATATCTATGCATAATTTATAAATTAGCAATAAAGCCTTTGCTGCATGTCATCAGAATATGTAGTATTTATTTAAACAACAATGTGTATTTATGTAATATAGATAGATACCGCATAAAAATTTCATAAAATTTGGTGTATTCTCCTTTATTTCATCAAAATATTTAAATCCTTTTCCAAAAATTTTTAAGTCCCACCAGTAATTAGTATTTTAAAATTATTTCTTTACTAATATTTATAAATAAAAATTTTCATTGACTTTTAAATAATTCCCGCAAATTTAACTTCGAAAAAAAACATTCCGCCAAGTTAAAAAAAAAAAAAAAAAAAAAAAAAAATGAATATCCCTTAAAAAAAAATTCTAAAAATTAAAATATTGTATAACTAGGCGCAAATTTTCTATTCTCTATCTGTCTATGATTGTTGATAAAATCAACCATGATTTCAAATTCTTGTTCTCTTAGATCTATTTATTATCTGCTGATCCAAGGATTTTTCTTTTTTTTTTTTCAAATTAAGTAAACGAGACGAATCTTTTTTTCCCTTTTTAATAGCATCGCAAACACTACAGTAAAACACACGTTCACATCTCACGTAAATAAACAAACCAAGCGTGATCTTGTCTTTGATTGGTCGAAACATGTTAACTCGAACGCAGTGAGTTTGAAGGTCACTCCCGAATACCGATCGCAGGGCAGAATTGCAAACTCTTGAATCTCGTTATGAATTACGTTAACGTTTGTTTCCGCGTCGGCTTCTTCCGTTGGGGGCAGAATACTGCCAATGGTCTGCGTTTTCGAAATCTACCTGTGCCTGTAGGCCGAGCCGTCAGGGATTTTTTTATTTTTTTCGTGAATGAGCCTTTAAAAAGACTATAACTTTATATAAGTTTATTTTTATAATTTAAAAAACGTTCTATTGTTTTTTATTCCAAGAGATGTTAAATTCGCGAGTAGGGGGAGTTTTTATGCACAATTTCTATTAACCGAGATTTCCGATATCCGAGGTACTAGCAGTCCCAATTAGCTCGGATAATCGAGGTTGCACTGTACTATCAGGGCTGTGTTTTTGCCGGCAGAAAGTGGTTTCTGCCGTGCCAGTGGCAGAAAATGGTTATAACCGGCAGAAACTGGCATAAATACATTTCATGTCAAAATCTGGGACTTTTTTAGGTAGTACAGTGCAACCTTGATTATCCGAGCTAATTGGGACCGCTAGTACCTTGGATATCGGAAATCTCGGTTAATAGAAATTGTGCATAAAAACTAACCGTGGTCGCGAATTTAACAGCTCTTAGCATAAAATACAGTAAAACGTTTTTTGAATAATAAAAATAAATATATATAAAGTTATGTTTCACAGCTGAACAAATTTAAAAAGGAAATCAACTAAAAATAGTAAATTTTAAAAAGCAAATTGAAATGTTTTTAACTATTCTAAATTAAGTCCAGATTTTCTATCAGTGGCTGTCCGATCACGCCAATTTTTGAGCAGCAGAAGATCTATCGGCGCAACATCGCTTCTTTGCTCCAAATATTTTAGGGCAGTTGTTAGTGCTTGAACACCTTCAGTATGACTTATAGTTCTTGAATCCTCAAAGTCCTGGTCCTCATTGTCAGCATCATTAATGTCCAATAGGTATTAACGGCTTGTATAATTTCTTCATCATTAAGGATTTGAAAACTTGGATGTTGCTTTTCAACGTCCAGCCATTCGGAAATGTCTTCTTCCAAAACTTTTTCACACCTCTTAATGCGATTAATAATCTCAAATAGTTCTCCGTCTGTCGGTGGGTTTACCCTTTGCTGGGATTCATCCTCTCTTCTCTTTAGAATAATTATGTAGCCTGCAGCATGGACAGTGAACTAAAACGTGTGGTATTTCTCAAGGCTCATTCACAAAAAAAAAAAAAAAAAAAAAAAAAATCAGACTTTGTTATCGGCTCGGTTAATAGAAACCTCGATTAATCGAGGTTCTACTGTATTAAATTCCTTAAGTAGAGGATAAATAACAAATAAAATACTGTGGATAGTTTTAATTTAAAATAAATATATTTGTATTAGAAAAAATGAGTAATGTAACAGATAAAATTTGTTATAATAAGGTCGTGTAATTTTATATATAAACAATTATTAGAGCATTTGAAATCTCAGTTTAAAATTCAAAATAGAAAACTATATCCAATACTTACTCAAAATACTTTTCTGTAATTTAACATAATTTAATAACTGTAAAAAACCTTTCTCATAGAAATGTTATACAGCTCCAAATCAAAAAATTAGAATAATTAATTCCATTTGTATTTGGAATAGCATTTAGCTTTATTTCACTGTAGTACAATTGAAAAAAAAAAAAAAAAAAAAACAGCGGTGGATGTTTTAATGCATTTGCATGTTATTAAGGAAAATTAAAACTGTAAAATATTAAATTTTGAGTGAATATTTAATTTTTGTAAAATTTCATTATTCAAAATATTAGAATACTAAAATAGGTGGTTCAAAAAATTAGAATACTTATGAATTTTCCTGATTTGTTCAGAAGGTTGCATAAAATAAGCATTTATGGCACAATAGATATTGCGCCAAAAAACAAAGTTGAGCTTCTTTCCAGCATAAAGTTATAAAATGTAAAGGTATTACTTTTTGTATAAGCGATACATAAAAAAACCTTTTCTTCACAATTCCTTTTTTTCTATTATTCTAATTTTTTAACTTGAAGCTGTAGTTATATGTGGATCTTGTAATTCTGTGGATTTAAAAACATTTCATTTAAATACAGTATTCAAAGGAACAAATCTGACATCTTTTTTTAAATTTAAGACTGTTAGTTGAAAATGTTCTAACCATATATATATAAACCATATTCCATATAGTTGATAACCTTTAAGTTATTGCATTATATTATTTATTTAAAAATTCTCTGAACAGTGATTTGTTAAAATATCACAGAATTTTTTGTAAATTTCTTTCTTTTTTTACTTTTAAATAGAAATGTAACTGCAAATAATAATATTAATAGTTAAACTTATATAACATCAGATTACCATTATGAAAATTTCTGTTTTTCAAGTAAAAGAAAATTAGTATTATATAAATAAAGTATATTTATATGATCATTTTGAAGCATTTTGCTACTTTGATTAACACTCGTTATCTTTAGTGTTAATTTTTAATTTGTTTACATATCAAATACATGTGTGAATTATGAATCATTGCTGCTAAAATTATTCATATTATTTCTTAGTTTCTGCCTTGCCAATTTTAACCGGTTATAACAACCCCGGCAGAAACTTGCCAGCCCTGACTACTATCAAAACAAAAACATACAATTTTTTGCAAGAAAGTAAAAAATATATAAATAAATTAATTCAAGCTCTTAGCAGTTAATTCAGATTTTCACACAAAAACAAAAAAAACTCATGAAACCGTGAAACATTATTTTCTGCCAAAGATTGGTTTGATTAAAAGAGTCAACAGTAACATAGATTAAAAAACATGCAAGGGGAAGTTTAAAAAAAAAAATACAGGTTATTTTTTTAAAAACCAACTTTTACTACCCTATATTTCATCTTGCTGACTAGTAAAAACAGGTCTTTGGCTGTTAAACTACTAAAAACAAATTTCCACTCTTGTGCATGTATAAGAATTTTGCACACGAATACAACAACAAAAAATTACTGGATGCAGTGAAGTAGTTGAATCTCAAACGAAACGAAACGCACAAGAAATTTGGAAAAACTCGATCACTAAAGTATCAAGTATCAGTAACTTTTAACAATAAAATTTACTATATAACTATTAATGAAAACAAAAAATAATCTTTGATATTTATTCACTTAGTCAGAGAAAGAAATTAAGTGATTTGAAAGCAGATATTAAAAAAGCATGCATCACTTATCATTTCAATATGTAATTCAAGCTAAACAAGTCCGTAACCCTAATTACATGTTTTTATACGTTCGCAAAAGATTTACTTCAGTAAGATGACTTAAATCATTATAAAAAAGGAAAGATACAAAATTTCAAAGCTAAACAGCTAAAAGATTAGAGAAAAAACTTACTTAAACTGGGATATTCTGCAGACCATCTTGATGTACACAAACAAACTAACGCGCGCGGCCATTGAAGACAGAAGTGAAGGTCGAGTGTGTTGCCACTGCGGTTTAGATAAATGCCTAGACGACAATGATAGTATATGGATGATTAATTGGCGGGTGTTTAAAAATTATCATATCCATGGCGTCAAATGGATTTTGCTTTTCGATAAACTAGTGGCGCGACGCCACGCTATCCTTTGTAGTCTAGGTATCGGATACCTAGTAATTGACACGGATTTTGTGGCGCGTAAGATTATCGCCATTTTTTTACAGTACAGACACCACTTATTTGATAAAACTTTAATTTGCCATGAAACATTTATCGGAATGTTACATGAAAATCGATGTATCTGACAATAATGATATTACTTATACCAATTCGTGACATTTCTGACAATTATGTGTTTGCTGGGTATAAGTGCTATGAACACCCTATTCCGTATTAAGCTTCTTGTAATGCACCTTAGTGATATATATCAATTACAATGTGTTTGAAACTGCTTGACATCATTAAAATAAACCGCAAATGATTTTTCCCCATAGATCGTAATGTAACGGAATTCTTTTGAGTGTCCCTGTAAAAAAACTATAAGTGCTACACACTTCAGTTGAAATAGGGAACATGCTATAGATAACGACAATAACATATAAAAGTTGCAGAGCAATACGAGCCTATTTACGAGAGTTAGAACACGGACAGACGGCAGACAAACCGAAGTCATAAACATGAAATTTATTAATATTATGTTAGTGTTGGAAAGCGTTTCCTAATCTAGGCCTGATGCTTGATTTATTTTTTTTTTCTTGCTCTTGTTTAAATTTAATTTTAGCAGAAATAGAATATTCTGCTGAAGATATGACGACTTGATAAATGTCTTGTGCATGTTCTGTGTTTTCAGTTGCAAAATTACTGAAGTTGTTACACGAGTTTTTATATACCTGTTCCTTTAAAATTTTCCGACAATGTGCAAAAATAGCGTTCCCCATAATTCCTGAAGGGTCCTCTCCCATCACTCGAAAACACACACACGCTCGCTAATGTTAATCCTATGGGGCAGTTATTTTCTAATATCTCGTTTGTATTTCAATATTTTTAAACGATTTTTTTTTCATTGGATAGCTGAGATCGATCTCTATTTCCGCCGTTAATTACTTTTTCGATTTTCTTTGCGGATTTTTTAATTTATTTATTATTATTATTATTATATATTATTATTATTATTATTATTATTATTTTACGCAGATACTTTAACTTTCGGAATCGGTTTCGAAAATAAAAGTATCTTCGAAAAAAAAAAAAAAATCCGCAAAGGAAAATAAAAAAAAAATAAAAAAACGGTGGTTGTAGAGATCGATCTCAGTTATTCAATGAAAAAAAAAAATGTTTAAAAATATTGAAATGCAAACGAGATATTAGAAAATAACTGCCCCATAGGATTAACATAGGATTGTTTTCGCGTGAGGGGAGAGGACCCTTTAAGGATCTGCATCAGTAAGATCTCAAATTCCCTTCGTTAATGTTTAAATCTGTGGCCGTACGATGCATTCGTATTTGTAAAATATCTCCTCAGTAAATTAATATTTTAAACTTATCCTTCAAGAAGAGTATACAGAAAAAGAGTCTAATTTTTCTTAGTTGTCAAAATATCTCTAAAATATATATTTAATTTTTATGTGAAGTGTTAAAATCTTATTCAGTTTCGCTAAGATTTTAGCGCATAAAATTATAAATTTAGTATATATTTTAGAAATAAGAAAAAAAGAGGCATTCTTTAAGAATATTATGCATAGAAAAAGAAGTTTAAAATATTAATTTCTCGTGGAGATATTTTAATAAAGAGAAAACTGCCCAGTTAAACTGAGGGTATTGAGCTCACAGGCTATTCACACTAATTGTATATTATACTCTTATTTCAAAGAATTTGAAATAAGCACCTCGAAAAATAAAGAAATCTACAATAAATTAAGGGGGGATCGTCCCCCCGTTCCCCTCCTTATAATTAACCAATGAACTTCCATAGCTAATTAGAGAAGCGCCTTATTACAATGAACCTATATACAAAATTTGAAGAAAATCGGATAATTCTGCATGAAAAACCCATTTATCTAAATTAAGGGGGGTTAGCCCCCCGTTTCCCTCTTTATACTTAACGAATGAACCCCCATAACTAATCAGGGCAGAGCCTTGTCACAATGAACCTATAAACAAAATGTGAAGCAAAACGGTTATTTCTATCAAGAGTTATCGAGTTACGTACATACAAAACCGGCGGGCACATTAGCTCTCAGGCTTTGATACCTGTGAGCTAAACATACGAATGCATCCTACGGCCATAGGTTTAACGTTAACGAGTGGAATTGGGGAAGTCGGCTGACTAACAGCCTTAAATACTTTCTCTACAATGTGTTAAGATTCATTTTAAAATGAAAAAGAAAATCTGCTCTCTAAATGTATTCACGGTCTGGGTCATGATGACATGCTTCTCTCTTTTAAAAAAAAATTCATCTCCCATCCTGAAGCCATAATCCTGATGTGTTTTGCCCCAAGGGGTTGAACAAACAATGTGTGTGTGTGAGAGAGTGAGTGCATACCTTGCGTCTCTTCAAGGTCGACTTCTCATTTTCTTCCTGTTCGAAAACGTGACGGCTGTGCGTCGTCCACACGTGATAGAAACCGGTTGAGTCGAAAACCCTTTTTTTATTCTTTCTCTTTACCTGCAACATTTCAAGCATGGGTTCAGTTCAGATTGGAGGGAAGAGCGAGCCTTCTTATTACCCTCGGGTACTACAGACACTGCAATTAGATGTCATAGTAACAAGGTGTTGAATCCATGGAACTATTATGAAACTAAATCAAAGGTTTAACTTGGCAAACAATTTTCTTTAGCATTTTAGCTATAATGTCTAAAAAATATTTCGACTTTTGCCTATCTCTTTTAGCTTTTTCTTTGTAGGGAGAGAGGGGAATGGGATTCATGCTAATTTTAAATACTTTGAGAAAACAAATCTAAAATTACAAATTCGTGTCATTCAAGTGACCTGTAGTTGCGATTTTTTTCTGAAGATTCGTATATTTGAAAACGAATTGCACCGTCGCGTCGTAGAGAAGAAGGTCTCCGCTTTACGTGGGTATTTTTCGTTAATCGGTATCTCTAAAATGGCAGAAAATGAAAAATCTGAGCCATAGGTACATAAGGACCTGCCTTGGACTATCCCCATCCAAATTTTCCTGACCTACGCGCGGTAGACTTTCCTAACCATTGCACACACACAGACAAAGTTCTTTCTTTTATAAGTATAGATATATCTATATAGATACATATTTTAAATATATTTATTTGCCTTCACTGAAGAAAACATTGCTATTTTGCAAATAATGCATGAAATACAAATACTCTTTCGGAGAGAACAGGGAGATGTCTATCGTTGTTAGTACCGCAGAATATTAGAGCTCCGGTACTTTTTTTTTAAAACCCTGCTGATGAAAAAACATTTTTAAATCTATATTTCCATTCTCAAAAATTAAATCTATAATGATTACATGGAATTGGCGTCATTTGTTCTTTTTAGTTAGTGTGGTTCTTTATTTGAATATGCATTATGTTTCTTCCATTATTATTATTTTTTTTTTAATCTGAATTGAATTGTCTGCATTATATAGTATAACTTTTGGTTCGAAATACATTTTAAATGAAGATACTACATACGTCATTTTAGCGAACTTATAGTAAACATACGAAAAGTACGCAATATCTGCTCAGAATGACGTCAATTTCGGATGCGAAAATATAGAGAGTGAGTCTAAATTTTTATTGGCTTATTAGAAATAGTATACGCAATTCCTTTTTGTAGCAACAGGGGAAAAAAAATATATTTGAAAATTAAACAAAAATTCATAAAGATAAATTATGGCAGGTGGTTGAAAAGCAAGGTTCGTAATTATATATATATATATATATATATATATATATATATATAATTAAAATCAGATTTTTTTTTTAATTTAATTTTTTTTTTAAATATAACTTTAAAATTACACATTTTAAAGTAAAATAATCTTTATTAAATTATTAAAATTAACTATTAGAAAAGCTCATTTAAATTTATTTGAAATTGAAAAAATAAGTTAACTCATTTCGCTTGGTTATTTTGAAATATTTTAATCCTTTAAGAAATCAAATATATACAGTTAAAAAAAAAAAATGGAGCAACAAAAACAGATTTAATTTGAAAGTGTGAATTCTCTTTTACTTTTGAAACATGAAATAAATAAAACAAACTGTTTTCTTATACGAGCATTTCCTGCAATTTAACAAATATCCTATTCTATATAAAATATATATGAAACCTTAAATTACCCATTTGATAAAATAAAAAGCATATGCATCCTTCGTTACAAAAAGCTAAATTTTTTTGTTTTAAGGCTCTCGTTGAGCAAACGCTAGGGAATACGGTGCTAATGTTAATCCAATGGGGCATTAATGTGCTAATATCTCGCTTGCATTTGAATATTTTTAAACGATTTTTTTTTTTTTTTTTTTTTTTTTTTTTTTTTTTCACTGGATAGCAGCAATCTCTATTTCCGCCGTTGACTACTTTTTCGATTTTCTTTGCGTATTTTTTATACGAAGATAGTTTCACTTTCGAAACACTTTTTTCAGCTGAAATTCTCTATTTTTAATTTAGGATTTTTAATTTATTGTGTGGTGTTTGATTTAAAGGAAATTAAACATGTATTTTGAGTTCTCGGTCTCTCCCACTTCTTAACCCTTTCCGGCACAGTGGTCCCACCCCGGGCACACCTAATTTTAATTCCAAACTTGCATACGGCACCAAGAATATTTTAATAAAATTTTGTTTCTACAATGAAAGCTTAAAATAAGGAGTTCTTATTTTCTAAAAACGTCGTTTGTAAATTCCGGTGTCAGTCACCAATTTCTCATTTTACGAACAGACTTTATCTGTGCCGGAAAGGGTTAAATTTGCAATGTATTTTTGTGAAAACGTTATATTTATTTTGAAATAAATTTGAAATATTTTCCTTTTAAAAGCTTATTTAAATCAAAGAACTCTGTCGAAAAGGGGGTAAACAGTGGCCTGAGAAATTTTTAAAGCAGCCAGTCATGTTACCGGTGTTAGAAAACGTGTATCTATATCAAGTTTCGTGCAAATCGATCCACTGTTTAGATTTGTATAATGAACATATACACAGACTTTGGCTTTTATTATATACCAGGAAATCAAACTCGGGCTTCCGGTGTACAGAACATAGGTGTAAACCATTTTTAATGGAAAACCCTAATACATTATTTGGATTTAATATATTTTTTAGTTCTCCCTTAACAGAACCAAAAAACATTTTTATATGAAAAATACCAATTATATATATATCCTTTAAAACAGGGGTTCTCAAACTATGGTACGCGTACCAGTACTGGTACGCGAAGCTCTGGCTACTGGTACGCAAATGTCTGATACTGGTACGCAAATGTCTAATACTGGTATGTGAAATGAAATACAGCACATTATTATGAAATCAAAAACGGCTTAAGTTTATCACCCATGAAATTTTCAAACGCTATTTTCTTTTTTTCTTGTTACTAGCTTTTAGAACGACATATCTATATGAATGTACTTTTTCTTCAATTCTTCATATGAAAAACAAATACAAAAAAGAACTAAACATCGAATCTTGCTTACGACTACAGCTAACTAATATTGAACCAGGCATGAAGAATCTGTGCTTGATAGATCAAGCTTACCCTTATCAATAACGATACTAGGGAATTACTGCAATAGAGCTACTATGTATGAATCAGTAGGCCAATATGTCATAAGTATTGTGATGGTTTTTCAACCAAAACACTGTATTTTGATACCTTATGTATTATTAAAATGCAATGATAATATTTTTTTTATTTGAATGTTTATTTAAAGCAGTCAATCTAAGTACCAATTTAGCATTGTATTCATGCATTTTGAAGTACGATTAAACATGCTAAGACGGAAGCATAAAAGTCCTAGAAAATATTCCGTTTTAGACAGGTTCTGCTTTTGCAGTGTTTTTTATATTAGCTTTATGTTTGTTGCCTGGTGGTACGCGGAAGTATGAACTTCGATTTAATGGTACGCCTGAATAAAAGTTTGAGAACCCCTGCTTTAAAATATGGAAATTGTACTGGCAATCGGGAAGCCACATTTTAACGGAAAAAAAAAAATCGTAAATGCCAGGAAATATTTCGTGATTTCTGAAATATCCGTTATATAACAGCTATCTTCCGTATTTTTAAGAAATTTTTATGTCGTTAAAATAAAATAACTTTTATAGGACCCCCAAAAAGTTGAAAAAAAGTCACTTCTCAAGGATAACTTTATAACACATGGGGTTTCCGTAACATATCAGAATATTTTTAGTTAGATTTTAGTAAATAACCAATATTTGCCTTGAGGGAGAGGGGGTGAGGGTTCAACTGGGAACCTTCCGCATACAAAGCATTGACTACAAATATATTTATATTAGAAGTCAATAATACAAAGCTGTCGTCTTGACCAATGATTTTCATATTTCCTTTCCACCATTTTAAATATTTTGCTTTATTATTTGATGCCTTATAAACGATAAATTTTAACTTTTTATCTTTTTATGTATTATATGCGTAAAACAGTGTATTAAGAGTAATGATTGCAGCTTTTTGCAATACATACATACATACCTGCATTTTCTTTTTTCAAACATATACTAATTTTTTCAAATTATTTGTTTGGGGCTCTACTTATAAAGTCAAATAAAAATAATAATTATATTAAGCAGAAGTATTTATTATATGGTATTAAAAAAAAATTAATCGCTTATTTTAATAAAACTATGTAAATAAACAACAATTTTATAAGTTATATTGTTATTATTATATTTGAGCTATGCTGACAGTTTTTGTGTGCTGTTAAGTTGAATAGTTTTAAAAATATTAAAATAAAAAAAAATAGATTTTTAGAGACAATTTTGAAATTAATGACCTTGTGATAGGTAAGTTTAAATTTGGATCTACTAATTTACTTTAAATTAGTTTAGCTTAATTTATAAAATTATCAACTTCATTTTTATAAAAGTAAAGAAACAATTATTAACTATTATTATAAATTAAAAAATGTATATATAAACCTTTTATAATTTATAAAATAATAAATTTTAGTTTAATTCATAAATTTATAAGCCAAATCATTTTAGTTTAATTGCATATGAAACCTTAAATAACCTAATATTGCCTCACATTAAAAAAATTAAATTTTAAAAAGTCGCTTAAAAAATCATAATTTTAAAGTACTAATTAAAAAAAAAAAAAAAATCTAAAAAAAAAAGTAGATTTTTAAAAATCCTTTTCTGTAATTTATAAAAATAAAAAATTCTAAATATTTCATTAAACAATATAAATATCACTGTTATTGTCACAAAAAATTACCGCCCAGACACGGTCCCGGTTAGATAGAACTGCAGGCTCGGCCAGAGTCGTAATGACAGAAAATAGGCCCGCGGCTCGGTCAGGCCAGGCGTGGATCCATGAAGAACTCTAGTATATACAACAATATTAATTCGCATTTCAAACAAAGCTATTTGTGTACGCAAACCTCCAAACGTCATTTACAGTTTTGAAAGAATTAGGGAAATTGTACTGTTTTTCAGAAAAATGAAAATATTCCGGAAAAATTTTACGGAAACTTTCCTGTATTTTCACGGATATTTTTTATAGCGTAGCCTCAGTTGATAACTTCATCATAATTATTTATCTTGATTATATGTGACTGGTTCTACGACTACGATGTGTGTAATTTCAAATGACTTCTCAAGGTCAGTTTCTTGGTCCTCATCTGAGGTCAGTAACTATGGTAACACCGCATTTGGATGATTGACTGCTTTTATTTTTTCCCTGACAACGAAGGGATGAAGTGGGGGAGGGACGGATAATTTGAGAGACCAATTGAAATTGCATAGAGATTAACAAAGTTTAATATTTGATAATTAGAAAAGTTGTTGTTATTGGAAATAGGGTATTTTGGTAACTTTGGTTAAAATAATATTTGCTTTAAAAGTTACACTAGCCAATGTAATTTTTTTTTTTTTTTTTTTTTTGTAATTATTGTTTGGGAGTTTTATTATAAATTCAATCTAACAGTTTCCTTTTTAAGCATTTTCTTTCGTTGAAGTTCGACGGGTTCCATCTCGTCTATATAATTAAAATTAGAGATCGGCCGAAACAGGTTTTTAAGACCGAAACCGAATTTCCGTGATCTTCTCACTTACGGCCAAAACCGAAAGTGTAACCAAAAAAAAATTGAAAACTGATTAATAATATATAACTGCATATAATTATTAATTAATTAATTAATAATTACTTAATAATAACTAATTAATTTATTGATTATACGTGTATTGAACCACATTTCTAACAAACAAACGTACATATATGAGTGTGTGTATAAGTTTCAAATAAAAATAAAAACATAAATAATACAACTTTTATATTTTATTATTTTATAACAACCAATAATTATAGGCATTTATCAATAATTAATTAACAATGTATTTAAATAAATGCAAAACAAATTCAATAATGAATATTTTATTTTTAAATATATCCATTTTTTCAGTTCGTTAATATTTTGCATTTAAATTGATTGAAATAAAGTACTTAAAAGTTTGTTTTATGTGCATTGCTTGCTTTATAATTTACACTCGCATCATGAATCAGTCATGACGGATAATGATAAACAGTTGAGTTCACAGCAATACACAGTGTCTCAATTGCACTGGTACAATTCATATCAATGAGTCAAGTTGAAAATGTCAAAAAGAAGGAACGAGATTTTGAAATACAGATAGTTTCGGACAGGCCGAAATTTTGGCAGCAGTTTCGCCGAAAACGAATATTTGGTGAAACTCCGATTTTGCACCGAAACCGAAATTTCGGTCGATCTCTAATTAAAATACTAGCCGCTTTTTTTCGTCATCTGTCCTGATTTTTCTACTGAACAAATTTTCATAATTATTTTTAAATTGAAAGCTGTTCATTTGTAAATGAGCCCACACTAGCTATTTTCTTTCTTTCTTTTTTCTTTTCTTTTCTTTTTTGCAAAAATATTTTCATTTTTAGGGTTTCGTTCATCTTACGAAACCCTATTCGTCACACTTCTCTATCTGTCTGTCCGTCACAGCGTTCGTACTCGGAAACTGTATAAGTTAGAGACTTGAAATTTTGTGTACTTACAGCTGAATACTTCCTGTCACACGACAAATAATAAAATTTTAAATACGACGTTCTTTACCGAAGGTATTAATTAAAAACCCTAAAATCTCATTAAACATTTTGCAGAAACAGCGAAAAAAAAAGGGGAACATTTTTATCTAAACTGAGAACACACCTGCTTCGATTTCGGCTGAAGTTCAAGGTTGCAGTAAAGAGCTGGGCTTTCAGATTCTCATCGAAGTCCCGTTTTCGTAAACACCTCGAAATAGAGAATCTATCGACACGAAAATTTGGATATAGTGGTAATCAAAAAATCGTGATTTCAAATCCAAATTAAAAAAAAAAAAAAAAAAAAAAAAAAAAAAAAAAAAATCCGCCAGCAACTTTTCTGGATATCAATTAAAATTTATTAATTTTTCATTAAAAACGGATATTTTTTATTTAATGACAGCTACACGTGTTCGATAACAATTATTTCAACGCTTGGAGCAGACAGCTGTCTCCATAGGAAAGGAAAGATGGGCTTTTTTAACCCTTTCCGGCACAGATAAATTATGTTCGTAAAATGAGAAATTACTGACTGACACCGGAATTTACAAACGACTTTTTTTAGAAAATAAGAACTCCTAATTTTAAGCTTTCATTATAGAAACAAAATTTTATTAAAATATTCTTAGTGCCGTATACAAGTTTGGAATTAAAATTAGGTGTGCCCAGAGGGGAACCACTGTGCCGGAAAGGGTTTTAAAGGGGGTACAAATTACACGATCTAATTAAGCTACGCTTTCGAAATTAACTCCGCGATAATCATCTGCTCTTCCCGATAAAAAGTTTCTAAAAATGACGAATATGGCATAATTAGAACCCAATATATTAATTATTTTTTCATTAATTGGATTGGATAAAGATATTTCTTTTGACGTGTTGTTTCATAGCTGTGACATCTGTCTCGGTATGAAACCGCATATTTTTAACTTGCTGGAAGATTTAAAGCTCTATTAATATTTTTTTTGAAATATTGCATTTATCGATTTGAAAATGATACTTCTATGCTAAATCCAAATATGTAGTTTTCGTAAAAATCCGTCCATTACAACCGAAGATATTATTTTTTTTATTAATTTGATTGCATTAAAATAATTTATTCATTTCTTAGCAAGACATAGCCAAGGCATTTTGCCTCTCATCTGTTGAAAGATTTGGATGGAGAAAGAGATAAAATGCTAAATTAAAAATTGAGTGGGTCTTTTATAGACTATATAAAATTATTAAAAATAGTATTGGATTTTTGGATTGAAAAATTATTCATCCTTTTTTAAAATGGTCTGGGGATTAAGATTTTATAGACATTTTAAAAATCGGCCGGTAATTTTTCATTTTAGCAAAGTTTTGTGTTTTATGGAAAAAGATTAAAACGGTACTTGGCAATGATGGAATTAATAGCCCCTAATTTACATCGAGGATTTTCTTTAACATAATATTTGTCGTAACTTTTTATTTTACAAAAAAAAAAAAAAAAAAAAAAAAAAAAAAAAACGAATGTTTCGTTTATTTTCGGATGCGAAAGATAAAATAAATAAACAATGCTGATGATAATTAAATACCTGACTCACAAATTTTAACACATGTTCAAAATTTTAAAACTGTATAAGATGGGGATTTGAGAATTGTATATGTACACAAAATCATATTCTATATAAGAAATTCGAAAAAATCGCCCCTTAAATTTTTATTTTGCAAAAAACCCGATTTTTTATTTATGGAAAATGAAATTTATTTGGATTTATTAATTAAAGGATAAAGTGTTCCGAAAGGAATATTGAACGAAATCCTTCGTGCTATGTTCGATTCCACATTGTTGTTATATTTTAGTTTTAATTTTAAAAGTTTTTAATGAAATTTCTTCAAAATGGTGGCAGTTAGGTTACTTCCATTGTTGTCGAGAAAAGAGGAATAATTTGGATCATTTTGTCTTTATTCATCATATCTTTATTGATGCCCTTTTTTCACAACTTTAAAAAGAAAAACATTTTATTATTTGAATAGATAGTGGTTAAAACCATAGTTGGATAGGGAGAGGTGGGTGAGGGTGAGCGGGGAGTACTATGAGTGTTTCAGATTTGATTGGCCTTTGTATGCTTATATTATGAACATGCATAAAACTGGCAGTATTTAAATTTACGAAACCATTCATTACGCAGTTCATTATGGATACTGTAAATATTTTAAGTGTGATAAAATCTGTTTGAAATATTTTAATATTTTTCGTCTGTTATTTATCTTAAAAAAAAAAAAAAAAAAAAAAAACCATAATGGGAACAACCAAGGTGCCAACACGGAAGAAAAAAACAAAACAAAGCAAAAAAATAACACGAAATAGACGTTTGGATTTTTTTTAAAACGGATAACATCGTTAGAACAGAAAAAGTACGATGGTTAAGTAGGTATTTTTTTTGTTTTTTTCGTATATCGATTTGTTCAGCCGATGCAAAGTTAGAAAAACGCAAAAAAAAAAAAAAAAAAAAAAAAAAAAAGATTTTTTTTCCCTGTCGTTTCTTTTGTGGTTGATAAACACGGGAAAACTTATGAAATCGACACGATCGGCGACACCGCGCCATTTAGTGATGTTCATTATGGTTTTTAATTAATATATCGGTTAATTAAAAATAAACGACAAACACACAAACATCTTCTGTTAATATAGATTTGCATACGTTAAACATTTAAAGTTCTTTTGCAGTGCCTTTTCAATTGAACGCAAGGTGCATATACGGGCATACGCACTCAAACAAACAAAAACTCAAAAACTGTAAATTGCAAATATTGCGTCGCCGTTCTTTTTATGGTATGCTTTTCTTAATTCCGTTATATGCGCATGAATTAGTCTCGGTCGTTTCATTTCTAAGAATGGATTTTCTCATTTTTAACTGCATACCTCGACCGTTACGCATTATGTGCTGAAATTTTGTGAACTTGTTGCATTAGAATGAGAGAAAATGGACAAGAAAAGAAAATGCCGGACTTCCCTAAAATAAAGTCAACTGACCTATTTTAGGGAAAGGCAACACAGCTTACATGCTTTTGACACGGGCCTAATTTTCTGTTGTAATATTTTTTTTATATATAAAATTAATTGTAAATTATTAGATTTTATCTTTTTTCCCCTCCTGTTATAGCTTCCTATTTTAAGACTTTTGCGTAATGAAAATACGGAATGAGATTCTAAACAAAAGCACATCAACAGACTGACTGGTGTAAATGAAAGTACTGCGTGGCTGAGATAAGAAAGACTCTGAAACTGGTCTCGGCTCAGTCTTGTTGCTAGAGTAACTGGTCAGTTGACTTTATTTTAGGGAAGTCCGGCATTTTCTTTTCTTGTCCATTTTCTCTCATTCAATCGGTCATTCCAAGAAGTACAGCAGTCTTTTGTCCTTCCACTCCTACGGTCGAAGTTCCCTCCCTACAAGTTTTGGAACCTTCAAAAACAGGAAACCTACTCAGGAACTCAGGGTTTTTCTAGTCTGAGCCACACAGTATGCATTAACCCCTTGGGGACGAGCGACACACTGTAAAAAAAAATTCGGAAAAGTTTCCGGTAGGAATAGGATTTCCAGTTGCCCGTATAGTACAGGAAACTTTTCCGGACCAACACGGAAAAAAAAACGTAAAAAAACGAAAGTTTTTTCTTTCCGTCAGGAAACTTTTCCTGTTTGATTCAGAAACTAATCTTTAGACACAGAATAAATTCCTGGGTCTTACGGAAATCTTTCCATTCACATAAAGAAACGTTTTGGTAGAACGGTAGAATAGACAGAAAGTATTCCGTTTTAAAAAGGAAAACTTTCCATTCACACTAAGAAATGTCTTGGTAGAACAGTAGAATAGACAGAAAGTATTCCGTTTTAAAAAGGAAACTTTTCCGAATCAGTCAGTAAACTAATCATGAAAAAATTAAAAATTCCTGTGTAGAATAGAAACTTTTTCTTTGCTTTACGGAATTTTTTTTCATTATGATCGGAAAATTTTCTGCATTGTAAAGAAACTTTTGTTTTAAAGAGTAGGAACATTAACAGATGAAAATATTGCTTTTGGACACTGTTTTGATATCCTTTTATCTCAATTAAATATTATTAAGAACTTTTTTGAATACATACACACATTTTAAGTATTTGTTATCATAAAATGCATTACATGTAATGCATTTTATGATAACAAATACTTAAAATGTGTGTATGTATTCAAAAAAGTTCTTAATAATATTTAATTGAGATAAAAGGAAATCAAAACAGTGTCCAAAAGCAATATTTTCATCTCTTATTGGTCCTACTCTTTATAACAAAAGTTTCTTTACAATACAGAATCAGCTTGAAATTTTATTTATTTGTTACAAGTATACTGATATGTTTAGCTCATGGGTATTTACATTTTTTTTAAATAAGTATTTTATACAAGGAATGCTAGGGAAGTATCTTTATAAACAAGAAGTAATTCTCGTAAAAGAAAAGTGTATAAATAAATAAAAAGTACACAATGAAATGGATTTTATGTTCATAAAATACATAATATACTTTTATTTTCTTTAGAATATGTGTATATGTTTCCTAGGGGAAAAAAAAATTAATATATTTTAAGCGATATAAAAGAAAATCCAAATAGTGCCCAAAACAAACCTTTTCATCTGTTGTCTGTATAGCAAAGTGGACTGTACAGAGATGCCAGCTTATTAGTGCCAGAATATACATAGGTGTAGCCAGTGGTGAAGTGTGTGTGGGAGATGATTTCCCCAGGCACTAAATATTTAGGGGATGCCAAAAAACTGTTAAATAAGATATTAAAAACGGAACAAAATATTTTCAATTTGGACTGGATATTTAAAACCCACACTTATGTCATTGGGTGTAGCACAAGTATATGACATGTTGCATGCGTATGAAGTGTATGCAACTAACATTGAAGTTTTATTGATGCTGGAAAGACTTTCTACTGCTGTATATCCAAAACAAAGAACATACAAAACATTTTTTAATCACAATAGTGACCGCCCCTCCTTAAAAAACGAGAACTTCTTTTAATTTACGCCTTAAAAAAAAAAACAATCTTATGGGGTCGTCTTCGTTCTTAAGTTGCACAAAACTCCGAACTTTTCAATATGTACATCTAACTTTGACATTATATTTGCCTCTTTCGGTAACTTTTTCTCAAGGATACCAAAAGGGAAGTCACTTGGTCAAAATGTTTAAGAATTATGAAGTTTAAAGTTTGGAACTCCTAATGTTAAACAGCTTGTGGAGTTTTTTTTATACAATTCAATACTTGACGTAATAATTTTATATTCATATATTTTATTTGAAGCTTTTCGAAATCTATTTCGATTAAAAAATTATAGATTATGGTTTATTTTATGGTTTAATTTATAAAAAAAATGTATTTTTAAATTAATTAAAAAAATTAATTTTAATAGAAATAGATTTCTAAAAACTTCAAATATGTAAATCAAAAATCACAGCTGATTCCGCTAAGTAGTTTTTAAGTTATGCTTAAAACACTACCCACATTACAGTCTGATTTGCAACGATTACAGATTAGGAGTTACAAACTTTAAATTTTCATAATTTCAAAACTACTTGACTGAGTGAATTCCAGTTTGTTATCATAGGGCAACATTTACTGAAAAAAACAAACATGATGCCCCAATTAGATGTATCTATTGAATTTGCTACAATTTCGGCATGAATATGACCCTCTAAGCTTATTTTTTCTTTAATTAAATTTAAAAAGACAGTTTCCAGAAGAATAACTTTGTTTTTTACTGTGACAGTTTGGAGATTAAATGTTTTTTGTCCCCAAATACATATGATATTTCAAATTTGTCACTTTTTATACCCAATTTGTGTCACAGAGACACTTTCCAATTAGGAACATTGCTGCACCTAACTATTATAACCCAATTTGGGTGCTTTTCTGCTATTACACACACACACACACACAAAAAATCCAGAAACTATTTTATAAATTTTGAAAATTTATATAGAGCAGCATTGAAACTTTAATTTTTTATCTTTTATGTGGAAGGTAATTTTTTTCTCCTGTCTAAAACGCCATAAAATAATAATAATAATAAAGTAAATCTAAAAACTTTTGAAGTCATGTAAATTATAAGAATATACAGAATTCATCTAACCCTAATAAATACGTTGATAATAAACAATTTTCAGAAGCCATACAATTTGAAAATGTACAAGACTTTGAACTTGAAGCTCAACTGAAAATTACATAACAAAAAGGCTCAGTAAATGAAAATCATTTTTTGTTAAAATTTAAATCAGCTATTTTTTTTTAAAATTCAAAATACAATTTTAAAATTACGCGTTTTAAAGTAAAATAACCTTTACTAAATCATTAAAATTAATAATTAGAAAAGCTCATTTAAATTTATTTGAATTTAAAAATATATAGAGAAACTCATCCACTTGTTTAATTTGAAATATTTTAATCATATAAACAGTTAAAAATATAGTTAAAAAATGGAGCAACAGAAAATGATATAATTTGAAAATGTGAATTCTCTTTTACTTTTGAAAACATAAAATAAATTAAACAAATTGTCTTGTGTTATATATCACTTATTTACACTAACTGCAATTTAACAATATACTTTTTATTGACCTATTCTGTATAAAATATATACCACCTTAAATTACCTCTTTGATAAAATAAAAAGCATATAAACTCTTCATTACTAAAAGCTAAATCTTTTTGTTTTGACCAAATTTCTCGATTAAAAATCTTAAAATATAAAAGATAATGTAAGAATTTTATTCAGAAAAAAAAATGAAATTTTAAACATCCTACTCTAGATCTGGATTATATACAGTATTCCTTTAAACATACCTATTCCAGATTATATACACTACTCTGGAATACAGAATACATACACTATTCATTTAATGAAGTTGGAGCATATATTAAAAATACTTATGATTATCTGGGTATAAATTTCAATGGATCTGAAAAAATTATTCTTTGTTATTAAAATGTTTGAAAAGAAATACCAATTTTCCAGCTTTATGAGTTCTTTATAAGCGATTACAGAGTTTGCAATGAATTAAAGTTTGATTTTTTTTTTTTTTTTTAAATAAAAGAAACTTTTATATCAGGTGTTTGATTTTTTTTAAAGATTTTAAAACTTTAGTTGTTTATTAGTTTACATTTATAAGTAATTAAAATTAAAATTATATTAAAAAATATATAAAAACATTTCAGAGTATTACTAACCATGTAATCTTTATTTTCCGAATCTTTCCATAAATAAAGTACATTGGAATATCAAACCATTTGTTATTTACATGTGCACAATGAAGTCATGAGATATCAACAAAAATAACAATAAATATACTTTTGATTGACCTATATTTATTTATTCTAACGTTTTACAAATCCTCACAGAAACTCTCCATGTTTTTGTATTAAAAAATTCACATAAGATTTGTACATATTTTTTTAACAAATAAATTTATGCTTTAATCTTTTAACATTTCTCAGCTGAGATTCTCTATTTTTAAAATAGAATTTTTATTTTTAAGTGTGATATTTGATTTAAATAAAATTCAAAAAGCAAGGATTTTGAGTTCTGTCTCTCCCAGTCCTTAAATTTACAATGTATTGTTGTCAAAAATAATATTTATAATGAAATATCTTAACCTAAATTTGAAAAAAAAAGTGTATTTAAATAAATCAGTTGATTTAAATCAATGAACTCTGATTAAAAATTGTTAGACTATACAAGTGTTATTTAGCAATTATTTAATTTAAATTGAGATTATAGTGCTGAAATATAATTTCAATTATATTGATCTAAATATTTTAAGATTTCTGAACTTTCTGTATTATAACTGATTAGATAACGTTGAAGAAATTGGCAATGAAACTATGCTTAGATTTCAAAAGATACCAAAATTTACCAATTGCTGTAAAAAAAGTAATTAAAAAAAATTCTTTCCAAAATCATGTACTTGCATACAATATTTTAACAAAAGATTATATTGAAGTAAAAGTTATAACACCAATCTGGCGAATCAGCTAAATAAACTTATCAAAAGCCAATTTGATAACTTAAAACCTGCATTATATTTTGAAGAAATAAAATAAGGACTTGTGAATAATACTTATAAACTCTTTAGAAATTAAAAAAGCAAAAATATGGAATATATAAGCACTTACTTACAGTGGAAGTCCAGTTGTCAGTTAATAAATATATATATTTTAAATATAAATTAAAATAAAAATACTTTTTAAAAAAATTCTTAAAAATTAAAGAAATTTTAAAAAATGTACAATACCAGTATTGGACATCTGTTTCCTGCTGGTGAAAGCTATATTTTGATAATTGTATAAAGGAATTTATCACCTCTTTAAAATTTCCATAGGTTACCATGGGATTTCACAATTAGCATTAAAGGGAAAAAAATGATGACACAGAAATATAGTAGAAAAACGTGATAATTTTACAAAATGTAACAAATAGAGATTTAGCAGACTATCAAATATTCGGCTGAGTACTAACTTTTTAAAAAGTATATTGATTACAAATTTTTTTATCATGATTAATAACAAAGAAATAAATGTTTGTGAGTCTTTTATTCCTCAATGGCAGATCACTTAATAGCAGAATATTAAAAATTGCAAATAATTCAGAAAAAATATCTATAAAATAAGAGTGCATTCAATAAAAAATCGGTCTTAGCAAATATGTATGTGCTATTTTTTTTTTTTTACTTAAACTTATTAAAATAAATCAAGCGCATTTAATTTACACAAACATTAAATTGCACGTATTGACAAAATACAATTTTTTAAAAAATATATAAATTACTCGATTTTTTCTGGCTAACAACAAAAGACAGAAAAAATAAAACAAACATTTATACTGAAAAATAAAATTTATTTTCAACAAAACTATAAATCAAAATGTTTTAATAAAACAAATTACAGCACTGTATTTATGCTATGATTGCTATTGGCTTTTATTCCTTTAGAATTGATGCAGTTAGTAAAAAAGCCTGCCTAGATTCCGGCCTGATAACAGTCTTAATTAAACACCCAGTAGGATGCTACAGCAACGAAATTGACTCAGTTGAACATTTCTCAGAAAAAAGTGTCACACCATCAACATACGAAAACACCTTGACGTCCTTTCTATCATCCTCATTCTCTATTAGGCAAGGATGATCTGTTCTAGCTGTAAGGCGACATTGATCACTACAGTATTATCCTGTAATAATAACAGTAATAATATTAATTTTTTTTTATTGTACTAATTGCTAGTGACCATGTATATTTAAAAAGATAAAAAACAGCACAAGAGCAAAGAATGATTAAGGGGACACTTCGTCTTCAGCGATAAGTATTTTTAAGAACAAAATATTTGAAAATTTTCCTTTGAATAAAGAATTCAAAATTCATAAAATTTTTAAAAAATTTAAAATTTAAGGAAATTTTTAAAAATGTACTCTACCAGCATTGGACATCTGTTTCCTGCTGGTGAAAGCTATATTTTGATAATTGTATAACGGAATTTATCATTTCTTTAAAATTTACATAGGTTACTATGGGATTTCACAATCAGCATTAAAAGAAAAAAAATGGTGCCACAGGAATATAGTAGAAAAACATAACAATAATTTTACGATATGTAACAAATAGTGATTTAGCAGATTATCAAATATTCGGCTGGATACTAACTTTTTAAAAAGTATATTAATTAAAAAAATTTATATACATTAAATTGGAAATAAAATAATAAAAAGAAAAGTGCTCAGTCAAACTGATGGCATTGAGCTCACAGGCTATTCACACTATTTGCATATTATACTCTTATTTCAAAGAAAAAGGGGAGGGGGGGTCATTAGCTCCCCTATTTACGTCCTTTATACTTAACCAATAAACGTCCAAATCTAATCAGGGAAGCGCCTTATCAAAATAAACCGGTATACAACATTTGAAGCAAATTGGATAATTCGGCATGAAAAAACTATTTATCTAAATTAAAATGGACAATTAGTCCCCGTTCCCCATTTATACTTAACCAACAGCCCCCCCCCCCCCCCCCCCAAAAAAAAAAAAAAAAAAAAAAAAAAAAAACGAATCAGTGAAGCATCTTATCAGAATAAACCTATATAAAAAATTTGAAGCAAATCGGTTAATTCTGCATGAAAAACACATTTATCTAAATTAAGGGGAGGGAATTCGTCCCCATTCCCTCCTTTATACTTAACAAATGAACCCCCAAAACTAATGCGGGAAACGTCTTATCACAATGAATCAATATACAAAATTTGAAGCAAACTAGATAATTTTGCATAAAAAACCCTTTATCTAACTTAAGGTGGATTAGCCCCTCGTTCCACCCTTTATTCTTAACCAATAAACCCCCAAAATTAATCAGGGAAGTGCCTTATCACAATGAAAATATATACCAAATTTGAAGAAAATCGGATAATTCGGCACGAAAAACCCATTTATCTAAATTAGGGGGAGCATTAACCCCTTTTCCCCCCTTTTATACTTAACCAAAGAACCCCCAAAGCTAATCAGTGATGCGCCTAATCAGAATGAACTTATATACCAAATTTGAAGCAAATCGGATAATTCTGCATGAAAAACCCATTTATCTAAATTAAGGAGGGGGTGGGAGGGATTAGCCTCCAGTTCCCCCCCTTTATACTTAACCGATGAACCCTCAAAACTAATCAGGAAAGAGCCTTATCACAATGAACCTCATACAATATCTGAAGAAAATTCCAATAATTCTGCATGAAAAAACCATTTATCTAAGTTAGGGGGGATTAGCCCCATTCCCCCTTCATACTTAACCAATGAACCCCCAAAACTAATCAGGGAAGCGCCTTATCAGAATGAACCTATATTCAAAATTTGAAGCAAATTGGATAATTCTGCATGAAAAACACATTTATCTAAATTAAAGGGGGGATCAGCCCCCGTTCCACCCCTTTTATACTTAGCAATTGGACCCCCAAAACTAATCAGGGAAGCGCCTTATCACAATGAACCTATATGCAAAATTTGAAGCAAATTGTATAATTCAGCATGAAAAATCAATTTATCCAAATTACGGGAGATTGGACCACGTTCCCCCCTTTATATATAACCAATGAACCCCCAAAACTGATCCGGGGAAGCGCGTTATCACAATGAACCTATATATAAAAATTGAAACAAATCTGATAATTCTGAATAAAAAAGTCATTTATCTAAAGTAAGGGGGGGGATTAATCACCGTCCCCCTCTTTATACTTAACCAATGAACAACCAAAACTAATGAAGGAAGCGCCTTATCACAATGAAGCTAACACATGGGCTGATAAGTTCCTGGTCTAATAAAGAAAACACAACTTTTTAACAAAACTTTATGACTTTATAACTTTAATAAATAACATAACTTTAATAATAAATAATAATAATTTAATAAATAAATAAATAATAATAATAATTTAATAAATAAATAAATAATAATAATAATTTAATAAATAAATAAATAATAATAATAATTTAATAAATAAATAATAATAATAGTTTAATAATAAATAACAATTTTATAACGAAAAAGCTCCAAACAGTGTTCTAAATCATTGACTCATTGTTGTTTTTGGTCAAAAGTCAGCACGCGCGGCAGCCACTTTGACAACAGCTTTTTCATAGACAAATGCTCATTCAAAATAAAACCTACACGTTTCTTGGATATCTTCAGAGTCTGAGCTATCGCCTGCAACTTCACTTTATGGTTCCCCAAAACGATTTTTTGGACTATTTTTATGTTTTCCGGAGTAACCACCTCTTTTGCGTGGTGCATCACTGGTGTCCGTACGACCACGTTTAAATTCAGCAAACCAGTCAATAATGTTTGATTTACCTGGTGCAGCGTCCGGATAATGCTTATCAAGCCAAGCTTTTGTTTGAACAGTGTTTTTCCCATCAAAATACAATTCTTGAAATTCTTGTTTATGCATTTTTTTTGTTTATCAACAAAGTTGTTCAAATAAAACCACTCTAACGTTTTATCCACACGGCGAATCATCATGACATCTTTTCTGCTACCTTTTAAAGGTTAGTATTTACTAAAAAAAAGCATCGGTTCGGCAATTGCAACGCCATCTGTGTGCCAGACCGGGAACTTATCAGCCCATGTGTTATATACAAAATTTAAAGGAAATTGGGTAATTTTGCATGAAAAACCCATTTATTTAATTTAAGGGGATTAGCCCTTGTCCCGCCTATATATTTAACCATTGAACCCCAAAACTGATCAGGGAAGCGTCTTATCAGAAACAATCTATATACAAAATTTTAAGCAAATCTGATAATTCTGCATGAAAAACCCATTTATGTAAATTAAGGGGGGGGGGGATTAATCACCGTTCCTCTCTTTATACTTTACCATTGAACTCCCAAAACTAATCAGGGAAACGACTTATCACAATGAACTTATGTACAAAATATGAAGCAAATTGGGTAATTTTGCATGTAAAACCCACTTATTTAATTTAGGGGGACTAGCCCCTGTTCCCCCTTTATATTTAACCATTGAACCCCCAAAACTGATCAGGGAAGCGCCTTATCAGAAACAACCTAATACAAAATTTTAAGCAAATCGGATAATTCTGCATGAAAAACCCATTACATAAATTAAGGGGGGGGATTAGTCCCATTTCGCTCCCTTTATACTTTACCATTGAACCCCCAAAACTAATCAAGGAAGCACCTTATCAGAATGAACCTTTTATAAAAAAAATTGAAACAATTGGATAATTCTGCTTTAAAAAATCATTTTTCTCAATTGAGAGAGGGGGGGGGGGGGAATTAGTCCCTGTTCTCCCCTTTATACTTCACCAATGTACCTACATACAAAATTTGAAGCAAGTTAGATAATGCTGCATGAAAAACCCATTTATCTAAATTAAGGGTAGGATTGGCCCCGTTCCCCTCGTTTATACTTTACCATTGAACTCCCAAAACTAATCAGGGAAGCGACTTATCACAATGAACTTATGTACAAAATACGAAGCAAATTGGGTAATTTTGCATGAAAAAACCATTTCTTTATTTTAGAGAGGGGGGGGGATTAGCCCCTGTTCCCCTTTATATTTAACCATTGAACCCCCAAAACTGATCCGGGGAAGCGCCTTATCACAATGAACCTATATACAAAATTTGAAGCAAATCGGATAATTCTGCATAAAAAACTTATTTATCTAAATTAAGGGGGAGGAATAATCACCGTTCCCCTCTTTATACTTAACCAATGAACCCCCAAAAATAATAAAGGAAGCGCTTTATCATAATGTAGCTCTATAAAAAATATGAAGAAAATTGGGAAATTTTGCATGGAAAACCCATTTATTTAATTTAGGGGGAGATTAGCCCCTGTTCCTCTTTTATATTTAACCATTGAACCCCCAAAACTGATCAGGGAAGCGCCTTATCGGAATGAACCTATATACAAATTTGAAACAAATCGGATATTTCTGCATGGAAAACACATTATCTAAATTAAGGGGGGGGGGGGATTAGCCCCCAGTTCCCTCCTGTAAACTTAACAAATGAACCCCCAAAACTGATCAGGGAAGCGCCTTATCAGAATGAACCTATATAGAATATTTGAAACAAATCGGATAATTCTGCATGAAAAACCCATTTACCTAAATTAAGGGGTGGTTGGATTAATGACCGTTGCCCTCTTTATACTTGACCAATGAACCCCCAAAACTAATGAAGGAAACGCCTTATCACAATGAAGCTATATACAAAATTTGAAGCAAATTGTGTAATTCTGCATGAAAACCCCATTTATTTAATTTAGGGAGGGGATTCGCCCCTGTTCCCCCTTTATATTTAACCATTGATCCCCCAAAGCTGATCAGAGAAGCGCCTTATTGGAATGAACCTATATACAAAATTTGAAACAAATCGGATATTTCTGCATGAGAAACACATTATCTAAATTAAGGGGGGGGGGATTAGCCCCCAGTTCGCTCCTGTAAACTTAATAAATGAACCCCCAAAACTGATTAGCGAAGCGCCTTATCAGAATGAACCTATATAGAATATTTGAAACAAATCGGATAATTCTGCATGAAAAACCCATTATCTAAATTAAGGGGGGATTAGCCCCCCAGTTCCGCCCTGTATACTTAACCAATGAACCCCCAAAGATAATCAGAGAAGCGCCTTATCAGAATGAACCTATATACAATATTTGAAACAAATCGGATAATTCTGCATGAAAAACCCATTTACCTAAATTAAGGGGGTGGGGGGATTAATGACCGTTGCCCTCTTTATACTTAACCAATGAACCCCCAAAACTAATGAAGGAAACGCCTTATCACAATGAAGCTATATACAAAATTTGAAGCAAATTGTGTAATTCTGCATGAAAACCCCATTTATTTAATTTAGGGAGGGGATTCGCCCCTGTTCCCCCTTTATATTTAACCATTTAACCCCCAAAGCTGATCAGAGAAGCGCCTTATTGGAATGAACCTATATACAAAATTTGAAACAAATCGGATATTTCTGCATGAAAAACACATTATCTAAAAATTAAGGGGGGGGGGGATTAGCCTCCAGTTCCCTCATGTAAACTTAACAAATGAACCCCCAAAACTGATCAGGGAAGCGCCTTATCAGAATGAACTTATGTATAAAATTTGAAACAAAACTGATAATTCTGCATGAAAAACCCATTTATATAAATTAACTGGGGATCAGCCCCCGTTCCCCCTCCCCCTTTTATACTTAGCAATTTAACCCCCAAAACTAATCAAGGAATCGGATTATCAGAATGAACATATACATAAAATTTGAAAATTTAAAATCGGATAATTCTGCATGAAAAACCTATTTATGTAAATTAAGCGGGGGGAGGGGGGGGGGGGGGGGTTCCGGCTTTGATAACCTGTGAGCTAAAAAAAAATTCTATTACAATGATATTTCGGGTTCTGTGAACTCAAAAAATAGCAGAATTTTCAGAACATTTATGATTTATATGTTGACATTATGACTCATTTGAACATTTTTTATTTCTTGAAATTTGCACAGTATTAACACGTGCATTTAAATACATGACAAGATTTAGTTAAAGGAAAGCACAAATATGAAATAAAATCAAATTAGATATTTTTTTTTGTGAGAAACCCACATACAAGATAATTTTTATATAAATTAGGATGAAAAACAATACAGAAATGTAACAAAAGCTACTACAGGTTTTCTTTTTCTTTCTTTTTTTTAATTTTTAAATGAAGAATTGAAGCTTTATATTTTTAAAATAAATCCCCCCCCCCCCCCCCCCACCTCTACTGACAAAAATTCCCTGTTTGCTTTTTTTATTCTATTTATTTTAAATTATTAGAAAAGATTAAAAGTCATTTTTTATTTTCAAAATAATGTGAGAAAAATAAAATTTAATAAATTAAATTTGAATATACAGGGTGGGGCAGTTGAAAGCTTCTGTATGCAAGCTTTTACAGCATGAATATAGGTAAAATCAACCTCAAGGTATTAAGCATATTCTACTTTACGTTTTTCACAACTAAAATATTGCCTGATATTAAAAGACTACTGAAATTTATTTTACCATATACCATTATAAATTTCGTTATAGCACCCTGACATACATTTCTCAATTTTTTAATCAACATTATAGAATTTAATGGACATTCCTTTTTAATTGAATTTTAATACACTACAAATAATAAAATGTTAAATTGATTCTATAATAATGTAGTACCTGAAAAAAAAGACAATATATGATTCTGATATGGCATCGAACACAGAAAAATCTCATGAATTTATTTTAAGATCATAGGTATTTATTGATATCTTCAGTGTTGAATTCAGGCATTTTTCTCCGAGAGGGATTTCTGTGGCTCCTGGGGGCATATTATAGAGTTCCGAGGGAGGGGGGGGGGAATTGCACTTTTTGACCATTAAATCATAAAATCCGAAATCTTCAGAAGGGGTGGCCATTTCAATGCTCCGGGAGAGAGGAATGTCCCCCCCCCCTCCCCCGGCTATCTCCTGAATTCAACACTGGATGCCTTACAGAATTAAACAAATAAACAAGTACCTGAATTTAGAATAAGTTAAAAACTATTTAAAAAGCAGTCTACAAAAATTGAGTTTTTATTAAGATAATATCTAAGTTAGAAATTTCTGGCACATCAAAATATTTTTTTGATTGGGGATATTTTTCTCATAAAAAATAAACTGAGCGAGAAATAAGATAATATGCATTTTATTTCAGGCTACGCAGCTCCTTAAACATGTTATTCGGTTTGATAATCATGCACTGTAAATATATGGACATATCAAATTCCAAATATTAAAAATCACATAAATTTTAGTACTTACCATTGCGAAGTTAGAACTACGTAGAACAATTGTCCAATATTTAACAACATGGCGTAGGTGTTCTTCATCGAAAATCTCGATTCTGTTCTGTTATCAATCACGTGACGCCACGCCTTTCATACGTCAGCAGAGAGCGAGACTGCGCAGTAAGTCCGGTGAATGCTATTTTCCTAATTTCGGAAACTAATACGATATAAAAAGATTATTTTTATGACTGTAGGAAAACTTTCCGTTGTGATTCGGAAAAAATATTTTATCGGTTGTTTTCCGTATTGTAAAGGAAATTTATCTTTTACGAAACGGAAAAGGGTTGGAAATTTTTTACAGTGACGTATACAGGACGCATAAAATGTTCAGAATCGTCGATTATTCCCACCAGTTAATTTTTATTGTAAGCTTTGCCTTATTTAATGATAGCATTTCTGCGATTCAAATAGTTGAAAATTTCTGTTTTGAAAAACCGGTGGTAAAAGATTAAAATTTCTGTAAAGGACGCTCGTCGCGAAGGGGTTAAGTAGGGGAGAGTGGGATACCGTGGGATGAGGGGATATGACTCTCTTTGGATTACTTTATCTTTCAGAAAATGTAATTAATACAAGTAAACATCAATGGTAACTGTAAAAAGAAGCTTCTGAAAAAACGGAAAATGTACTGGGTGACAAAGTTGCCGTCTATTATCAGAAGTTACGCTTTGGTATTCTTCCGTTTTCCTCATGGCATTTTCCGTTTTTAGGTAAAAAGTATGCCCAATATATTAAAAAGCTAAATAATTGCATACATTGATGCATATTTGCATCGAATACAAATGTTTGTAGTGGTAGAGGAACTTCGTTTGAGGCAGTATCACAGGTCGTTATTGTTCAAAAATTCGAAAACCGAATACAATTATAAACTTCAACTATCTGTGATTAATTATTTGTAGACAAAAATAATTTTACGAAATTTCATCAGATGCAAACAAATAATAATGATAACGCTTGGTGACAGCACTTTACCAAATAGAAATCTTGGTATTCTATATTACCCGACTACTCCATAATACCCCCAAGTTCCTGTACATTATCACACACACTTCCTCCGGATTCGAAATTTGGCATTCTCTAATAGTAGATGGGCGCTGTCCCTATGGCCGCCTGGGTACATCGAAAGGGAATTTTTCTGTTTATTCCGGAAAAAATTACGATTTTAACTGAAAACAGAAAGTTTCCGTTAAAAGACGGAATTTTCAAAATAATCTGACGCAAATACTATAATTGGCACCTTTTCCCAGGATATAAGTTCATGATCTCAGAATACATTTTTTTTTATAAGATTTATTATATTTAAATTGATATATCTAAATTTCTATAAAGATAAAGCTATAACAGTTTTTAAGGGTGTTTTTCGGTAATATATCATATATATATGTTTTGAGTTGTTTTTGGAATAATTTGTTGTTTCGAGCTAAAAAAAAAATCATATTCTCATAATAAAAACATTATTTATAAAATTATTTTTTTCACTTTTAAAAATTATTTTTATTATTTTATATTTTTTTTTGCTAAATCTGAAAAAAAAATTTTTTTTTTGTACCAGAAAATTAAAATTATGCTTAAAAATAATTAATTTTTAAGATAAATTTTTAAAAATCATAATTTTTCTTAAAATTTTTACATATTAGAGTATTTTTCATATATATTTCTAGAAAGGAATGTTTATAAATAAAATAACTGAAATTTTGTGCAGAGAGCCACCCTAAATTCTTGTGTTTTTCAATTGGGACAATTGTTTGTAAATTGAAGATTATCCTGCTATGAATGGGTGTGAAAGAGATTATAATTAGGTAGGTCCTTTTACAGTGTGCCATAGAACATTGGTATAAGGATAAGTTTTAAGTTTTTATTTAAATTAAAAAATTTTGATACATAAATAAAAAAAAAATTAGATTTTAAAGTCATATAAGTTTAATGTATCTTTCTTAATATCTCACATTTGGCTTAGTTTTCAATCTATTCATCCTTATATTCCATATTTGAATAGTATGTAGAGAAAATAGTTAGACAGTTAGACTATCACCAATTGGGGTTGCCATCAAAATCATTCATAAAATAATTTTCTACTTATTTCCATAATTGTTAATCTGTAATAGCATCAGAAAGTGGTAATGCAAAAAAGTAATTCAAAATATACAGTAGACTCCCGATTATTCGACATACACGGGACCAAGAGTATGTCGGAAAATCGAATCGGATAATCGGGCGTACATGTTTATCATACACATGTCGGATAAACTATGGTAGACTTCCGATTATCTGACACGTACGGGACCAGGGAATGATACATGAGGGTAGAGTCCTACGCGGAACACGTACATTCTATTGAAAGTCAGTCCGGAAACCGACTCGAACCCTAATAAAAATCATTTCACCCAAAACCCGCCCCGAACCCGAAAAAACTCAACCCAGTCCGAACCTGCAAATGAACCTGAAAAAATAGTCTGTATAACCATGTCTCTAAAATCAATTGAGGGGGTCGGGGCAAGAGAGTGCCAAGTCACATTTTTGAACTTCTGAGATATTTCAATTTGAAAATTTTATCCAATACTTAAACCAAGATATATAACCTAAAGTTTTTTCGCCAATGTCTTAGTAACATTTGAGATATTCTGAGTAACAGTATGGCATTCTTTTAATGATATTACTATTGCGTTTTTTGTAAATTAGCTATTTTTATTGGGACATAAAACGGAACCTGTCACATATGCTACCACCAAGTGACATTGGAAACAAAATTATATGTTGGATATTATAATTTACAATATTAAGCAACAATACAGTGTTAGATTTATTTCACCAAACATGTGGCTTGGCACTTTCTTGCCCCGACCTTTTATGTAGAAAAATGAACATGTAAAGACTCAAACATATTCAAATATATGTAATTTTTCATCTAAAACAATATCTTTTTGTGTGTGTGTGTGTGGAAAAATTGGGTTAACGCAAACCCGACCCGACTCGCAACGAGAAAAATTTGCGTCTATACAACCTGCCGGTCAGGTCGGTTGCGGGTAAAATCGGGTTACCCGGCCCTGTGCAGGGCTTTAATTGAAAGGGGGGGTTGCTGGTTGAACGAGTGTATTGCATAACCGGATATCGATTAATCCGGAGCCTACGGTACTTGGATCTTAATGAGTCTGTAGAAAGTTAATTTAATCCTGTTAATCGTGATATGCCTTGTAAATCGGCAGAGTGACAAAATAGCTGAAGCAAGACGCGTAAGCTTCTGGCAAGCAATTTTTCTTTTTCTTGGTCCTCGGCTCCCTTCAGCGATCACTGAGCGTGAAAGTCGGGACAGTATTGCCGGTTCAAAACAAAACGAATGATCTCTGATTCATCACTGATTGCGTTTCTGTTGCGGCGATTCCCGACGTTGAGGGGGAAAAAATAAATAAAGAGAACAAAGGAAATAAATAACCTTCCGTCTCGAACCAAACCTCTTCTGTTAGCTTGTTATAATAGTTAGTTGCACCGACGAAGCGAAAGAGAGAAACTCACTGTGTTGCTCGTTCGAGAATAAGCTTCTTTATCTGCATCATGCTTGTTTTTTTTCTTCCTTCAAGGTGAAATGGGTATCTACTGCAAATAAGTTGATTATACTATCCTACTTTTATGATCTACTGAGCGTTTCTGAAGGGGGGGGGGGGGGGTGAGTAGACAGTACAACTTAAGGAATAAAGTATAGTAAGTAGGCAAGGAGAAACAGGATAAAGCTATTGCTCCTCTCTCAATTTTAAAATTTAATTGACTGAACAAAATTTTCTTTTTAATCTGATGATTTTGAAATAAATAACAAGATTTATTCCTAAACAAGAACGAAAAATCATGCATCAGTGAATCGATTCTGAAACACTTTCTAATACTAGATATGTAATAAAACAAAGTTAAAAACACCAGAACTGAAATTTTCTATAGCATACTAGGTTCAGTAACATTTAGTGTACCATCCTCAGTGCTAAGAATGCTGGAAATTGGCTCATATATATAGGAAAAGATGCGGTTTCAACCGAAAGGTTTAATGACCAATAGGAAAACAGGAGATAACGGGATACGGGCAATAGGAAATAGCGTGGGGAAAGAACCGAAGAAATAGGAGCAAATTTCCAGCATTCTTAGCGCTGAGCACGGTACGCTAAATGCTACTGAAACTAGTATGCTATAGAAAATTTTAAGTTCTGGTGTTTTTAACGTTGTTTTATTACATCTCAATCATTTCGCACCAGGTATCATCTCAATAATTGCTTTCCAATACTATTAAAATAGTGTTAAGAAATATCATTTTCTCATACTATGAGATGATATATCTGGTAATGTATGCGAATTCTATCGTGATGAAGCCTTGCATATGATATACACAGGTTTGTGCATAGCACATAGTGAAAATTTAAATAAGCTAGAAAACACATTAAGCAACTAAAAACGTCTTTTTGGCCATTAACCATCCATAAACGACATGTATATATTTCCTTTGAATTTATGTGAATTTATATGATTTTATATGAATTTATTTATTTTGTACTATATTAACACCATACAATACATTAAAATTTGGCTGACCCGAAAAACTCATAACGCAGCTTAAATTGCACATTCAAATAATCTCTTGTCCACCAAGGTTAATCTGAATTCTTTTGTTTAGCCCTGTATCTGTAGGATTTGTACATACCACATAACATACTAAAATTTAATCGGCTGGAAAACGCACAACACAACTAATAAAAACACACTTCCAGAAAATACGATCCATATATGGCAATGTATTCAATGTGTTTTGCGCAGCCCTGTATATGAGTTTATTTATATTCTAGAAACATGCCATAATATACTAAAATATAATTCATCTGAAAAATGCATAATGTTGTTATAAACCCACTTCATGTAATTTACGTCTATAGGCGGTCATGCTTACGAATTATTTTGTGCAGCCCTGTATTTGATTATAGATTTTATAAACACCACGTAATACACTAAAATTTAGTTAAGCTTTAAAATGCTGATCACAGAGGAAAACCCACTTCCAACAGTTATCGCTCATAGTCAATCCTGTAACTAATTTATTTTGCATGTGCCTGTAAATGAACAATAAATACTACGAACTCCATAATCTGTAAAAAAAAGCATGTTGTTGTGCATCTCAGCAATGTATATTGATTTCGTAACGCTTGAAGGTGCTGTACCACCGGTCTGCAGGGACCGAAATTTCCAGGTCCGATCCGAACCGTAAATAAAATATAATTGGTCCGGCCGGTATAAAGGTTAAAAGATCAATTACTTGGAAGTTTATTTCGGTATTTGTATATTCTTCATGAGAAATGCAGGAAACTGGTCTCATCTTTAGATAAAGTTAATACGGAAAACTCCCACAAATCCGCCACCCTATAATCCACAAATACCTAAAATCCGCACATCGTTTCCGATGTAAACAGTGAAACTTACAGTTAAGATGTTGGTGTAAAATTAAAGTTTTTAAAATTTTTTATATCATTCTGTACACATTTTACTATGGAATTCTAGCGAATATGATTCAACTTATGTTTTCTCATGAAGGAAACATAAATTTATTTTTGAAAAAAATCAAGATAGTGCTGATATCAGTGGCGATGGCGATATTTTTACCAAATTATGTATTAATCAAGCTTTTTTGGTTATTAAACATGGCTAAACAGGAAATAATAAAACTTTTTCATTTTAAGATTTTGATTTGATTTATTAGAGTACATAAGGCGAGTTTCACAGAATAATTCAAGGAAAAAAATATTGTCATTATGCATATTTAGTCATGCATTATTAATTATTTACTGGACCTTTTAATATTTTAATCTTTTTCTTAATTTTCTTAATTTTTATTATTTTACTTTATTGTAAGCATTCATTGTAATTTTGAGTGCATTATTAAATTCAAATTTTTGTTTAAAAATGCAAATGTAAACAAAACATTGAACAGAAATACGCAAACCTCTGGTTTTAAGCCATGCGGATGTAAGATAGTCTACGTATATCTTCTCAGAATATTATTCCTCCAGCAGTAAGAATGATGACAATATGAAATTTTATAAAATTTAGGTTATGTTATATTTTTTTGTCGTCATAATTTTAGTGTGCCACGGAAATTTAACCAACGGTTTATGTGTGCCGAAGTAAGAAAGGTTGAAAAAAACCTTGATGTAGCTGTCGTTGGCTAATTGCAATGAGCTGGGCTGATTGGAAAAACATCTTCCTTTCTCCAATCAGCCTGATGTTTATCAGGCTTATTGCAAAGAGCCTAGAGAGCGTTTGGCTAATTGAACAAGTTGGAAATTGTACGTCAAACGTGACAAATGAGGTGCGTTCGTACTATAACTAGTTACATAAATATTCAGATCTTTTCTGATTTTTAATTCTGTGAAATGAATGATATCGTCTGCAGATTAATTTCTGTAATAGAATAGGTATCTCGGTCGCTTGACGATTAAACTTCGGAAGCTCCTATAACAAAAAAGCACCGATTAAAAAAAAAAAAAAAATTCAAATTTCTTAATAAATATTTTTATTAATATCTCCTAAAGTTTTGATTCGATTTTAATAAAATTTGAAATGTCTCGACAAAATTCTGCAAAGATAATATATTTTAAATTGCAAACCATTCGGTTGGGTAGTTTTTGCGTTGTTATATGCGGTCGGACGGACGGACCAAGCGACGACAATAGGTGCTACGTATTTATATAATTACGAACGCACCTAAAAATGACTACTTGTTTCACAGTCAACCAGATTTTGACCAGCTGTTTGTCCAAATATCGTGTTGTACAAGAACCAACCCCGAAAATTCATTTTGTAATTAACCCGCAACCCGTCCCGAACCTGACAAAAAAAAAAAAAAAAAAAAAAAAAAATCCATCGAACCGTAACCTTATACGAACAGGACAAAATAATTTCCGTCAACACTCAGCCCAACTCGAACCTGAAATTTCCATTTGAAGCCATCTAGAACCCCCGAAAAAGTTCCATCGAAGCGAAAACTGACCCGCAAAGGACAAAATAATTTCCGACGACACACAACCCAACCCGAACCTGAAATTTCCATTTGGAGTCAACCCGAACCTAATCCAGATTTATGTTTCTGCAAATCCCGGGACATTGGGATTTTCACAAAGAAATTAATGGAATTAAGCAGAACTTTGTTTCGGAAGTTTTTAAAATGTTTGCTATATTTAACATTTTAAAATTATTCTTATATATTTGTAGACAAAATCGACACGTAAACCGACCAGAACCCGATGAAAGAAAATTCTATCAAACCGCAACCCTACCCGAACCCAATACACCTACATCCGAACCCGAAGAAAAATTAAACTAATTGTTTGTTTAAATATAAAAGAGAACTTTAAAAAAAATTACTAAATCAGTAACATTAGATTAATGTTTCGGAAGATCCACTTACTTGTAAATACTTTTTAATTAATAAAAAATATTTTCCAATTTTAAATGAATGATTAAGTGGATCTTCCGAAACATTAATCTAATGCTACTGATTTAGTAATTTTTTTTAAAGTTTTCTTTAATAATTATAATATTTAAACAAACAATTAGTTTAATTTTTCTTCGGGTTCGGATGTAGGTGTGTTGGGTTCGGGTAGGGTTGCGGTTTGATAGAATTTTCTTTTATCGTGTTCTGGTCGGTTTACGTGTCGATTTTGTCTACTACTGTTGTTTTGTGTACTATTTTGTCTTATTCGGATCAGTTTGCGGTTCGATGGAACTTTTTTGGGGTTCAAATGGAATTTTCCGGTTTGGGCCGGGTTGCATGTCGATGGAAATTATTTTCCCGTCTTCGTATCGTTTTTCGGTTAGATAGAATTTTTTTGTGTTCGGGTTGACTTCAAATGGAAATTTCAGATTCCTGTCGGATTGCTAGTCGACGGAAAGTAATTTTATCCTTTCCGGATCGGTTTTCGGTTCAATGGAAGTTTTTTTGGGTTCGGGTTAACTTCAAATGGAAATTTCAGATTAGAGTTGGGTTGCGTGTCGACGGAAATTATTTTGTCCTGTTCAGATCGGTTTTCGGTTCGATGCAACTTTTGGGGGGTTCGAGTTTACTTCAAATGGAAACTTCATGTTTGGGTTGGGTTGCGTGTCGATGGAAATTATTTTGTCCTGTTCGGATCAGTTTTCGGTTCGATGGAATTTGTTTTTGGTTCGGGTTGACTTCAGTTTGAATTTTCAGTTTCGGGTTGGGTTGCGTGCCGACTGAAATTATTTTGTCCTGTTGGGATTGGGTTACGGTTCGATGGATTTTTTGTTGTCAGGTTCGGGTCGGGTTGCGGGTTGATTTCCAAATGAATTTTCAGGGTCGGGTACAACACGATATTTGGACAAACAGCTGGTCAAAATCTGGTTGACTGTGAAACAAGTCGTCATTTTTCAATCAGCCTAACGATCTCTAGGCTCTTTGCAATAAGTCTGAAAAACATCTGACTGATAGGAGAAAGGAAGATGATTCTCCAATTAGCCTACGACATAGCCATATTCAATCTTTTTTTTTTTTTTTTTTTTCCGTGCGACCCGCAAATGTAAGTTTGCTTCCTTAAGTAGACTGCAGCACGTTATAGTTATATAATAATGTTTAAAAATACAGACATATCAGATTTTACTTTAATAAATTCTACTATTTCTCAAATCAAAAGCTTTCTATCTTTTTAGTATGTGAAAATATATAGTTCAAATTTAATTAATTTTAAATAATGTTTGATAAGTAGTAAAGATTTAAAATATACCAGCCATACTCAACCTTATTTTTCCGCGCGGGCCGCAAACATATTGGGATGTACATTCGTTTTTTTCTGCTTGCATTGCATAATTCTTGTTTGGGCTGTGACGTAATGCAGTGCTAAGGATGGAGAATAAGAAAATTCATTTTCTTCACATTATGCTCTTTTATTTCAAGAAAGGTAAAAAGGCTAGTCAGAATTTGTGCTGTATATGGACTAATTGCTGTTTGAGATGACACAGCTCGAAGATGGTTTGAGAAGTTTAAGCGCGGAAATTTCAGCCTCTGGAAGATGATGCTGCTTTGAGCGACCATCATCGTCTATAAAGGGAGACCCCCTAAAAAAAAAAAAAAAATCTATCGCTTAAAATCCATGTTACACAGTTCAGGAGCTATCATACAGACTAAATATTCCAAAAAGTACAGTGCATGATCATTTAATTAGCTTCTTTTAAGAGGTCCTCCTTTACAGATGATGATGGTCATCTAGAGTTTGGATCATCTTCCAGGCTGAAATTTTCCGCGCTTAAACTTCTCAAACCACCTTCGAGCTGTGTCATCTGAAATAGCAATTTGTCCATATACAGCACAAATTTTACGAGCAGTCTGACTAGCATTTTTACCTTTCTTGAAATAAAAGAGCATAATTGACATAAATGAATTTTCTGATTCTCCATCCTTAGCACTACACTGGAACAAAAATTATGCCACAAACCAAACAAGAATTATGCAGCGCAAGCAGAAAAGACTGAATTTGCGTATCTGGGTCATCCAAAGTCGCTCCTTATCTGCACTAGCAAAATAACTAGACGTAACCGCGCTGCATTTTTTTTAAAAACCGCAGAACTTATTACCCAATACATTATGCAAAAAATCCCCGGACACTTTTGATTTTCCACGTTTTGTCAAATATCTAAAGATATACACTTGTCGGATTCTTCTAGAACTTCGGGAAGATAAAGAACATGTTTTACCTGTATTTGTCAACGAAGATTTGATCACGAGGGGCAATTAGACAGACCAATAAAAAATTAAAAAAAAAAAATATTGGGGGATCACCTGTAAAATAAAATGCACGAAATGGTCTGTTGTTGTAGCACATAACTAGGTAGATATTCTACAGTATTTATGCAAGACTAACCATTCACTTGTGTAGGAATACCTCTCGAATATATTCATGGAAATATAACGATTTCTTTAAAAAATTCAAGAAATTTTTGCATGTTGTTTTGTTTATAGCATGCAGGGTTTTCAACCAAATTTAACGCCGGCTTCAGAAAATGGTGTCAAAATATAGTGGAAACAATGTAAGTAGAATTGCAATATAAATATATTAAACATTTAATAAAATAGGAGCCGTTGCGTGAATTATTTTTTAACTGCACATGCGCGAACTATACCAAGTATATACATTTTTTCATGGTTCGAAAGTCAATACTATATTATAGAGCAAGGCTGTCCAAGCCGTCGCCCGCGGGCACCATGTCGTCCTTTGAAGTATTTTTTGGCGCCCTTTCGAATATTTTCTGTTACTAGTTTTTTTCCTAAATATAAAATGTATTTAAAAAATAGCTTACAAGTTTTTAAATTTTAAATCGGTAATATTTGCTTACTTTATTTTTATTATAGAAAGCATACACTTTTTTGGTCCTTTCTTTGCCCTGAAAGTTTTGAGATAATTTATGGGTCTCGGGGAAATGTAATTCTAAATTTAGAATGATATATATGTTCTATGCAGATTATTTGTAACATGGGCATGGCTATCACTAGGAGATGTATGTCCATCGTATAAGACGTGTATGTGTGTGCATTTCGAATGTTTCTTGGTACTAGCTTTTTTTTAATATAAAA
This sequence comes from Maratus michaelseni, assembly GCA_963931845.1. Taxonomy (NCBI): domain Eukaryota; kingdom Metazoa; phylum Arthropoda; class Arachnida; order Araneae; family Salticidae; genus Maratus; species Maratus michaelseni. Next base: position 407,960,518 of record OZ007590.1, on the reverse strand, counting down.
ATACATTTTAAAAGATGTTTTACTTTTAAATCCACATTTGTACTATTTTCTATCATAGGCAGCATTAAGCTTTTTGTCTCTTTATCCTACAATTTTTTTGAGCGAACCTCTTTCGGGGAATGTCATTCTAAAATTGTGTGTGCATCGTAACAGACATGGGTATACTGTTAACACTACCAAATAAAAATAATATTGTATGTTTCCAGTCATACGAAAAATGGCGCCCTTCATTCTTAGGCAACAGCTGAGGGTGCGCCCCTGCTTTCTGAAAGGTTGGACAGGCCCGTTATAGAGCAACTCATATAAAAAGTCGAATACCTAGAAAATTACATAGAGTAAGCTGATTTTCGTTTGCCTTCGACAGGGGGTGATTGTGTTCAGGTTATACACCTGAATTCAGGTATTTCTTTCATTTTCAGTACCAAAATTCTGATATTTCTGATAGTTAAATTCATAAAATAAGACTAAAATGTCAATTTCATATGATTGCTAAACATAATTAAAATTCATATTTTTCATAATTTGACCTCCCTGTAATAAATACCCCTCCCCCCCCCTTTTTTTTTTCTCCCACGGAAACGTTTTCTTGCTAAAATTTCTGGTATTTTTTCCTGAACCCACAATAATCTCTGCTTCGAATAGTAACCAGTGATAAGGTATTTTCTGTAAATTATCATTTTCTTTTATTAACCCTTTCGGGTCCGGTGTACTATTAATAGTACATGTCTTTCTATTGAGTATTATTTTGTCTTAATAATTATTTTCGTTATTATATTTCTGTAATAATAGTAGTATATGTCTATACATTTATTATTATGACATTAGCATTCAGTAATTAATAATAATAGTTAATTCTCTTTGCACCGTTGGCGATTCTTTTATTGCAACCATAATGTTTCCCTCTTTAAATTTAAAATTGGGGCTACTTTTCCGAACGTATGAATTGTGATGAAATATAAAAAATATTAGAAAATGTTATGCCTGTTTAAGACTGTTGTAATAAGACATTTTTTTCAAACGTCTTCAAAATTTCTTCCTTAGTCTATTGTCACACGAATAGCACACACAATAATTATTTTTGTTAGATTTCAGTAAATGACCTATCCGTTAAATTTCAGTAACTTTTAAATTTTGTGATTTGGATAGCTACTTTTAATATTATTAAGGTAAAACCCGAAAGGGTTAACTGACTTCCAGAAAAGGAGTTAATATTTAATGAATGTCAACGAGTAAACTTTGAAAAGAAGGCTTCGATTTTGATAAATCTTTTTTTGTGGGAATAGGTTCGTTCTAGTTGTTTTTCAAGGAGCGCTAAAACATCAATAAAAAAATTAAAATTAAAAAAATTAAAAATGACGTGGAATTTGTGGAAAATCCCTTATCATCCAGCTACTTTTAGAGAACAACTGAAAATCAGCTCACTCTATCGCCGATATATTTCTTAATTTTCACTATATTCGACTGGTCTGTTTATATGAGTTGCCTCTATGTCTATGGAGTTGACTACCAAATTATGAAAATAATTATATATATTTTGTTTGCGCATGCGCAGTTAAAATTAATTTCATACAAATGCTCATTTTTCATCGAATATTTAATAATTTATTTTATTATGTATTTAATATCATGTATCAAGTATTTTAATATTCTAATTGCACTATGTTTTTTTCTACTGTACTTTGTCAAGTTTTCTGAAAGTTGCGTTAAATTTGGTTGAAAACGCTGCATGCTTTAAACAAAAAACATGCGATTTTTTTTTTTTTTTAGAAACCTTTATATTTTCATGAATATAGGGTGAAACCCGCCAGTTATTGACACCTAACCAGTAACTGACACTTGAGCAAAAATCTAACTCAAATAAGCATTTTGTTGTAAAATTCTGCAAAGTAATGTCATCTAGTGGTGAATGAGACACTTACTTTTATTTTGGAGTCAATGTATTCACCCATAGAAGAGGGAATATAAATTTATATTCCTTCTTCTATGTATTCAGCATTAGAGGGCCAAGAACATATTCAATGAGGAAGAAACTTTTGAGAATACAAAAAGTGCCATTTTGAAGCAACCATCTTATTTCTAAAATTAAGGAAGTCTTTTCTAATCTATTTGTAATGCAACCATCCTAAAAAAATTTCTTAAAGCTATACTTGTAGAAATTAGTTTAAAGATGCATATGATATATTAGGGCCATGATTTAGGGTTTATAGTTATTTAATTTAACTTAATGGGGGGGGGGGTGCCAGTTATTGCTTCCTAGAATTACATTTTACCAATCTCTAACATAAGTGTTAGTTAATTAATTGTTAGTAATATTAAAGTAAGTTGAAATCTATTATTTAAACTGTTTAAAAATGCATAATAATAAATTAAATTCATCTTGTAGTAAACACCATTAAAATTAAAGTTGTTTTACCGGTGTCTGACATCACATGTCAGTTACTGGTTCATAAATGTCAGTTATTGGATATCTGCATTACTAATAATGCAGTATACTAAATATTACTCCTATATACTCTTACTATGTACTCTGTATTACTAATAATGCAGTACAGCTTACTAAATTTCACTTTTTATAATACATATTCATGTATTTTGTTTTTATAATAAAAAATAAAAATTTTAACGCATTTAAAATAAAGTGTCAGTCACTGGCTCACTTTGTGTCAATTATTGGTGTTTCAAAATAAGGATGGTGTCAATTACTGGAGTTTTTGACCATATTTATGAATAAAATTGATTTTTAATAATAAAATGTGTAATTTTTCAAATTTTTGCCAAAAATATTTGTTTAATATATCCTTTCAATCTCTACTATCCTTTCAAAAACAAAGATAAGTATAAAATAGATTTAAACTTTTGTAATAGTGATTTGAACAAGAAAGAATCCTTAAAGTGTGAGTTACTCGGGGTTTCACCCTACGTGCTATTTTTATACAAATGTTGTACAATATCCACATAGTCATGTGCTGGAGTTACAGATCATTTCGAGCATTTCATTTTACAGGGTAATCGAAAATATTTGTTTCTTCAATTTGTTGTTGGTCCTCTAATTGCTCTCGTGATCAAACCTTCGCTGAAAGATATAAGATGAAACATATTCCTTTTATATTCCTGCAGTTCCAAAAAGATTCCGTCAAGAATTTTTCTAGATATTCGACAAAAGTCTAAAATCGAAAGTGTCGTATGATTTTTGACCATAAGTTGTATCAAAAGTGTTTTTTTTTTTTTTTTTTTTTTTTTTTATGCTTTTATACCAAAGCATGTATCTGGTACATTCTCACTCCCTATTGTTGAACATAGAATGTTATTTAAGAGGATACATGTCCCTCTATATTCTATAATCATATACAGACTTCTTTCTTTCATTTTTAGATTACGGAAAGAGTGATAGAAATGTTGAGATTTTATGCATCTTAAGGCATGATTTTACACCAGTCCTTAAAACCAGTAAAGCTGTCCTCAAAACTTGTGTAGTTGAACCCCAGGACAAGAGTAGTGTTCGGACAGTTCAAAACAAACTCAAACATTTTAAGAAAGGGGACATAGTCTTGAAATCTAACCCAGAAGTGACAGGCCACCAGTTGTGAATTTTGACTAGTTAAAGGGAAAAAAAGAAGATTCCATTTTCCGCAATCAATTTTGATTTTTAAAAATTAACAAAACTATTGTTGAATGTGTAGTTTTGTTAATTTTTAGCATCAAAATTGATTGTTGGGAATGGGTTCTTCTCTTTTTTTATTATTTTCAACTGGTCTAAATTCACCTGTCACTTCTATGTTTTATTTCAAGGCTGAGGTCCCCTTCCTTAAAACATCTGGATTGGCACAGCATTTTAAAGAAAAAGAGAATGTATGTATTAACAATACGTTATGCATAACATATATGTAGAAGGTGAATGTACACACATATTCATATTTATGGAATTTATTTAATGAAGATAATTCAAATTAACTGACGAGAAATAATTACATCTAAAGAAGGTTTTTGTATAAAGTAATTTCGACTCTCTCTATTCGCAGAGAGATGATAATGTAATTAGTGGGTCAGTATGCGATACAATATTGAAATCGATACGGCGAAATATTTAATGCAGCGAAATACTTCAGAAATGCTTTTATTTTCCAAGTGCAGCTTCAGCTCCATCTCTACAAGAACCTGCACTTTTTAAGTTAATAGATTGAAGATACCGTTACCTTAACCACTCCTAATATCCCCATTGCAATGAGTAATCTGCTGTTGTTATTATTTTGCTTTCTTACAACACTCGCTCCTTTTCCAGTTGACAACTGAAAATTGATACTAAGACTACACAGGGAAATTAATCTTTAACCACTCGAAATTCTGAAAAGAAAGAGATAATAATAAAAAAAAAATCGCGAATAATAAAGTCAGATTTTTGCGAATGTTACGTTTTTCCGCATTTTCATATTCGCGAATAATCAAAACTCGCGCATGTTGAAGGATTACTGTATATAGATGTTCACACAAAAATTCAGCATGATAAGATTAATATTTTAGGAAATATAAACAAAAAAAATTTAACATTATTCTAAAATTTGACTTTCTATGGTTCATTTCCAAAATTTTTAGTCCAAGGATGCGACGAATAGACCAAAGCTCGTCAGACAGAGTTGCTCTGAGAAATATAAACAAAAATAATTTAACATTATTCCAAAATTTGACTTCCAAAATTTTTAGTCAAAAATTAGGGGTGCGACGAATAGACCAAACCTCGTCAGACAGAATTGCACAAAAAAATATAAACAAGAAATACAAACAAAAATAATTTAACATTATTCCCAGATTTGACTTTCCATGGATCATTTACAAAATTTTTAGTCAAAAATTAGGGGTGCGACGAATAGACCAAACCTCGTCAGACAGAATTGCACAAAAAAAAATATAAACAAGAAATACAAACAAAAATAATTTAACATTATTCCCAGATTTGACTTTCTATGGATCATTTACAAAATTTTTAGTCCAAAATTAGGGGTGCGACGAATAGAGCAAACCTCGTCAGACAGAGTTGCCCTGAGGAAACGAAAGTGAACTCGCCGTTATTGTTCGTTCGAGAATAAACTTCTTTATCTCCATCATGTCTTTTTTTTCAAGGCGAATGGGATATCTACCGAGCGTTTTCGAAAAAAGAAAATGAATTAAACTAGAAATACAACTTGAGGCCGTTCTCAAATCCAAACTGGCAATTTTCTGATACATTTCTGAAATCATTTTTGTTCGCAAACGCATAAAATTGGCAGCTGCTCTTATTTAAAAACTATAGAATCGAACAGTTCTTACTATTTTTGTGTGTGTGTGATGGCAGGAGATCTTTCAGAAAATACTGTCAAATTGGGCATTTTGAACGTAATTTCCGGGTGCGATAGCGCGGGAAAGGAAAGCTAAACTTGATAGACGACAGTCGCTTATAACTCGAAATGTAACTCATTTATTGAAAAATGAAATATATATATATATATATGAACAGGTCATTTTAGAAAGGGCACTAATCCTATTTGTTTATTATAGGACAAGTGTCCTTTGTAGACTTCATATGTTGACTTCGTATGTATTGCAAATCAGCCCTGAAAATGTTAATTTTATTTAAATTAACATTATCCGACAAATTTAAATTCGTAATATATATACACATTTTATTCAAAAGTTACAAAACCTAGCCATTTTTTGATTCTTATGTCACCAAAGCCAAGCCGTGGAGTTATGGAATTACATTATTAATGATAGCTTAGAAAATTACATGCCAATGAATATTCACAAAATAATAATAATAATAATAATGTTGTCTAAAGTAGTAATAAAATAAATGATAAAGATGGCTAAGGAAAGTCATAATCTTTACCTCTATAATGAGAAATTTAGATTTTTTTTTTTTTTTACTATAACACTATGCAAAACTTTTTAAAGATCCCGATAAAGAACTGCACAACAGCTTTATTATTATTTTATGAAATATCTAGTTCTGATATTCTGCTAATCTTATCATATTTAGTAGCGATAATCACTTTACGAAGAAATATATATGTATATAAACATAAAGAAAGTGACTTCTCTATAAATTGCAAAAAGTTTGAAAAGATGATATTAAAACAAATCACATTTAAAAAGAAAAAAAATATTTGCATTCTCGTAAATACAAAAAAATAAAAATAAATAATAATAGTAATAATAAATAAATGAATGAAATAAAATAAAAATACTATATTATGCTATTAAAAAAGTAGTAAAACAATGTAAGAAAGGCAAAATATGTATACATTTACACATGCATATTTCGAAAATTTCCTGAAATTGAATCCCATGAATTAAAAAGAAAGAAATATTATCCACAAAGAGATTGCATACAAATCGCGGGCATGGCAATGTCCCGGAAACAATGAAGTTAATATCCAAGTGTGCCAAAAAAAATAAAAGAAAAAGTAAGCCCGGCCCGGACCCATATGGGCCATACCATAACCCTTTAATTACAGTCGGAAGCAAAATGATTTGAACACCGGTACCTCCGTCAGAAATTTTCAAACGCCTTTCTTTTCAAATTTTGTTTTCCATTCTTAGATTCAACCTATCATCAAGAAATATATTCAACGATGACAATCTTAAAGCCATTCTTTTTGTACACATTTTCTTCAAAACACTGTTGAAGAACGCTTTCTTTTTTAACATAAAATTTGTAAACGCGAGCAAAAGAGACGTGCAGAGAGGGGAAGGGTGAACAACTCATTTCTCGACCGACAGTATTTGAAGAATTTCTAATTTTAAAAATAATTTGTCCTTTCGTAAAATTTGATAATTAATGTTTTCCTTTCTTTCTTCCTCGTGGTATGTATTTAATTTGAATAACTTTCTAGTGCTCTAAATGTAAAATTGCATAATTGAAACTTTATATTATATAAAACTTTTAGCTCGCATCTTTTTCGGTATTGAATCTGCACATGTTGTAAAACTGTATGTAGACTTGCAATTTCCGTAATCTAGTTTCCAGTCTATTTTCTTTCATTAAACTGAGCCAGGCCGTACCCGGACTTACTTATTTTCTTCAGACTTAGACCGGACCGGGTCAGGCCTTGAACTCGTGGTATCAGGCCGTCATTTTTATTATATTATTTATTATTATTATGTATGTGTGTGTGTGGGGGGGGGGGGGGCATAATAGTGACAGCGCACATTATTTGTTTAACAGAATCTTTAGAAATTTATTTTAGTTTTAAATTACAGAGAATTTTTTAAAATGTGTTTTGTTTTCTTTAAAGAGCTTCAAAATTATGATTTATTATTATTATTTTAACTGTTCTTTTCTTTTATTTTTAACTTTTATTGGTAACGATATAAATAAACAATAATTTGACCAAATATCGAATATTTGGCAGATCAAAACCAACTTTTTGGTTTTGATTATAAATAACATATTTTCCAGTTTAAAGTTAAAAATTAAAATTTTACACTAATATTGATTTTTTAAAAATTATCATTTCAAAGTTTAAAAGAGTTTGTTTATTAGTAGCTTATATATTTTTAATAAAATTTGAAACATCTTGGTGCTAATAATAATACTAAATATAGTTTAAAAACAATTTAAAAACACTGTTATTAGTTAATATAAAACTAGAAACACGTTGAATTTAAAATTCACGATTTTTTAAATGAAAATTCAACGTTCTTTATAAAACTTATCATTCTCATATAAAACCATATCTACCCTATATATATAAAATCCTAATGAAACGAATTTGTGAAACGATTTTATGAAACGAATTTATGAAACGATTTTATGAAACGACTGATTAAACGACTGATTATGTTTCAAGGCTATTTTTAATAAAATATTAAACGCTTGATGGTGAAATTAATACCAATTGTTCATAAAAATCCGCGGATGTCAAAACTGGTAGTAGAATTTTGAAATTGGAATTAGTTTTCGAGATATTAATTTTTTTCTAATTTTAATGACATTTCTGTAATGATGGCAACTAATTACTCAGTTTTTTTGTGACAAAAAAGGGAAAAAAATTGAAAAGGATCCCGATACGGATTATTGATTTCTTTTTATTCGTCATTTTCAAATTGAAATTGAATTTATCTTTTATTTCAATCGATAATGAAGACAAGATTGTGATTAAATGATGTTTTTCAGGAAAATTTGAAAAAAAAAAATCACATTTCTATCGTCAGGATTCAATCGTCTGTCAGCATTTAATTTAATTTATAAACTGAAAATATTTTGAATAAATTCGTCCAAATGACGTCATTTAGGTAAACGCAAAAGAAAGGGGGGGGGGGAGGAATTAATAGTAATTATTATTTATTGATATCATTTTGTTATTTTTTTGTAAAATTTAACTAAGCGAATTTATAAAATCATTAATTCGGATATTTGAAACTAATATATAAAATAATAATTGCCCAACTGAACGGAAGGAGAATAAAATATCCTGCTTGGTTTTCTTTCCAATTTTAATGAGAATATGACATCAATTATGGTAAAATGACATTTACTCCTATCTCTTTTATTGGCAGCAAGGAAAAAAATGCTCCCTATATATTAGAGAAATGCTATTAAAGTTTAAAACACATGAATATTTCAGTAGCATTACTTTTTAAATAATGAATTATATGTTTACACGTAAATAACAAAGAGAAGAAAAAACTACAAATAATTAAATTACTATACTCGAAACACACTCAAAGTGTAAATTACGTTATATATTAAAATGATTTTCGTTACTTTTCCAATTTAGGGGCCTTCGCGAGGGTCACTTCCCAAGCAGCTCGCTTACTCCCCCCTAAGGTCAAGGAAGGGAGAAAGACATAGATTATAAAAGGAAGATAGCCTGAATTCGAACTCCGTAAATGATTGGGGTAACATGTCTTCCTTTTTACCCGAAAATTTTCTACCTGGAAAGAATATGAGGGATCTTTTACAAATCAAAATACGGAAACGAGATTCACTCTCTTCGCGGAATATAAATACTCTAGAAAAGAAAATAGGATCTTCTTACATTATTATTGGTATTTAGGAAAATTAACAGGGCAAATTAGCGTGTTTTTAGAGTCTACCAGGTGTGGACGGGTCTTTGCGAGCATACTCATAGGGGGCACCCAACTCGTGTAAATAAAACAAGAAAACGTTCTGTAATACACATGCAAAAGGCTATTTTTTTTTCATTTATTAAAAACCTTTACATTTCAAAATTAGGATAGAGCAGGTAGTGTTTTTTTTTTTTTTTTTTTTTTCGAAACTGCACTTGATTTCTAGAAGAACCCATTTTGTTGCCTGTGGAAGCCCAGCGATAGAAATGACTAAAAAAGATTAGATTGCACACACGGGAAATAGTTAATCTTCCAGTTACAATTTTTTTTTTTTTTTTTTTTTTTTTTTAACACGGTACGCCGATTTAAATCAGGTTGATTAAAATCACGATTTAAATCACTCTGATTTTTTTTAATCATTGATTTAAATCAATATTAAAATTTTATTCTGCTGGAATATGTATTTTTGCTTTGATTTAGATTATAATAAAATTTAAGCTACCCACATGTTATTTATTTGGATTTAAAAAAAAAAAAAAATCTCCGCCTCTCTGAAATCTCTCTTTAAAATTCTCAATTTTAAATTTTATATTTGCAATCTGTACATATTGGTTTTTTTTCTTCTAACTAATGATAGAACAGTATTTATTAAAAAAAGGTTATCCTGATGGCATTTCCAGAACAAAAGTGGCCCAAAATTCATTTGGTCATTAATATGGCATTATTACCCTTATATATTTCACTTAGATGCTATTTAACATGATATTGTTGTAATTTGTTTGATAAATCAATATTAATATTTATTTTTAAATATCTTGCAATTGATCCATGAGTGTGTCACACGCTGTAACAGCACAGAAAGGCAAAATAAAGAGGATGAATACTGTCAATCTACAGATGTTTATAGCTGATCAATTTTTGAATGAATTTTGAATGTTTTCTTTCTAACAATAGCTTGTTAATTCTTGTGGTAATAAATAGACAATATTTTCTATGTAATTAATTTTATTCATCCTGAATTTAAAATATGATTATTCTAGTACGTCCTGGTTACATTCAATTTACCTGCAGAGAAATTGGTGTATGCTTTTAGCTCATGTGTATAAGAAGGACAAAAAATAAAAAAAATTGTAAAGTTCTTGAAGGCCAGACAGCCTGCTTGGGTTTAGATGGGTGGTAAAATGTCCACAATGAGCCTATTGTTTGTGTAATTGTCACCAAATGCAGCAAGGATTGGTATCTTGTGGATTCTATTGACACACATAAGAAAATTCAAACAGAACCGAATATACCTTATAAAAATTGCTCATGAAGTAATATTAAAGTGCAAAGCTGGATGTAACTGTTTTATTGGTAGCCTTGTCACAGATATTGCAGCAAATGTCAAGAGCATGCATGATGAATTCAAAAAGATACGATTTGACTAAGATTGGAAATATTTTTTTTTTTTTTTTTTTTTTTTAATTTGCTAAGAAGAATAAATTTACTAGTGGTTTTGTAATTTTAATCATGAGATTCCCAGCTAAGGCAGATCCTTTTTATGATTTTATTTTTGAGCAAAATACTGTATTCGAAATGCCTCCTTCGGAGAGGTGGAGAGCCCATTTCAAATCAAGTTTTTGTGAAATGTCAGGTGAAAAAGCATTAAAGCAACTCTGTAGAAAGGACTATTTTCTACTTACGGTTTAGTACATTCAAAACTTAGAAACTAAGTGGAGAATGAAAAAGCAGGAAAATTGTTTTTATTATACAAAGCCTTGCATTCCAAACCCTTGAGTGTTTTGGAAAAATAATACATTTTTCATATTTTCTAAAGTATTCGTCTATTTTTCATTTCAATATATCTACTTATTAAAAGTCCCCAAGGTAGTTCCAAAGTAATTTTTTTTCCATTGATTTTCAATATCAGGTATTAATAAAATTAGAAATGAAAATGGAGGTGACTCTAAAATACTATTAATTGTTATATTTTTTAACTTTAATCTTTTGAGAAAAACCTTGAACATTTATGTCATATATTTAAAATAAATTGTATTAACCAATGTGTATATATATATGCATATTTTTATGAGAAATGCAATTTCAAAAGATTTTAGATATCTTATATATTTTACACTTACACATTTAAATATTTTTTAAAAATAGGACATATCTTATATGCTGACAAATACTATCTAATATTGCAAAAAGGAAAAAAAAAAAATCTGTTTTTCTTTTCTTCAAATATTTTCATCAATTTAAAAATTAATTAATTTATAATTATTAGTTTTCATATGGTACTTGCATTTAAAATAAAAAAAATCATCTAGCATTCTTGCTAAATTTATATGTATAATGTGTAGAAAAGTTAACTTTCTAACATAATAATTTAAAATTAAAAAAAAAAATCCGATTTAAATAACAAAGAAATATATGATTTAAATTAAATAAATCCCAATTTTTTTAAAAACAAAATCATGATTTTTGCGTACCCTGATTTGAAGCCTTCATGAATGTTTTAAAATGTATAATATCAATGATTTTTAACTCCCAATTAGTAATTTTTAACGTTAAGACATTTTTACAATAATCATTGTTTTTCCATTGAACTTAAATATTTTTCGACATCGAAGCGAATCAAAAGAGTATTTCTGAGATTTCAATTCCCATCGATAGTATTTGTTTTCTATCCAAAATAAAAGTTATGTACACCTATAAATAAATCTTTTTTTTTAAGGGGAGGGACAACTTTAGAAATTATAATAATTATTTCTTTATTAAACTGGGCTAACGACTAATTATTGGCAAAAGAATATAAAACGTTTTAATTGCTTTAAATATATATATTCGTTTTTCTTATGAATTTGGTTTGTCTGTCCATCTGACAGTGCTCTAACTCACGTAAATATACTCGGATTTTCATGTAAATGACCTTATTGAAGTTTATTATGGCATGTTCGGTATTGAAAATGAAGTGTGTAGCACTTACGGTTCATTTACAGGGACACGCAAAAGAATTCCGTTACATTTTGGTGTAGTATCAGGAAAAATCGTTTGCGGTGTATTTCAATGATATTTCATTATTTTAAACACATTTAAAATATACATCACTGAGGTGTGCTACAAGACGCACTTACTGTAGAATTATGGTATGCATAGAATTTGTCGTTTTTTCACAAATACACACAAAAGAATTTGGCTTGAGTACTGTCTATGAAAAGTAATTGCTGGAAGTGCGTTTTCAGTTGTGGTACGCATTTTAACATTTAAGGTTTTTTTTTTTTTTTTTGCATACCACTTGGTGCTTTCCCTCCGCTGAGCTTAATCGCATAAAATGTTGCATTTAACTGAGGAATAAATTTTGACATATATGTGCATGATGGTATTGTAGTGAAAGGCTGCAATTGTTTATTGAAAATATTATTCTTGATTATTTTACAAATAAAAAATAAAAAAGTATTATTACTTGTGTAAGAACGTTGAACTTTTCAAATTCATCAAAACGCACTTATAAAACATTACTTATAAGAAGTTTAAAAATGTGTTTTCATAGAATAAGTTTTTAAAACCTGATATTTCCATTTCTTAATTCACTTTTCTTCTGATTTACTTACCAGATATATGCATTATGAAGATCTTTTAATAAATGGTAAAGTTTCAGTATCTGTACGTGCAGAATAAAATCCATTGACTATTGACACAATAATAATAAAGTATTTTATTCTTATATGTCAAAAGTCATTTTTCTTCTTTTTAGAATGACTTCATTATCACTACCTAAATTATTACCTGAGTTAAGTATATTAATTACTTCAATCATTTTTAAATGTCTGAGTTTTAGAGATTTACTTATTTTTATTTCAAGGAAATAATGTAATTTTCGGAAACTTTTTATTTGGTGCATATAAAATTTATTTTTTTAAAAAAAGGGAAAATATAAGTAGGAACTTTATTTGCAGAACTAAAAGTTATTGAATATGAGTTCATACTGACTCAATCATACTAAATTATCTCATTCTCGTAAATGAAAATGATCTTTTTCTTTGAGAATGATGTCAATATCACCATCCGAACTAAACTGACAATCAATAAGACAACGAACTAATCTGTCAATCAATAAGACAACTTGAATCTTTTTGACACATTCATGGACTCATTTTTAAACGGGAAATTGATGGCACTTGCATGCCTGATTATTGATTTGGAATCGAATGGTGTTTGCCATCTTTTGATAAATGAATATTGTCTATCGCTATAAGTGATTGTTGTCACGTGAACAAAGGTTTTCTTCTTTCCCGCGTTGTTACGTCCTGAATGTCGATTCTAAACACAAACATCGACAGTATTTTGTAAAACATCTTCTGTCTTTATCAAAAAACAGCATTCGTTTGTATAGTATCATAATAAAAGCAGCTGCCAATTTCATTCGTTTCCAAACAAAAATGAATCCAGAAATGTGTCCGAAAGCGACTCCTTCTGTAGAATTTATGCACACCAAGTAATTGGCAAAAAAGTAGTTTAATTTAAAAATGTACCACAACATAAAACGAACTTACGTTAATTATTGTTCTTACACCGTGCTCTAATCGAATTCTTTTGTGTGTCTTTGTAAATGAACGATGAAATCTGTGCACACTGTCTTCTTTAGTACGCCTCTTATGGTGCATATCAATGACATATATCAATTTAAACATGTTTGAAATGGTATAACATAATCAAAATTCACTGCAAACGATTTCCCCCATAGACCGTAATTTAACATAATTCTTTTGAGTGTCCCTGTAAGTGAACAATAAACGCTATATACTTCATTTTCAGTGCCGAACGTGTTCTCTAATTAAAATGTATTAATTGCATGGCAATACGAGTATATTTACGCGCGTTACAGCACAGAAAGACAGAGAGACCAACCGAATTCCTAAACACTTTTCAACTATGTTGAAAAGTGTTAAAAACTGATACAATAAAATATATGAAATATATGATGAAAATATATGCAGATGCGCATACGTCGAAAAATAGTTGAATTTTCACACACTTAATTACTACATGTATCCACATTTAAATATTTATTGAAAATATATTCACATATGTGTTTATGTATATATGTAATAAATATGTATTAGAAAAATTCATTCACCTATGAATATATACTAAAAAACAAAACAAAGAAATGTCTATGAGTAATATTTTAAAAACACGGGAATTTCTTGTTTCAGCCATCGACTTAGTAAAATACGTTTGGTGATTATTGCTATGCTTGCCATAAAAATAGTCATAAATTCCAATTCTAATTTCAAATCTTGTAAAAATTTTACAAAAAAAAAAAAAAAAAAAAAAAGCGAAAGAAAAAAAGAAAATCTGTTAGAAGCATAGACCTTACAATAGATTATTTCTCTGAGGTTAGAAGACACTTTTCACAGAATTTTCTAGTTCTTTTTTCCTTAATACCATTTTATTGGTCAAATGGTACATGAAACATCAAACAATGCTGAACCTTCGTCCAAATAAGACCTGGAAGATGAAAATATGAGAGTCAAACACGACCCCCTATATTTTACCATCTTAATTACTTTCAACTGGTAAGAAATTCGACTAGAAAGGAACAAACTAGTTTTCTCCCCACCGAAGTTCAGATCTGCCGGGAGATAAGAAAGGGTACTCTAATAGGGTTCTATTGTGGGGCGTGACCCGAGCAGTGTGGGAGTGAACCCTTCGCGAGATATAGAAAGTGACCTTGGCAATGAATTGAAATTCGGCAACATGTTTTCTAACAATCTATTCGCTTTTTGATATACACAAACAATTATTTCGATATTTATACAATTTATTTAATATAAAGAAGCCATTTATCTGTTTTTATGTACAAAAAGAGGTAAATTGAAAGACAATTATAAATAAATTGTATATATACATGTATAAATACATGTATAAACAAGCATAAAAGTTCGGTGCTTTTCCAGTATATGGGACTTGACGAAACAGAGAAAATAGCCTTGGCGGAAAAGGAAATCAGAAGTAATTTGTATAGAAAAAACAATAATAATATACATATAATTAAAATACGCATATAAACAAAAAAAATCGTCGAATTTGTTTCCATGGCTGTTTATGTCATTTGACACCAAATCTCACTTTATGATGCCCGAATTGCTCCAAGCTTTTTAAAAAAGCGCAAAGAGCCCTATAATAGAAAAGTACCAAAAGTTCATTTGGTTTGTTTTCATATCTTTTGACAACAAATCTATGTTTATTAACTAATCTATCCATTTTTGAAGCTCTAATTACGCCAAACCTAAAAGCAAAGGATCCTATACCGGAAAAGTACCCGATTTTCTTATGGACAATACTCAAGTGACATAACATGGTGTAAAATTATCGCGGATAGCAAATTTGTTTTAATATCTCATCAGTTGATGCCGAATAAATGCAGGCATGCATGCACAAAATATTTAATTAATTTTGTATGATAAATAATTATTAGAAAATTCGTATATACATATTAATTAAAATAAATAATTTACATATTTAAAATAACATGAAAATGTGCATGAATGTACACTAAAATAGAGAGAAAATTAAAACCTGTTACCGAAAAAGTCTATAACATAGTACTTTTCAACTTCCGTGGTTCTTAATGTTATTCAAAAGCAGATGGAATTTTTCTCATCCTTAAACGCAAAGGAAGAATAGAATACAGATCTTTGTTATAAAAGTCCGAGAGGTAGCCACAATTTAAACCTAACCATTTTATACAAGCTGGTTTTCAAGTTGTAATTGATTTTACTTATCAATCCCGAAAACAGTCGTCAGTTGTCGCAACAGCTGTGTATGAGGCCATGATAATCAAAAAATGCCCAATTAAAACGTTAAAAGCATGGCAACCCAATTAAAGATTTACTAATATTTTTAAAACAAAGCACGCTGTCATGTTTTTAGAGGCCTCGAAGTCTGAGCGGGGGTTGTCGAGCGTAGCTCGCAGGGGGTAGGCCCCCTAGTATTAAAAATAAAATAGTTTATTGTTATAAAAAAAATATTTTTTGCCCAATTTCTTTTCAAGATATGGCAACAGGAAAGGGAAAAAAAGATTTTTAACACTTTCCAACATATTTGAAAAGTGTTTGTTTATTCGGTTTGTTTGATCGTCTGTCCAAGCTCTAACTCGCGTATATATACTCGGATTGCTATGTGATTAATATATGTTATTAATATTTACTATGGCATGTTCGGTATTGAAAGCTGTGTAGCATTTATAGTTCGTTTACAGTGGCACACAAAAGTGTCCCGTTACGATATGGTCTATGAGGAAAAATCGTTTGCGTTGCATGTTAACGATGTTACTCTATTTCAAACATATTGAAAAGGAAATACATTATCGAGGTGCAGTAAAAGAAGCTTGCTGTAGAATAAGGTGTGCATAGCATTTTACTGTTTATTTACAGGGATACACAAAACAAAGAGCACAAAAGTCTTCACAGAAGAATTTGAATATATACCTTTCCTACTATGGACGGTAATTGCTGAAATCGCATGGGGGTGGGGGGATAAAAAAATGTTATAGATAGGTTCTCTTCTTTGCAGGTACATCGTCTGCTGTTGTAAATGTATTACATTCTTTTCGCATGGTTAACACATTTTTACGTTTAATACTGGGTACCATCATAGGTAATTTTTTTTCCAGAAGTTTTACTGTGATAGCATGAATACTGAGATACAGGTTTAATTTTATTGACTAGAAATATTTGTCTTTAAAAATAAATTTTAAATTTTAATTGTCGAATAATGACGATTTAAAAATAATGCTTTTTCTGCAAAAATTGTTGGGCCGTGACAAATTTTACAGATTTTTGCACGGGCGAATGATTTTCATACAGGCTGGGTTGAGACCAGGTCTGAAAATTTTGGTCCGTGCAGATTTATTGGAAGAATGAAGTCCAGTCATGGCACGACTCAGAAAAAAATGTGGCGCGACCCGAGCCTTCAGTAAAAAGTATAAAATATAAAGTTTCGTGGCCGGAAAGAGCAATGATCAGGCTCGGTCCGAGCCTTTAGAAAAATGTAAGGCCCAGGCGGAAATGAAAATTGGCCCGTGCAGACCTGTATCAGGCAGTAGGTGAAAAATAAATTACTAAATTCTATCTTTACATGCATGATAGATAGGAGACCTGTTCGAATTTTATACCAGTCTACCGATTAGGACCGGACCTGGCGTAACTTTTATCTTCATTCTTCCTACAGATCTGCACGGGCCGATATTTTCAGGCCCGGTCTCGACCCAACCCGTATAAAAATTATCAAGACATATTTCTAGGCAATAAAATAAAAGTACAGTAAAAACTGAAAAAGAACTTGCCTATGACTGTACCCTGTCTTAAACGGAAAAATGTGTTGATCCATGCAAAGTGAATATAATAATACGCGCGAAAATAATATAATACGTTTGCAACAGACTATGTACCTGCTAAGAAAAGCCCCTGTATATAACGGATTTTTTTCTCTCCTATGCGATTCCGTCCTAGAAGATTTTACTGCATAGAATTTTTCATATTTTTAACAGTCTTTGGGCTCGGGCTGGCTCCGCGTCTCAAAGTAAAAAGCTTCACAAATTAGTAAAATGAAAAAAAAAAAAAAAAAAAAAAAAGCTTTTTGAGAAGCAAGTACGTTTTCTAAGCTTGTTAAAGTGATTTACAGTCCTTTAAAACTCAGCTTGAAAGGGAATTGAATTGTTATTGAGGATTATAAGGAGAAATATTCTGCCTGATTCTGAAGCCTTTGCACAGTCAGTGTTAGTAACATAAAAAAATATTCCTGACGGCTGGGCCTACATGCATAGGTTAATTTCGAAGACTCAGACCATGGGGCGCCTGTTTATTGGAAATTGCAGAAGGACCTTTTTGCCATGATGCGGTAGTTGGCACCGCTTACTTCGATGTCTACCTGTGCCTGTAGGCGGAGTCGGAAGGATTTTTTTGTTTTTATTTATTTATTTATTTATGTAAGAGTTGGTCCTATCAAAAACTTGTCACTATAAGAGTTGGTCCTATCAAAAACTTGTCAATATAAAAGTTGTAGATAATACTAAGAACATTTAATAAATTAAAGCGGATTTGATATCTTATTAAACTGACGAACTTATGAATTTTTTTCTTCTTAAACCCTTATTTCGCCCCCCCCCCTCCCCTTGAGGCCACTTTTAACGATATCAAAAATCTGTCATGCAAAAATTTTTGGCTCTTTTCCTAGAAGTAATAATAACTTTAAACGGATTTTATATGTATCATAATTAAGAAGTTATGGGTTTTTTTCTGTTTTCACAAAAAAGTTATACAAATAGATGATGAAGTTTTGAACTGGTGGGGGGGGGGGGGGGGGGGTCTAGGAATCAAGATCGGCGTAGATCGGCAAAATTTTTTTCAGAAATTCCAACATAGGGGAGAATGTAATAGGTAGTATTTCTTACGAAATCTACCTTGGGATATATCTCTTTTCTGTCCTCGCTTTGTGTTTGAAGTCCTTCCAGAATTATCTGAAAACAGAACTCGTGCCTTTCTGCCACAGTTGTACTTGTAGTTGCTCATCTCTTTCAGCCATAAGAAGTGTAACTTTTGCAGATTTCTGACAGTGGTTGGGTATAAATAACAAATTTACTATTTTAAACAGATTTCACGAAACGTTGTCGTGAGGGAGTATTTAGTATTAATACTTATTTCTCAGTAAGAAAAGGTTTTTAAGTGAGCCAATTATTCTTGAAACAATTTTAAAGTTTTATGAGCAATTTTCTATTGCGTATTTTCAGTATCTGGCACGGGCTTTGGTGACACAAAATGTTTCGGGCTCCGATTTCAAATTGTCAGATTCTGTTTCCGGAAAAAAAAAACTCTGAACTTTCTTGACATAATACACGAACTTAATTAATTTAAATAAAAGAGTGGGAATAATAAGACACGATTTTCGCAAATCTAAATTATCTTAGTGATATCATAATTTAATACTTTTATTTTGTATACATTTTATTTAAAATAGGAAATTGTCGTTAATGTACTGGTACTTCTTAACTTATCTTATTTTTAAAACTTATAATGTGAAAATAAAACATTTAATTAAAAGAAAATTAATTTAAAGAAATTAAAAATTTAATTTTAGCCTGATATATCTTTTGAATAGATAACGCTTTTCTGCGTACCTTTTTTTAACACTTTCCAACATAATTGAAAAGTATGTATATCTAACTGACGTAAATATACTCCGATTACCATGTAATTCATATATATTATTAAGATTTTCTATGACATGTTTGGTATTGAAAAAGAAGTGTGTGGCACTTTTTTACAGGGACACTCAAAAGTATTCCATTACATTATGGTCTATGGGAAAAAATCGTTTGTAATGTATTTTAATAATATTACGCTCCTAGTATATTTCCTTAGGTTGTTTTTTCTTAGGCCTTTCGTATTAGCCTCATGCTAGCGGTCAGTTTCAAAACATTTCACTCTTTATAGCAACTTTTGCGTAATTCGATTGCATGTGTGTTGAATTCGTGTTTTGTTTGTTTGTTTATTTATTTGTGAAGTTTAAATTTCATTTGGCAGTGTCGTTATGGAATATTACGCGGAAACAAATAAATGCTGAATTATTGACATTGTTTTAAGTGCAAACGGCTTAATCTTCCGTCATTCGGTTGCACGCAGATTTTAAAAATTTTCATGCTTGAAAAATATTTTAAAACCATAAAAAAAGTTAGTAAATTGAGATACTGTTTTCAAACAAATTGCATTTGAAAGTATCCCCCCCCCCCTCTCCTATTTGACGTTTTGAAAATTGAAATTGTGAGTTGTTTAGAAGTAAAAAAAAAAAAAAAAAAAAAAAAAAATTACAACTGTAATTTAACAGATATCTTGAAGACAGTTTAATGAATTATGTATGATTGTAAATAATTGTACGAAAGCTCATTACTTTTTCTGTCATAGACATTATAGTACAGGTAAAATACTATTGACCAAAAAATGAGTAATATAGACAACTGGTGGCCATTCACGAAAATTTGGGAAGAACTTCGTTTTGGCACTAGAAATCAAGATCTGATGAGTCCATTAAAGATAAAGTAGTTTTTTTTCGGCGGGGGGGGGGGGGGGGGGAATTTAACTCGGGTGGTGGGTTACCCAACTTTTTTTAAGAAGTTCAAGTGGGGTATCGTTTATTACGTATTTTTTAATTTTTAATCGAAGGATACCATCCGCAAGTAGATAAGATCATTTGTTACAAAGTAACGGCAGGTTTTGTGAATATAAAGTCGAAAATTATACTTTAGTACAGGTTAATACTATTTTACATCAAGGACTGGTGGTCATTCACGAAAATTTCTAAGAAACTTCAGTTTGGCACTAAAAATGTAGATCCGATGAGTTCCTAAAAAATAAAATTGATTTAGTATTTTTTTTTTTTTTTTTTTGGGGGGGGGGGGAGGCATTTTAACTGAGGGTGGGGGACTTTTTTTTTTTAATAGTTAGAGTGGGGGTAATGTTTACCATGTATTTTTAAAATTCTGAATCGAATGACACCATTCGCAAGTCGATAGAATCACGTCTTACAAAGTTACAAGTTTTACGAATAGAAAAGTCCAAAATTCTACTTATGAGACAGCACAAATTTATTACGCTTATTTTACTTTCAAAAGATGTTCTTTGTGACATATTGAATACTCTTAAACTTATTAAATGTACTCAAACTAGCATTAGTCAGAATCAGGGTCATCTGAGTCTTTTTGAAGGTCATCGAATTGTGAGCGTAAAATAAGTGTAATGAAGTTGTACTTCCCAAAAGTTCTTCCCAAATTTTGGTGAAGCCCCACCTATTGTCTCTGAAAAACCCTATTTCAGAGACAATAGGTGGGCCTCTATATATAGGTAAGTATAGGTAGTATAGGTAGTAATGTAGTATGTAGTAATGTAGTATATGTAGTAAGATAGGTGAGTATAGGTAATATTTATCCTACCTAATATTGAAATAGTACAATTTGAAAAGAACGAATCTTGGAAAAACACATTCGGGGTTAAAGGAATTACAATTTTATGTACTGCTTAGACAACCATAGACAGTAGACAGTACCTACATGAAAAAGGTTCTATCTTTTGATCTTTTATTATTATTATTATTATTATTTACATGTGTCATAGAGAGTAACTCAGAGTATATTTTAAGCCGGAAAAGTGATATTTTCGTATTCTTTAAGAATACTTTTTAACCTATCTTATTTTAAAATTTTATTTCACCAAATAAATGAATAAATAACTTGCAATTTATCTTTGTTTATCTTGTATTTGAAAAATAACAAATTGATCATGAAAGTCAGGGTGTTATTTCCATTAAAATATAAATATTTCTCCTTTGATATTTCTTTCTTTTTGTTACTAAAGCTCTGTCCCATAATTTATAATACATTTCAGCAGACGTTTTTACAACACATAGTATTAATAATTTTGTTAAATTTATTAATTTTATATTCAATATAAATATTAATTAATAAATATTAATATAAGTATACAATAATATTATAGTAATAAGTTAATATAATTTTTTCAATTTATTAAATTCATAATTTTCTATTCTTTATTTAATTTTAATTCATTATGAGGGAAAACTTTGGATTCTTGAATAACATGATTAAAAGTGTCGCTGAGAAAAATAAAAAGTTTTTTTGCAACTCTCGGAATTTGGCGATCTTAATCTTTCGTTTTCTCGCCAAATGAAACATTTTGTCGCGATTTGTCGCAGTGGTGATCGGCAGCGAGAACCCTGCGTCTCTCCCCACCTTCACACTCCCTATAACTGCAAGAGGCAAGGGTCACTTTATCTACTGGATTACACAGTCAGTAACAGTTGAAAAATTCATTTACACCTGTTTTCAGTGAAAATGTCAAAAATATCATACACAATGATATTTTGACAATAAATATCTGTTATTGCGAAATTACGATATATATATATATATATCCATTAATATTCATCACCAAACCCCTGACCCTGCTAATATGTTTCAATAACTTGTCGGAAATGTCTTGAACATAAATTTATGTACAAAAGCAAAACAATACTTTGCACTTATCTGAGCTTCGGAAAGAACGATAAGTTCGCCGATGACCTTGAAATAATTCGCGATGCTAAGGGGAAAGAAAGTTGCTAACATGCACAAATGGTAAAGAAAACTCCTTTTCTATTTATATTATAAAGTAAAAATATATCGGCGGTGACAACGATCTGAACTATCTATTTTATTTTATCGCAAATTTATTAATTTCTAAACTATTAATTTCTTAATTTTTAATTACAGGGTTCCCAGTGACATGGAAGGTCAGGGAATTTCAAAGTAGTCAGGGAAATTTTAAAATATGTAGGGAAAGGGAAGGAATTTACTAATATTAAAAAGTCATGGAAAAGCCTGGTGAAGAAAATGAAAAAGATTTGAAAGGTTAAAATATGTCGTAAAACATTTGAACTCAGCAATATGGGGATAGGAGTTTTGAATTCCCATTACTTAAGATCAACTACTCATCAAGAATTTTTTAAGGGGGTAAGATACCTTATTTATATTTAAAAATATATATATATATACTTGTAAATTCATAAATAAATATTGAAATGATAAGTTAAAAAATATATATGATAATAAGAGTAAAAAAAACATAACACGTCTTGCGCGCATGATAAAATCCGAAAATATGCATATAAAGAGGAAACTTTGGTGAATATAAATACATAATAGTGTTACCTTTATACTAAAACCAGAATATTTATAAAAAATAGTGACAAAATTAAAATATGAACTTATAAATTTAAAAAATTAAAAAAATTTCAATTTTTAAAAAAATATTTTCAAAGTATAAAAACATAAACAAAATTAAATCTTACTTTTTTCTGGTTTTAAGTTGTAGATAATACAAAAAGGAATGTGATGAAAATTTCTTTTAATTGTCATGCATAGTTTTTTAGTAACACTGCGCGCAAGACGTGTTATGTTTTCTTCTCTTATTATCATATCAATATTTATTTATGAATTTACAAGTATATATATATATTTAAATATAAATTTAAATACGAACTTTATATTTAAATGAAGTTTGATTTTTATTTTTGAGTTATTACACAAGTTTTAAAGCTTGGAACATAGGGATATTTTTTTTGCTTTTTCGACGTGTTCAAAAGTATCCTACCCCCTTAAGAGCGAAATCTCAAGAAAAAACAATTATAAATTTTTTTGCTGAAAATTTTAATAACACATGCAACCAAACTTCTCCAATATTTGAAGTTTCTGAAGCAATTGGCTTGAATTTGTTTAAATTTTAGTGAATGTGCTTCATTTTCTTTGACAGGCGCTTAATTTTTCATTTTTAAATGTCAAAATTAAGATAGAGATGCTAATTGGGAAGAGAAAAACATATGTTAACGTTAAGTAATCCAGGAAAATATTTGTTTTCATGAAATCATTTCTGCTTTGGGAGGTCAGAATATTGTGCATTTGTAGTTTGCTTTGTTCCCTTCGCGTCAACCTGCCCTCGAGGATTAAGTTGACTCATGTCGGTTACAAGACCAAAAAAATCCTCCAAATGCCAATGGAGAAAAGCACAGTATGAAGGAAAGTTTTCTATATTTTTAGACTTTTTCATAACATTTCACATTCAAGGCTTCGCTACTGTATGGCATTCATTTGAAAACCGGCAAAGATGAAGTTTTTTTTTGCATTTGCTAATTTGGCATTGTTCAAACAATATTATTTTTTATAGAATTTCATTTTCTAATTTTCCTAAAAAGTGCTTGAAATTTGGGTAGTTAGATGCTTGATTTTTCTCCTGGGAAAAGAGTATGAACCCTGTTATTATGATGAAAATTTCTGAAATTTTTTTTAATGTTTTTTTTTTTTTTTTTTATTAAGTTATTTTATGTTGATTTTATAAAAATCTATTTGAAGCTTTTGAAATTTATAATTTTTAAATTAATACTAATAATTAATATTTTTTTAAAGATTTATTTACTATATCAAAGCAGATTTTGTGTAGCCCGTTTGGTCCTGGAATTTTTTGAGATTTTGTCATGGAAAGTCAGGAAAATTACCAGACATGTTTTGCTGGGAACCTTGTATTTCAGTTTTTCCATCCCCGCATAAGGAAAATAAATTTACTTTCAAAAGCAGTTTATTTGGAAACTTTATCAAATAAAATTTAACACCAAAGAATATTTTGTTTTAATTACTAAAGATTTTGTTTTAATTACTACTTTAATTATTAAAAGTATTTAAATTAAAAGATTGTGCATGTAATTATCCATTAAATAAATTGAACTGGTCTACAATTTTTGTTATATTTGGCATGACCTTTATCAAAGTGTCATATATATACTAAGATAACTATGTCATTATTTTTCGTAGAAAATAAATAAATAAATAAAAGGAGAGAAAACAAAAAGAAGGAAAAATATTCATACAGGAACTCTAAATTATCTTGATATCCATGATTTAATAATTAAACAGTCTATGAAAATGTAAAATAAAATTCAAGTAATTAAAAAATATGTATTATAAATCATTAGCTGCAAACAGCAAAGTTTAAATTCAGGGTTTTAGAATCAGACTGATAAAAATTAATTTAATGAAAAGTTTTAAAGGTGGCGTAATAATACTAATAATAATAAAACCCAGAAATACTAAATATTGTTAATTTGTCAAAATATTGGGACTGTGGTAAATAAAATTTAACAGCCGACAATATATATATTTTTAATTACTTATTTTATATTAAAAATATTTAATTTAAAGGATTTTGCATGTACTTATCGATTGAATAAAGTGATCGAAACTTTAATCTATATTTTGTATGACCATTATCAAGAAGATATATTTGTATAACTAAAAAAAGCATATGATTATTCTCCTTAAAAAAAAGAAAAGAAGAGAAAAAAGAAAGAAGCAAAAATATTCATATAAGAATTATAAAAGAAATCACCTTGATATCCATGGTTTGGTTTAATATATAAATAATGTATGAAAATGTAAAATAAAATTAAAGTAATTAAAAAATATACAGGGTGTCCCAAAATTCTCCGTACAACTTCGAAAATTTATTACAACAAAAATAATAGGCCTACAGCAAAAATAATTACAACAGTGCATAGAGTAACTTAAAAAGTTTTTTTCTACTGCCTTAGTAAACTTCAACATGAGATTCTTTCGTAGCACGAAGAATATCAAGACGATATTCCAATTCAATACACGAACGTTTTTCATGCTAACATCAACAGTAGCTACTGCTGTTTGGATCTTTTGTTTCAATTCCATGAGACTATTAACTTTTGTTCAGATTTCATCAAACAGTTGTAACTACTGTTGATGTTAGATGATGTTAGATGTTACTGTTGATGTATGATGCTGAAACGCACATGGATGGAATTGGAATATCGACTTGATGTTCTTCGTGCAACGAAAGGATCTAACGTGCAAGTATACTAATGTAGTAGAAAAAACTTTTTAAGTTACTCTATGTACTGTTGTAATTATTTTTGCTGTAGGCCTATTATTATTATTATTATTATTATTATTATTATTGTAATACATTTTTGAAGTTGTACGGAGACTTTGTGACACCCTGTATATTATAAATCGTAAATTGAAAGCTTAAAATTATTTCACTTTATTAGTTGAGTAGGCTGGACTAACAACACCATCTATCGTCTTATAGCTATAGGAATCACTTACAC
The DNA here is from genome assembly GCA_963931845.1 of Maratus michaelseni. Classification (NCBI taxonomy): domain Eukaryota; kingdom Metazoa; phylum Arthropoda; class Arachnida; order Araneae; family Salticidae; genus Maratus; species Maratus michaelseni. Next base: position 407,934,751 of record OZ007590.1, on the reverse strand, counting down.
AATATAACAATTCATCAAATTTTCAATACCTAATTAATTTAAAAGCAACTAATTAAAAATAAAAGCATATTTCTAAAGGAACTTTCAAGTTATTTACCGTCAAATCTTGACTGGTACCATCTAGTTTATATTATATTTAATATTTGCTCTTATATTTACTTCATCTATATTATTTATATTATATTCAACTTCATCCATATTATACCGGAGCGTGCATAGCACGTTGCCGAATGTAATGGGGCCCCCAGTTGTAGGTCTGATTGAGTAGATTTCGTTTAAAAATATAAAATAATTCAATAGGGATTTTATGTATATTTAAGGTAATTATCACGGGTCTCGGCAACGCTTGGAGATGTAAGCTAAGCAATAAATAATAAAAAAGAAAACTGCCCAGTTAAACTGAGGGCATTGAGCTCACTAATTGTATGTACATTATATTCTTATTTCGGGGGATCATCCCCCCGTTCCCACCCCTTAACCAATGTATCCCCAAAACTAACCAGGGAAGCTCCTTACCACAATGAGCCTATATACAAAATTTGAAGAAAATCGGATAATTCTGCATGCAAAATACATTTATCTAAATTAACGGGGGGGGAGGCCCCCGTTTTCCCCTTTATACTTCATCAATGAATTCCCAAAACTAATCAGGGAAGCGGCTTACCACAATGAGCCTATATACAAAATTTGAAGAAAATCGGATAATTCTGCATGCAAAATACATTTATCTAAATTAACGGGGGGGAGGCCCCCCGTTTTCCCCTTTATACTTCATCAATGAATTCCCAAAACTAATCAGGGAAGCGGCTTACCACAATGAGCTTATATACAAAATTTGAAGAAAATCGGATAATTCTGCATGAAAAATCCATTTATTTAAATTAAAGGGGGGGATTAACCCCCCCCCCCCCCGTTGCCCCCTTTATACTTAAACAATGAATCCCCAAAACTAATCAGGAAAGTACCTTATCACAATGAACCTATATACAAAATTTGAAGAAAATCGGATAATTCTGCATGCAAAATACATTTATCTAAATTAACGGGGGGGGGGAGGCCCCCCGTTTTCCCCTTTATACTTCATCAATGAATTCCCAAAACTAATCAGGAAAGCGCCTTATCACAATTAACCTATATACAAAATTTGAAGAAAATCGGATAATTCTGCATGAAAAACCCATTTATCTAAATTAGGGGGGGTGGGGAATTAGCCCCCCTTTTCCTCTTTATACTTAACCAATGAACCCCCAAAACTAATCAGGGAAGCGCCTTATCACATGAACCTATGTTCAAAATTTGAAGCAAAACGCTTATTTCTATCAAGAGTTATCGCGTTACGTACGTACATACATACGTACATACATACAGAACGGGCGGGCACATAAGCTCTCAGACTTTGATAGCCTGTGAGCTAAAAACCCAAAATTTACAAATATTATAATCAAACGACGCACTGAAATAATCATAAAGGTTTCTACAAGTTGTGAATTTTTCAGCTATTAACTGCTGGCATGCGGCTAATACGAAAGTATCGAATTTTAATAAATTTCAAAACTGTATTCATTGATTTACATAATTGATTTTTTTTTTTTTTTTCATATTAAAATACTTTTACTTTTGATTCTTGAACAGTGAAAATGATGTTGCCAAGTCGACCAAATACACAAATTTAAGAAACGCGAGAGAATAGTTTTTTTTTTTCTCTCTCTCTCTCTCTCTTTTGGACGCAAAGCACACTTTTATGAAGTATCAGTAATTACAGAATTTATAAAATACTAGTACATTCATTTTTCATTTTGATATTTCTGTTCAGTGAGAAGTCTGATTCCACTATTTTCTTTTATTTATTTTTATTCTTTTGTTTTCTCTTTTGGATGCAAATCGCATTTTTATGAAGTACAGTTATCGTAGAGTTAAAATAGTACATCCATTTTGATATTCCTGTTCGGCGAGAAGTCTGATTCCACTATTTTCTTTTATATCTTTTTATTCTTTTTTTTTCTCCTCTCTCCACTGTTGCGAAACACATAATATATGAGATATAATGATCCCGATGGAAACAAATTTCATGCATTTTTTAATTAAAAAACAGGGAATAAATTTAGTAGTTTTACTTACTGATTCCTGGTTTAGTTAAAAACTAGATGTCGTTAGTATTGGTGTCCCTTTAATAAATTAATTAATTCTTCTAATTTTACGGCTAACTTATCGTGGTCGGAGTATATGTTAGCTAAAGTGAATAAAGTGGACTTTGTAAATAAATAAATAAAGCGTAAAGAAATAAAATATAAACATTAACTATTTCAGCTCAGCTTAGTCGATAGAGATGTTTGTTATCTGGTAAATCTTGGATTATTTTTCTATTTATTAGTCCTTATTATTTCATTATTTTTAGGAATTTTCACATTACTCCCTTACATGCTCTATTCAAAAAGATAAAAATCGCATTTCGCTAGTTATTTTCTGCAACTATTTGTTTGTTTTCATTCTCATTATATTTATTTATTTATTTTACTAATTTTGTGATGTTTCCTAAAAGTTTATTTTCTTTTACAGGTAAGCTGTCCATTTACATTTTCTATAAGCACATTGTAATGAAAAGGTATGTTTGTTTTTATGTGTATCGAACATGTATTACGAACTAGTACATTAACCCATATTTGACCATCGCCTTGTATACAGGGACATTTCAGATTGATCGAATTTTCACCAGAAATGTTGCATTTCATTATTTCTGCCTCGCTAATAAAATTGATTTTTTAAAATTTGATATGTATTGTGTTGTCCTCTAAAAAAAAACATTTTTTGAAATTTTTTCTATACAAAATCTAATAAAGAAGAAGAAAAAAAAGCTAAATTTTCACAATTTGTTCTGATTAAAATTTTAATGTTGGGCATTTTTCATTTTATCACTTTATTACAAAGTGGCATTCCAAATAAAACAAGAATTTAAAAATAAAATTCCAATACATAACCCATGTTACCTGGAACCCCCCCCCCCCCCCCCCCCACAAAAAAAAAAAAAAAAAAAAAAAAAAAAAAAACATCCTACATAATTAACTGGAAATGAAGCATTTTATTACATATTAATGGTTTAGCATAAAAATAGTTAAATATTTATGCAGATCATTCTTAAATTCTATTACAGTCTAACCTCGTTAACGCGAACAGTCAAGGGGAAACTTTTTTTGTTCGTGTTAAAAGTAGTTCCTGTTATCCGAACTTAAATACATTACATACAACTGGATGGGGCAATCAGAAACAGTTCGTGCTAAAAGTAATTCGCGTTAAGCGTGTTCGTGTTAACGAGGTTTGACTGTATAACAAGAGAATCTGTAAAAATGAGCTCGCGTTTTGCAGAATTCTGCAATTGTTAGTTTAAATTATTTTAAAACTATTTTTATTATTCTGAATGGTGCATAAAAACACAACAACATTGACTTTAGTGAAATATTTGATGAAGGGTGGGTTCTTTTTAGGAAACATTTTTTAGAGGACAGCACAATAAATACCAGGGTTCGGGATTATTTCTATTTTTATTATTAGTATTATTTTTTTTTATCAAAATCAATCGGATTTTTTTTTAATTTAATTTTTTTTTTAAACCACACACAATAATTTTATGTGATTTTTCTTATAATTTATAAAATAAAAATTATATATACACACACATGCATGCTATAAGTATTACCAATATATATTAATATTATTACATAATTTACATAAATGATTAAAAGGTAACATTTTAGGCTATCAAAATATTTTGTTACACAGAATGCATGTAAAATTACAAATCAGTTGTCAAAAATCAATTTAACCATAAGTATTTTAGTTAAAATAAAAATAACTGCAGCACATAAAAATTTAAACAATTTTGGAAGCAAATTAAAATGTTAGTTAACTTTTCATTTTTGTTTTAAAAAAAAACAGAAAAATGAGTTTAGCAGCTTTATCAGTTTCTAAACGATTCCTAATTTTCGAATGTACCAAACCAAAAGCAGAAAACAGTCGTTCGACTGAAGCAAATAAAGCTATTGCAGTAAAAAGCTGGTTGATCATGAATTCGATCCTTTTCGATAACTGTAACACGTGCCTTCCACCATTCTAAAGGACTAAGTTCTTTCACGATATTAGATTCAAATAAAAATTCATTGAATGTTTCAGATTTTGCTTCAAACTTTAATATAATTAGGATGACCAAAGTAGAGTATTTCTCTTTAGCATTTTCACTCAAGAGTTTGTTAATTTCTCTTCTGTATAACCGGGAATCCAAAAGATGGAATACAAATTGTGTTGGGCTCAGTGCTTGCTTGTAACGAGCATTGAAAGCTTTTACATTCTTCATTGAATGCTATTTTTTTCTCCAGATCTTTCTATTGAATGAACTGTTTTGGAATATTGAACCATTAATTATTTACATGTGCACGAGGACGTAATGAGATCTCTACATAAATATCAATAAAAATACTTTTGAATGACCTATATTTATTTATTCTAACGTTTTCCATATCTTCGCAGAAAGTCTCCATGTTTTTGTATTAAAAAATTTACATACGATTTAGATATTATTTGTTAATAGGTAAATATATGGGTTAATCTTTTAATATTTTTCAGTTGAGATTCTCTATTTTTAAATTAGGATTTTTAATTTTAAGTGTGATATTTGATTTAAGTAAAATTAAAAAAGCATGGATTTTAAGTTCTCAGTTTCTCCCACTCTTTAAATTTACAGTGTATTTTTATCAAAACATAATATTTATTGCAAAAAATATCGTGACCTGAATGTGAAATATTTTTTTTAAAAAACAGTTGATTTAAATCAATGATCTTTTTTTAAAAAATCAAGCTGATTTAAATTAACGGACACTGATAAATACACTGTTCAAAATTTACAGCAAACTTCCGAATCATTCGACCGTTTTAATAAAATAAAAAAAACTTTTACATAACTGTAATTTAACTTTATTCTAACCATATGGTCAGATACGCTTAATAATGTGGTCAAGTAACTCTTGTCTTTAAAAACTGTCAAATGAGTGGACAGTTCGCCGCAGATTTTTAAGTGTAATACTTAAGTGTATTACTTATTATCTTTTACCTTTTTAATATTTTTTTATGTTTTATTCATTTTTCAATTTGGCTATTTTTTACTATTTTTTCTGACATGACTTAATGATAATTATTTATAATAACAATAATACTATTAATAATAGTAATAATACTAATTGTGTGAAAAAGTGCCAAAATTCTCTTCAAGTTTAGTTGTAGCAAGTCTTGTTGGAGTAAAACTGAGTATTGCAGGGTAATGGACAATATTATTTTTTTGTGTGTGAGTTTGAGCCTAGCATTATTATGTTTACTAAATGTTCGCTTATATTTTGTATCTAGTTTTTAGACCTTCAGAAACATGTATAGGTTATACATGAATTATTTTCTCTATTTTAATGTCATTTCATGTATATATTTCATTTTATTTATAAGATAACGTTGAAAAGGTATGCTGTCCTTGGCTAGTATGACACAAAGCTTAATTATGTTAGCGTTTAAATTTATTTGTAGATTGAATTGTGATTGCAATCAAATTTGTATCAGTTTACAGATGTTTAGAAACCTTAATTCAGTTATTTTATTGGTATATTTTCTCGTTTTCGAGGCTATTTATCATTCATAATATGTGTTTTTGTAAATTTTAATCAATAAGTATATATGAATTTTCTTATATGTATTTATCGAATTCGTAACAAAATAAATCTAAAGTATTTTACGCATGCTTTTACATGTATTTATGCTGCATCATGCTTTGCAATATGTAAGCAAACGAACTTACAGTTACCTTTATGACACGTGATTCCCACTAGAGTCCTGCATGGGTCGGTTTGTACGTGGCCCGAACCCGGAAATCCTGCTTAAAGTCAAGCGGACCCGCACCCAACACTACTTCAACCCAAAACTAACACGAAGTGAAAGAAAATTAATCCTTATAATTATGGAAGTCTACATTTATAATGATAATTGTAGACTACCCGACTGTTCCCGAACCCGACCCGAACGAATCAAAACTCAGCCCAAAACATTTAAAGTCAAAACGAAAAAAAATAATTGTCAATCCGACTTCAGGTCTTGTTACAGTAAAATCAGATAACCCGACCCGATGCAGGACTCTTTAATTCCCACTGTTGCACTTCACAAGAATATTGGCCATTACAAAGCAGGTGCACACAATTCATAATAGTGGATTGTATCACCTTCCAATAGGTCAATGTAAAAAATAAATCAAAGTTTTGATAAATTTTATATTTTTGTTTGTTTTTATCATTAACAGTTTAAAAATAGCTCTTTTTTGTTTTTGTTGTTTAATTTGGAGAAAGTAAAATATATAATGTAAATTATGGTTTAATATCAAAAGGATTTCTTCCCCGACATGATCAGTCATAAAAGTTTATAAATATTGCGTGTGAAATGTTGCATGCTTACAGTTTTCTCTGACTCAATATGCACGCATGCAGACACCGCAGCTTATAGGAGAAATTTTGTTGTTCCTACCACTATGTTGAAATAATTATCTTTACGATATATTTGTATTGCATATGTTAAAGGAATTTATCCTGAAGATTATTGATGAGGGATACTGGTGGCGGGAACAATATTTTCTTTTTTCCTACCGGCTGAGAGCCCTGCGCATGTGTGTATTGACCTATCCGAATTGCTTAGTGAAAATAAAATCTAAACTTATCCCCCTTCCAAAAAAACTTTGTTTATTCTTAGTTTTTATAAAGAGAAACAAAACGTTTTTTGACTTAAGTTGGCGCAGTGCCGAATTACCACATCGTCTTGCATAAGCAGTTTGGCGAAACTTAAGAAGAATTAATAAAGTATAAATGGAAAATTAAGAATAAATTTGGTAACAAAACGGAAACATCGAATAATAATTGATATTAACGAACAAAAGAAACAACTCTTTAGGATTTAATCGTGTATTTTAGAAACATAAAGCTTAGAGAACGTATTTATTATATATATTTTAAACTGTAAAGAGATTAACTATAGGTATTGTAATACAGCTGAAATGGTCTTCGTCAGAACGCCATAAAACAGAAAATAACGACATATGTTTTGACCTAAAAATAGCCTAATCCTAGTCTTTATTCTGTTTACAAAAACAAAACACACGGCGGCATGGCGCTTGACGTGACTATCTATGACGCGAAACCCCATTGTCTTGAACTGCGCGTACCTGATGAAGAGCGGAATTACTGTTTCGGCCCGAAACGTATCTCTCTATGTTCTATTTCTTATTGTCAACGTGAATAATAATTATTAATAATGATAAATATAACAACTTATTTAACCATACAGTTTTTCTAAGCATGCATATATATATAATATTTAAAAATGAAAACACACGTGAAAAACAAAGGATGAGGCATTATAAAAAGCAATGGAATGGACACTGCAGGAATTAAACATAATAAAATGAAAAAACGAAAATTGGAAAACTATGAATATCTTATAGAATCTTCAGAGGAGCTTTATAAGAATAGCCATAGTAAATATATGTTATTTCATCAAATATTGTCTGCATTATGCCTAAAATCGACAATATTAAGCCCTTAATAACACATATATATATGTATATGAAACAAGATAATAAATAACCTACATGAGTTCAAATAACAACTAGTCGTTGGGGGACTTACCCATCATGGATATGCATAATATAAAATATGAAAATAAAACATGTGTAAACTATTTATAAAACGCATTGCAATTCGAATAAAATCCTGGCTTGATGACGTCCTAAACTTTAAATACTGTATTACTGAATTGCGTAAGAGAAACATCCTTATAACTCTAAAAATGGTAATCCTATTAACTAACAGTTTACTGCGTCGGATTAAGCGTCTCTTTACTAATTAAAATATGTCTTTGAATTGAAATTTGAATGAAATACAGGGTCACGAAAAATCGAAGAATGTGGAAAATGTTATTACAGATATCTCGGCAACTCATCATCCGATCGACTTCATTCTTAATGCAAAATTTATGTTTTTGTCTTTTATATTCACTCCTTAAAAAAAAAAAAAATTCGAAAATTTTTATATACCTTTTATCAGAATGAATATTTCGAGAGTCCGAAAAAAATAGTTCCGGATAATCGAAGTTACTGAAATTCAATAAGCTTCTTCCCATTATTACATACTAAGTACATACCAAATTTCAAGATAGGGCGTTTACAGACACACACACAGACAAACGGACGGCAAAAAAAAAAAATTCTAAAAATGTTTTTTCGGAATCTCCAATGTCTAAGACGTGTAAGTCCGTCAATTTTTTTTTTCGATTTTCAAAACTATTACAAGACTTAACCTATACTACGTATGATGGGTAAGTAAAAGAAATAAATAAACTATTATTCAACATAAATAGAAATTAGATATATTAAAATGAAATTAAAAGAAAATGAACAGCTATAACTAAGCTATAGTGGATAATCCAGCAAAATTTACCTTTTATTTGATAAAGAGGGTGCCATTAAAAATCTGGTGGGTATAGGGGTTATGAAGCTAAAATTACATTCATAAAATCATGTGCATCAGCAGCTATGGTATTAGAATACTGATATAGTAAAAATGAAATCACATGTGTGAAAAGGAAAAGATGGTATAAAAATTAAAGGAAAATATATTACAAAAGTTAAACACAATAAAATGAAACAGCAAATACGAGAAAGTATGAATGTCTTAATGGATTCGTCATGTATACATTATATAATTTCTTTTTTTAAAAAGAGAATAAAGACTAGGGTTCTGTATCACACTCCCCCTTCCAATATTTCGGAACTGGGTCGTGCGACACGGCGTTATGAAAGGGAAATCACGTGATCGTAAAGTGAGTCGGAAAAACGGGGTCTCTGGATATTGCGTCAGGCGCGGATTTTTCGAAACGGCGTCACGCTTGGCCACTCTCCGTTTTGCAGCAACGGCGTTTTTTTTTTTTTTTTTTTTTCTTTTTTCTTTCAACGGCCACTGGTCACCTGAAACTCCGTCTACATTTCGAAGCCGAGTAATGTATCTTTCAGGTGAAAAATGAATAGTAGAAAAATAGAGAAAAAATGCCTGAGAAGAGATTCAAAGTGCAGAAGTCTGAATTTCCGCGAATTAGAACCACGAAGAATGTTACGCTGTTAATGAAACACCGTGCATTCCTTGGGACATCAGCATACAATGTTAAGGAATTTTCTGTTTTATCATAATTCTCTTTAAACTGTGCGTGTATATTTTATTTATTCTTTGCTCTTGCAGAGACAATTTTTGAACAGATTTGTACGTTTTATGAAAGTTGAGGGTGGGGGGGGGGGGGATTTGTTGAGTTTTCTAGCAGTAAAACATCTTTTTTACGCGAATGATATAAAAGATAAACATCTATTATTAACTAGTTGCACGCTTGTATTTATTCAACGACTTCCTTAAAGTGAAAACTACAGGGTGTTTTTTTTAAACAACTGACACTGTTCAGAGCCGTCTGTAGCTCGTTCTAATAACTGGATTGACACAAAATTTTGTGAATGGACTAAGAAAACCATGGGAAAAAAGATTAAAAAAAAAAAAAAAAAAAAAAAAAAAAATTAGTTCCAATCACCACCGATAGTGGGAAATGTGGCGCTGTGGTCATTTATGCAACTGGGAATTAGCATAAAATACGGGCAAAAAATGAAAATGCAAATTTTTACTTACGCAAGCGACAGTAGCGCCAATAGTTTAAGTTATAAATGCATGCGAAAAACACCGAGAAACAATTTCAGCTCAGGTTGAAAATGAATCTCACGTTACCGCAGCGCGCGTTACTTGTGAAGTTCTTATATTGTAACCAGCACAATGCACCAGCCGCTCTTCGTTTACTTAGAACACGCCATAAACTGCGCAAAGGACCTTTAATCCGTTAATGTATTGAAAGCAATGATTCTGAAATTCGAAGAAACAGGCTCGCTAGCAGTTCGGTCAGGCAGAGGACGTAAACCGGTGGCAGAAAAAGTGATAATGGATGTTTCAACTGCGATCAACGAAAGGGAAAGTGTAAATGATGAATAAAACATGGCATTTTATCCAAATTATTAATTTTGTCTGTTTCTGAAGGGTTTTTTCAATGTACAGCGCCACATTTCCCCCTATCGGCGGTGATTGGAACTATTTTTTTTTTTTTTTTTTTTTTGGAATCTTTTTTTCCCATGGTTTTCTTAGTCCATTCCCAAAATTTTGTGTCAATCCAGTTATTAGAACGAGCTACAGACGGCTCTGAATAGTGTCAGTTTAAAAAAAAAACACCCTGTATATTGTAATAGACAGTATTGCATATACCGTCTCCCCAGGGGAGGGGGGAGACTTTTACCGCCTGGGACATTAAGGCTGTGCTCTTCTTAATATCTGTTTTTAGCTCACAGGCTATCAAAGCCTGAGAGCTAATGTATGTACGTTTGTATGTACGTAATGCGATAACTCTTGATAAGAATATCCGATTTGCTTCAAATTTTGTATATAGGTTCATTCTGATAAGGCGCTTCCCTGATTAGTTTTGGGGATTTATTGGTTAAGTATAAAAGGGGGGAACGGGGCTAATACCCCCTTAATTTGGACAAATTGGTTTTTCATGCAGAATTATCGAATTTGCTTCAAATTTTGTATATAGGTTCCTTGTAATAAGGCGCTTCCCTAATTAGTTTTGGGGGTTTATTGGTTAAGTATAAAGGGGGAACGGAGACTAATCCCCCTTAATTTATTGTCGATTTTTTTATTTTTCGAAGGGCATTATTCTTTGAAATAAGAGTATAATATACAATTAGTGTGAATAGCCTGTGAGCTCAATACCATCAGTTTAACTGGGCACTTTTTCTTTTTTTCTTAGTTATCAAAATATTTCTAAAATATGTGCTAAACAATAATGGAGTGAAATCTTAGTGAAACTGATTAAGATTTTAACACTTGATATAAAATCAAATATATATTTTAGAAATATTTTGGCAACTCAGAAAAAGAGACATAAAATATATACACTTCCAAAAGTAAATTCACTGCTATAACGAAACGGAAATAATGTAATGCAAGGCTGCCCGCGGAAAGCCGTTGTGTCCTGTGAAGGTTTTTTTGACGCCCTTTCGAATTCTTCCTATTACTAGCTTTAAAAAAAAAAAAAAAAATCCACTTTAAGCAGTCAGGTACCCTTTGAACTCACAAAGTACATGAAAAAGGGACGTCTATCAGAATTACTTTAACTTCGTAGCTAATTGACTTTGAATTATACAATTTAAAACACGTATTAATAAAGGTTTATTTTATAAATTAAAATTCTCAAAAATGTAATACAACTTTTTAAATTTATTTTAAAATATAATACACTTTTTACGAAAGAGATATTCTTGCATAAATTGCGCGCATGATTTTTCACATTTGAATAGCTAAAACCAGCCAAACATTTTTTTAAATGACTACTGATATAATGTGTTCTCAAAATGACATACAATGGAAAAAATAAAATGTGTAAGGAACATCTTTTTAGAGAAATTTGAAATATCGAGTTTTTATGGAAAAGTAGTCATGAATTCTAAACTTGTTTACTTAAGCAATATAATAATAGGTCATTTTGTGCATCTGTATGGTTAATACATTCAATCAAAATTTCATGAAATTCTAACCAACCATTTTTCAGAAATCGTGCGCGCAGTGACCAAAATTGGTAGTTTTGAGAAAATTGACTGTAAAGATCAAACTACCCCTTGATCCATATAAAAAGAGCTCAGACTGTTTTAGACATTAACTTCTCTTCTAAAGTGAATTTTTGCATGAGGTTTATTTTAAAATGTTCCTGAAGAATCCTATTTAATTATAAGCTAATAAACAATATTTCGAATTTTTGACACTTTAAAGGGTAACCGACACCTTAAATTATGGTTTTTTAGCTTAATATTTGCATGTTTTTTTTAATAATTTATAGACGTGGTTAGGGTTTCTGGCTCTGCCATTACTACAGGGAGGCATCGTTGCATGTTTCCAGTCATGTGAATAATGTCACCCGTCATTGTTTGCTATTAACGTCCCGCTTATTACGTTGGATAGGCCTTGATTTAGGAAACATCAATTTTTTAAAAAGCCAATGGAAGCTTGAAGATATTTTTGGATAGATGGCTGAGTTACAATTGTCCTTAAAAAGCTTAAGGGGGTTGGTCAGTGAACTACCCAATTGCTCTCTCGTTAATGTTAAACCTAAGGGCGTGGAATACATTCGTATATTTAAAATAGCTCCTCAGGAAATTAATATTTTAATTTTTTTAACTTCTTTTTTCTGTGTACTCTTCTTAAAAGACGTCTCCTTTTTTTTTCTTAGTTGTCAAAATATTTCTAAAATAGATGCTTAATTTAATATGTTATATGTTAAAAGCTGGTGAGCTGTGAGTAAAATTTTAACACTTGAAATAAAATTAAGCATGTATTTAAAAAATATTTTGACAACTAAATAATAATAATTTAAAAAAAAATCCTATAATAAGTGTACAATAATAATAATAATAATAATAAATAAAAAATATTAATTTTCTGAGGTGATATCTTCAATACACGAATACATTCCACGCCCATAGGTTTAACATTAGTGAAGGGAATTATAGGAAGTTGGCTGACCAACAGCCTTAATAGAGATAATTTGTTCTACATTTTCCACCCCCATTTCCTACTCTCACAGTTTTTCTCAAATTTCGCCTCTCTGGTATTCCAGTTTTTAAAATCGACTTTAATTTATCTTATCTTACGTAATCTAGGTTTTACTAATGAAACATTCTCGGAGTTATAACTCTTTTGATAGTCTGAGGATGTATGTTATGTGTTCATAATTAAAGAAAACATGCTTCTCCCTGTCTCTAATTTCCTCCTACCCACTTGTTATTTAATTCGTTTTGAAGATACAGTACGAACCGCGATCTAATTCGTGAGGCACGAAAAAAAGCTGTGTTTTAGTCAGCCCCCGTGGATAGTTGCTCTGTTTTTGCAGGAAAGGTGGAGCTCGAAATGCGGATGAAATTAAGTGGAAGAAGAAAAAAACATTCTTTTCTTTTCTCTTCTTTTATTTATTTTTTTATTCCTTTTCAAATTTCTTAGTTCATGGGAACGAGTTGAGAAATCTCGGTGCGAGACAAAATTAGGAGTTGCGCATGTATCAATAGAGTAGCATCTCGTTACAACCCATGTCACTTTAACGAATTTTTCAGTGTTTTTGTGTTAGGAAAAAAACGTCCTATGCTTTCACATTATAAAAAAAATATTCACTTTAACGGATTTTTCAAATTAAAGAATTTATTGAAGGCTTAAAAGATATAGTCATTTCAGTTTTACGAATGTTGAGTTGGTAAGGAAAAAAATATCAATATTGAGAAACTAGAATTTGGAAGGATGTTCGGAAACTCAGTGAAGGGGAGGCATACGACAGTGAAAATGAAACTGATGATGACGGTCCATCAAGTACCAAAGATTGTGTTGCACGATCAAAAGAGGCTCTTTAAGAACATTGAAACTCTTAAAATGCAATTATCCCAGCAAAATAATGTTCCAAAGACATTTTATGCAATTTGTTTTGAAAAATGCATTGTCGACTTCAGTGCAGAAAAAAACTTCTGATTTTTTTTCTAAAAAAATAAAGTTACATTAACGGTAGATGTCCAGTGAGGGTTTTTTTTAATCCGTCAGATATCTAAGATAAATTATAATTTCTTTATAATGCTTAAGATTAAAATCTTGAAACTTAAGGAACTTAATAATTACCTTATTTCTAATTAGGTTCATAATTCATTAGTATTACACTGTAAAATATGACCAATGTTTCTTATTTTATGCTATATGTTTCTTATGCTATAAACACGAACGAAAATATAATATAATCTTCTGAGTTATCCGAAATTCCGAATAGCGGGTTCCATTGTCTTTTGAATCCCCAGAAACCAATACATTTCCAAAACTTAAAGAATTATTTATAAAAACAAAGTATTTTTCGCTGCCCGTATTTTTCAAAAACGTTTCCGAAGGATTTTATAGTGTATTAATGAGTGTCCTCAGCCTGGAATACCTGTTTTTCGGATGTCATCCATTCCCCAAGTAAACGTTTTCAGCCTCATAAGTTAATTTATACATGAAAGAGTAAAGAAATAATCTTAATTTTAATGTTATTGTTAACACTGTTAATTTTGCATGTTTGTCTGTGAAACATATTTTTTGAGCATGAAAACGTTTACTTGAGAATGGACAGCATTCGAAAAACAGGTATTCCAGGCTGAGGACACTCATTAATACACTATGAAAACCCTTCGGAAACGTTTCTGAAAAATACGGGCAGCGAAAATTATTTTGCTTTTATAAATAATTCTTTAAATTTTGGAAATGTATTGGTTTCTGGGGATTCAAAAGACAATGGAATACGCTATTCGGAATTTCGGATAACTCAGAAGATTATATTATATTTTCGTTCGTGGTTATAGTATATTTTCATAAAATAAGAGACATTGGTCATTTTTTACAGTGTTTGTTTATTAATTCCTGATATGTTTGCATGTTAACCGAAATTTCATATAAGTGTAGTAATACTTTATATTTTTATTCAGTGTGCATGCAAATTTCCTTTTTTTAAAACGTCGTATTGGAATTTCACATGAACGAATTTAAAATAACGAGATTATACTGTATTCTAATCATTATGGAATCCAAGCATGTCAAATTCAGTGAGTGGCACGGGCCACTAAGCAAGCCATGTTCAAGTTCATGAGGGCCGCGAAGCAAGAAAAATAATAGTGATGGAATTTTGTTAAGTTATGTATACAGGAGGGGGGAAAGAAAGCGATTTAACCCTTTGTATTACCGCGTTACATATCTGCAACATAGCCAAAAGCCAATGTTACTTATACACAGTGGACTTTAAAAAAAACGATTTTATTGATTGCTGCTCTCTTCCAACGCAGCAGTTTAATATACAGTAAAACCTCCGAATAAGCCCCACCAGTGGCTGAGAGGTTCTGCTCTCGAAGCTGGTAGACGGGAGGTGCTGGGTTCGATCCCAATCGCGCCCGTCGGCCTAATCGTTCGGAGTTTTCGTGGTTTTCTTCGAGCCGTGGATTTATCCATGCGTAAATGCGGGTTGGGTTCCCTTAGAAAGACCCCCACAAAGGGCACTCCCCCCCGGGCCTATATCCCAAGTGTAGATAATTGGCCGTCAATAATCAACCCAAAACCTCCGAATAACAGACTCCTTGGGGGCACGGAATAGGTCCGTTATTCGGAGTTGTCCGCTGTTCAAATGTAAAAATGTACAAATATATACCTGTTGGGAGTCGGAAAAGTATGCGCCATTTGGTAGTGTACGTTATGGAGATTTTACTGTAAATTGTTCATAGAATTCTCAATAAGTGGTGATACTGAGTTAATTTTTCTTGCCAAAGTTTCCTTTGTCGTTTGAGCCGTTTCTCATCGTTATTGCTAAAATGAACTTCGTAAATTTTATCAAATTAAAATGGCTCGCGACACAACGCCCAAAAACAGTTTTTTTTTTTTTTTTTTTTTTCACAAAAGTAAGTTTGTATACTTTACAATTTTGTATTAGAAAATTGACAATATTTATGAGAAGTATGTAATTTTCTGTTTATTGCATATGTGTAAAAAGTATCTTTTAGTCAATAATTTTTTATGAGAAGTATGTTAATTTTATGTTTATTGCATATATGAAAAAAGTATCTTTTAGTCAATTTTTTATGAGAAGTATGTAATTTTTTGTTTAATGCATGTGTGAAAAAAGTATCTTTTAGTCAATTATTTTTTATGAGAAGTATGTTAATTTTATGTTTATTGCATATGTGAAAAAAAAAATATCTTTTAGTCAATATTTTTTTAAAGAGAAGTATGTAATTTTCTGTTTATTGCATATGCGAAAAAAGTATCTTTTAGTCCATATTTTTTTATTCTATGTTCTAAAATTTTTAAATTATTTTTTTACATGCTTATAATGATGTATTGTAACATCTGAATAAATATTTTTCCAATCAGAATTCTTGAGTCACAAAGCGTCAATTAAAAAATCCCTGACGGCTCGGCCTACAGGCACAGGTAGATTTCGAAGACGCAGACTGTAGGGCACCTGTTTGTTGGGAATTGCGGAAGAAATTACCTTTTTGCCATGATGCGGCAGTTGGAACCACCTACTTCGAAACCTAACTTGTTTGCAGGCGGAGCCAGCAGGGATTTCCCTTTTTTTTTTCTCTCTCTCTATAAGAGTTGGTCCTATAAAAAAACTTGTCAATATAAAAGTTTTAGATAATATTAAGAGGATTTATAATAAATTTCAGCGGATTTGAAATCTTGGGAATTGACGAAGTTATGAATTTTTTTCTTCTACCCCCCCCCCCCCCCCCTTGGGGCGATTTTTAATTATATCAAAAATCTGTCATACATAAATTTTAGGCCCTTCTCCTAGAAGTAATAATAACTTCAAACGGATTCGATACGTATCATAATTAAGAAATTATGGGTTTTTTTCTGTTTTCACAAAAAGACCCCCCACCCTCCCACCCTGGTTAGATTTTGCCCATTAACGAACTTGACCGAGATTTTATGTATCAGTTTTGAAGAGATCTGTGCAGATTTATTTCAGTTATCGTGTTCATAAAAAAGTGACATACATATATATATATATATATATATATATATATATATATAATTATAATATCTATGAATTTAAAAAAAACATATCAAGTTCTATTATCATTCTACTTAAATCTCCAAAGAGATAATTAATGATATTGTGTATACAGAATACCACATAGCTAATAATTAACATGTGCAAACATAATATTACCATAGCTTGTGCTTCCATGGTAATTGGCCAAATTTTACTCATACCTAAAGAATACTGAAAAAAGAAAAAAGAAATAGAGAGAAAGGGAAAAAAAAAATTATAAATTGGAGTTGCAATTAAGTAAATACAAATGGATTAATAAATTAAATATGAACCATATACAATGGAAAATTGGACCACATGAGAATTAAATATGAATTGGATATGAAAAAACACATGCACATGTACTCATCAGCCTGGATGCACCCACATGTGTTTTAAATAATAATTCAGTGTTTCATAATTCTACTGGCATAATGCTAAGATCAGTAGAATCATCCAGGTACACTGAATTATTACCAGACAACAATTGGAAATATTAAAATTTGGAAATATTTAAATAGGAAATAAAAAACCATTAAGAATATACAATATATTTCACTCACATCGATTATCCCAAAAACTGTATTTAACACCTCAGGAAATTACCACGAGATAACAGTTTTGAAATAATAAAATTGGAAATATGAACGCGTAAAGTGATATATATATATATATATATATATATATATATATATAATATCACATTATGTATTAAATGTATTCGGCAGACCCAGAATTCCGCACCATAATTAAACTAGGAATAAATAACAACCATAAAAAATAAACAGATATAATCTGAACAAGAAAAAACCAAGAAAAACAACCAAAAAGCTGTGGCCTCATCAGCAGTGGGCATATTAAAAAGCACGGCGATGTTTCCGACTAATTACAAGCACAACAAACTATCATACTATTATTTTAGTTTATTTTTAATCTTTATTGAGCATATATATATATATATATATATATATATATATATATAAAGTTTTGGACTGGGGGTGGTTTTGGGTTCTGGGAGTCATGATTGGCGTAGATCTGCAAAAATTTTTCAAAAATTCCAACTTAGGTGAGAATGTATAATAGGTAGTATTTCTTACGAAATCTACCTAAAAAAAAGTCCTGACACGTGACATTACTTCTCCTCTTGAGAGTGATTACTTTTAAAACTATTGTAAGGTGAATGTCGGTAATTTAGAATCTGATAAGAGGCTTATTTCTTTTTATAAGTAAATATTTGTTCGCACCGACAAGTTCTTCTAAACAATGATAGAATGTCACATGCAAATTTTCGATTATTTACAAGCTTGCATGGCAAATATTTATAAAATCCAACCAAACTAGCGACATTGTATTTTGCCTTCAAATCTAAATCGCACTGTATATCAATTAGCTTCTATTTGTATATGATTACGATGATGTATTGACTAGGGTTTTCGCTTCTGATCGTGATTGCGCCAAATCGCAACAAAATTATTCATTTGGCGAGAAAACAAAAAATTACGAGAGTTGAATTTTTTTCTTCTTTCTTTTGGTGACATTCTTAATGACACAGAACGTTTCTGAACGATTGAAAGTTTTTTCTTGCGTGTGGGTAATATTATTTGTATTTTTTATTTTTCAGAACTCATTCATATTTTTCAAAATTTTATTTATTTGTTTTCATTTATCCGACTTACATGCTATCCGGATTTCCGAGTTAACTCTCGATTTGTTTCATAACACTGAAGTAAACTCTGTCTAAGGCTGAATCCATCAGGGTCGAGAAAATCTTTTCTCTTAGACTGAGTTTACTGTATTGAAAAATTTCCTTGTTAGACAGATTTCCGTCTTACACAGAACCTTAGACCTTGATATTATTTAGTGCTGATTTGATTTTGGTGTAAATCGCCCAACAGGTGGCGCCGCTATTCTGCATTTTTAATTCTAAAATGTATAATTAAAAAAAGAAATTCTGGAATATACTGTAAAATTTTCCCATAAATGCGTATGCATTATTTGTTAAAAGTATTTCAATTGTACATTAAGAAAAATCAAAATTTTTTGTAGAAATTGAGTAGGATCAGCCCGGGCCAGGAAATTTCGGTCCGTGCGGACCTCTACAACTGACCACAGAGCATTTGGAAAAATAAGACCAGAGAAATAATTGAAATTGATGACTTCTCGTTGCAGAATTTGAAAATGTAGTCTGCACGGAGCCTTACATTTAAACATGAGTAATCCGTAAATGTGTTGAAAGTTCTTCCGCGGGGAATTTTTTTCTTTTTTGAGAACACAAATCTTTTTACTCGGAGTATTATTTCTCGCACACCACACCCTGTTATTCTTAAAGTCCTTATCTTGTAAAATCTTTGCCGATTCTGTAGCTGCCAACAAAATAAAGGCGTCCGTGTTTCATCTTTCTTATTTGTTCTTCCCTCGTCGACCGAGATTTTAGGGGCCCAGGTTGATTCATTCACACCTTTTACCCTGCCCACATCTCCTCGCAAATAATACAAAGAAATGTAGGCCAACAGGGAGAGGAGGCATTTATTTGGAAATAAGAGCACCTGTTACGTGGAGAGTGGCCCCATCCATTAGGATTATTATATCATTTTGGCGAGTACTTTAGGAGCATTTGATTTCCCCTCCCTCCCTCCTTTTGTCTTGTGCCCCGCTCCTTTTGTAATTAACTGTCAATATCAGGTGAAGCTGGAAGGTTTAATTTTTCGATCTTTTTCGAAAGTAATTTCGTTCAGATTGTTATCTGCTGCACAGCTTTACCCGTGGTATAAAAAAGTAGTATGTGTGCACGATACAATAATAATTATAAATTATAATAAATAATAACTTTGAAATCAACAGAATTTAAACAATGATGTATGTTTCGGAGCCGAAAATTACGCCGTTTCCTCTTAGTTTTTTTTTTTTAAGTTATGATTGTTCTCATACATGTGAATTGTCAAATGAAAGATGGTTAAAAAAGATACTTTACATTTTGTTTTATAGTCAGAAATGAAAAACCTCTGTTGAATTCTCAATTTTTCTTTCTTTCCTTTTTTCTCTTCAATCTGAAATCGTCTGAATTCTGAAATCGTCAATTTTTACTTTTTTATAAAATTGGTTTTAAGTCAATCAGCTAGAAATTAATGTGAATTGATTGTAATTGAAGTTTTGTGTTAGTGCTTATCCAGTGTTTTTTAAGAAAATTATTAAAAAATATATGGGTATTCTCTCTTATTTCCTTCCTTTTTTTTCCCCCTTTTCACTTGTTTGTTTCATAATAATTATTTTAATATTTTCCCCTTTCAAAAAAGTTGCTTCTTCAACTCCCTCTCTTTTAATCTCTTCTTCTCTCCTTTGTCTTTGTGCTTCGCTCTTTTTGTAATTAACTGTCAAGTATAGCTCGATGGTTTAATTTTTCGAGAAATAATCCCGTACAAGTTTCATTCTGATTGTTATCTGTACAGCTTTACCCATGGTTATATATATATATATATATATATATATATATATATATATATATATATATATATATATAAGGCACACACATGCACAATGGAACAATAATGATGATTAATAATAAATAAATAATAACTTTGAAAATATTGAAACAATGGATTATGTTTCGGAACCGACAATTATGCCGTTACCTAGTCTTGTTACTAGAATTTGCTTGATCTTTTTTTTTTTTTTTTTTTTTTTTTTTTTCAAAATTCTTATTTAAAATTGCACTTTATCTAACAGATAATAAACATTAATTTAAACTAAATATAATATGCATATTATATCATGGGTACATAATTTTCAGAAATACTAGAGGCGTCCAAATTGCTCCACAGAACAATAATTTGGAAAATTCTCGGGGCAAAAATAATTATTATCTCATTAAAAACACATTGTTTGGTTTGAACCCTTCAGTTTTCTTCATATGAACAATCTCTAAAATTATAAACGAGGGTATTTTGGTGTAATTCAAAATATTGAAATCTCTAGCTTAAAACTTAAATCAATATATAAAATTCTGCTGCATAAGATAATAATAATAATAAAACAAAACTAAATGATTGACTGTTTAAATCCAATTTTTATTTGTAAAAGACAGAGAAATGAAAATTCAGAATGATTAATTATGCTAGCTTTTCAAAATTTATTTTCAACTCAGTCATAAAATGTCTTTAGAAAAGTTACAAATTTTAATAATAATAAATGATTAGCAAAACTCGTTTACCGTGTTTATTAAATTAATATGTTGTGGCCATCACAAAACTTTCTTCTATATCATCCTGATATATTAATTTAAATAGCGCAGTTACATATTAACAATTATGATCAAGAAGTAGAGTGCATTTACTATATATCGAATAGTTTAGTTTAAAGAAAAAAAAAATTGAGGTGGAAAAATTTCACGAAACTTTCTTCTTTGTAATAGAAGAAAATAAAAAATGTTAATTATTACCTTCGAGATGGGTGTTAAATGAAAGATCTTCTCAATATTATTAAAAAAAATACTTAATTGTATTAATTTTTACAGTCATGAATGAAAAAACTCGGCGAAATCTCAGATTCTCCTTTGTGTGTTTTTAGAAATCATCGTTTTTTTTTTTTTTTTTTTTTTTTTTTAATGCCAATCAGCTATAAACTATCGCCGATAGTTTATAGCGGCGGATTGTATCTTTTTATATCCATTTCCACGATTCTCCCCCTTTTGGAAAATTTGCCGTTTTCTTTCTTGTAACGAAAATCAAAATGAGTCCAAAAATATATAGACAGGTTCAGTTTTCACAGGTTTCCCTATATTATTTAAAGCAATGCGAACATTGACTCGCTAAGTTCAACCACCTATTTATAAAATTCATAATAATACGAAAAGTTGTTCAACCCACGGCCCAGTGCCAGACCTGACGAAAAAGAGGGGTTGCTGAGGTCATAGCCCTGGGATTTAGTGGGGGCCGAGATCGAAAAAAGTAAGAAGGATAAACACGTTTCAGCGTCTTATTAAAATTACAAGGACACCAGGTTTTCTCCATGATCCTGTGTGGTGCTATACAGCTCAGTGTGATATTCGAAATTCTTCAATATTCAGATTTTTATGTAGTACTTTATTAATTTATTTTTAAATTATCCGGCCACTAGCCGGGGTAGGTATGCAGCATTCATTGTCCAGTGAATGTATTGAGAAGATTTGTATTGATTTGGTATATTGTTTTTTATAATCTATTAGTGTCTTTACATCAGATTTTTATAAAGTTATCAACCTAGAAATGAATATATCTCGTTCATGCCTTATTTTCTTATATCGCACTTTGGGAGAATTTATATACGGGATTTTTGAAAGAAATTCCTCAAAGACAATATCACATGAACTTATTATCTTTTAACTCTGTCAGCAGTGTCACAGACCACAACTTTTTTTTTTTTAATCAGTTCATGTTTAACTGAAGATACTATTAAAATTTCTTTTCGTTTTGACACTTTCTCGTATCGCTAAAGGCTTCTGAATAGGTAAATATTAATTATAATAATTCTGTACATAAATATTGGTACCTGAACAGAATCCGATTAGTTAATAAAATATTCGATTAAGCAGTCTCAGAGACCGCTCATAGTAGCTATAAGCTATGCTAACAGTTTCTATAACAGTAGTTACAGGTTAAGTTTTATCTCGATCAAAAGAGATATAGATGAATTAGTTAAAAATATAGGCGGTGTCCCAAAAACATCGACCTTGGTTTTTATTCCATAAATATTGGTCATAGACATATATTATACATACCTGCCAACTTATGCGAGTTAATTTGATCCAGGTTAAAGACATTTCTAACCAGAAAATATTTCTGAAAAAGTAATATATATTTAGTTTCATGCTCTTACAAGAAACCTATTTGATTGCATTTCTTTAAAAAAAATTCTGGTTTGAAACGTATTTAACCTGGGTTAAATTAACCTACATTGTACGGAAGTTTAGTGCTATGTTGGCAGGTATGATAGATTACAAAGTTATGTAAAAAAAAAAGTACAGAATTTTATGAAATCGATTAAAATTTTCAGGGAATTAAATTTGAAGAAATACAAAATTTAAATTTTTATACGCCCCCCCCCCCCCTCTCATACAAAAAATTTCCCAATGAGCAAAATGTGCCCCATACACTTTTACACACACCATAAGGTCATGTACAAAAAAAAGTCGTAGAGATATGTTTAAACGAAGTTGCTGAGGGGTTAATCATAAATTATAAATAAAATAAATTAATCATAAATAAAATAGGCTCTTATCTTTAGTTTTATTTACAAATTTACAATACTGTGCTCCCTGAAAAATACCTTATATTTTTACAGGATGAATTACAGAATAAAACTTGGAAATGGCACAGTCAATAAACATTAAAACAGCTTAGAATTTTTTCAGAGAAATGTAAACATTTTGAATAAGTTTTGAAGTATTTGCGTAAAGTTATTATTTCTACACAGCTTGGACACTTTTGTACCAATAAATAGCACATCATAGTTTTCTTTCGTAATTTGTGTACGACCCCTGAAACGCGAACATCCGACACGATTTTTCCCCTTTGCGAACTCGGGTCCATGTCTTTATCACGGGAGAGGGGAGAATGAGGGAGAAGAAAAAGCAATTAACAGCCCGGCGACTTGTAAATAAGAAAAGTAGCCATATTCAACCCTTACTCGCTAAACAATCATTGATATACGGGCCCCGAATGGAGATAAAACGAAGAAACATTTTTGCTCATTAAAAGACATCTGTAAGACATCCCCCCTCCCATCCATTATTATTCATTCTTCAATGTCAGTTCGTCTTGTAGATAAATTCTACACTGTACTGTTGTACTGTTTTCAAAGTAAAAATTACAGAAAAAAAAAATTATTCTGCATATAAAAGTTTCATAAAAATTATAACTATATAATTCACCTTTTAGTATCATTAACAAAAACCATAACAAATTTCGTGTGGCCTAAAAAATAACAAGAAATGTATTATGTAAAAAATATAATTGTACAAACGTTTTTAGAATATTTATTTACTTATTTCCTCATCAAAGATATCCCAAGATTCCGTTAAGGTGGTTCTCAAATGATATGCTCAACAGCACGAAACTTTCTGACGCATTTTGTGACTCATTTTTAAACGTAAAGGCATAAAATTAGTAGGCCTGACTATTGAAACAATTTGGAATGCAAATAAGTTTTCCATTTTTTGATCAATAAATTACTTATCGAGTTATGAGCGATTATTGTCTCATGACAACACGTTTTTCCCCTTTCTTGTGCTGCGGCGTTGGAAATTCGATTCAAAACGCTGACTTTGACTGTATTTTCTAATTATAACTATATAATTCACCTTTTTGTATCATTAGCAAAAACCAGAACAAATTTCGCGTGGCCTAAAAATTAACAAGAAATGTATTATGTAAAAAAATATAATTGTACAAACATTTTTAGAATATTTGTTTATTTATTTCCTCATCAAAGATATCTCAAGATTCCGTTAAGGTGGTTCTCAAATGATATGCTCAACAGCACGAAACTTTCTGACGCATTTTGTGACTCATTTTTAAACGTAAAGGCATAAAATTAGTAGGCCTGACTATTGAAACAATTTGGAATGCAAATAAGTTTTCCATTTTCTGATCAATAAATTACTTATCGAGTTATGAGCGATTATTGTCTCATGACAACACGTTTTTCCCCTTTCTTGTGCTGCGGCGTTGGAAATTCGATTCAAAACGCTGACTTTGACTGTATTTTCTAAATTATAACTATATAATTCACCTTTTTGTATCATTAGCAAAAACCATAACAAATTTCGCGTGGCCTAAAAATTAACAAGAAATGTATTATATAAAAAAATATAATTGTACAAACATTTTTAGAATATTTGTTTATTTATTTCCTCATCAAAGATATCTCAAGATTCCGTTAAGGTGGTTCTCAAATGATATGCTCAACAGCACGAAACTTTTTGACGCATTTTGTGACTCATTTTTAAACGTGAAGGCATAAAATTAGTAGGCCTGACTATTGAAACAATTTGGAATCCAAATAAGTTTAACATTTTTTGATAAATAAATTACTTATTGAGTTATGAGCTATTCTTGTCACGTGACAACACGTTTTTCCCCTTTCTTGTGCTGCGGCGTCGGAAATTCGATTCAAAACGCTGACTTTGACTGAATTTTCTGAAAGATCTTCTGCCTTTACCAAAAAATGGAGCCTTCACCAAAGCGCCTTTCGATTACAAAGTTTCTGAATTAAGAACACTTGCCAATTTCCGAACTTCCCAAGTTTCTGAACAAAAGTAAATTTAAAAATATGTCGTAAAGTAGCTAGTTTGGATTTGAGAATAGCTTTAAGGGGGTTGCTCAATCAGCTGTCTAATTTCCCTCGCTAATATTAAAGATATGGGCGTAGAAGAATGCACCGTACATTTAAAATATCTCCTTAGAAAATCACATTCTTTTTTTTTTTTTCTTTTTTCTTCGTACTCTTCTTAAAATATGTTTTTTTCCGCCTTAGTTGTTAAAATATTTCTGAAATATCTGCTTAATTTAATATTTTATGTGTTAAAAGCTGACGAGCTGTGAGTAATATTTTAACACTTCAAGATAAATTCTGATAAAAACATTAGCAACTATGAATTTCATTTCAACCAACGTTTAAAAGGGTCTGTATTCACTATCTTTCGTGAAATATTGCGGTCTGATATTTATCGCTATTTTAATACTATTTGTGTGTTTACAGTTTGATTATTTTTAATGTGTTAATTAAATAGCTGTCGTTAAGGATTATTAAGTTTAGTGTATAATTTGTTGAGGATATACATTTTTTGGAACATGGTCAATTTAGTGCAAAAACTATAAGCAAAATTTCGAAAGTTTATGTTTGCAAAATGCAGTGTCCAATGTTTTGTTTTACTCTTTTTATTTTATTTTGTTCAAATTTTCCAAATAATTTTACAAACCATTACCGTTTAATAAGCTGAAAGATAACATCTAAGTAAACAATTTGGAAAACACATAACATATTTAAAAACGTAATTTCAGGAAATACCAACAATATTCGGAAAAATATCCGAATACTTTTATTCAACCCTGTATAGGATCTATAGATTTGTATATATATACTACATAGGTTGCTAAATTTTAGTACAGTTAGAAAACGCGTAGCGCAGTTTAAAATTCTCCTTCTGGAGTTTCTGTCAATAAACGGAAATGTGTTAGCGAATTTTTGTGCTGCCCTGTATATGATCTACAGAATTTACACACACCAAGTAATAGACAAAAAGTGAGTTAAATTTAAAATCGCGGTCAGCAACTTAAAACGCACTTCCGGGAATTATTGTTAACAGAAAGATTATAATTATTTTGTTAGTCCCTGTAAATGAACGATGACTGCTACACACGCAATATTCTGTAGTAAGCCTTTTGTAATGCACCTTAGTGATATACATAAATTTCAATGCGTTTAAAATAGTGAAACATTATTTAAATAAACCGCAAACGATTTTTCACCATAGACGTAATGTAACGGAATTCTTTTGCCTGTCCCTGTAAAGTAACTATAAGTGCTATGCACACCCTATTCCATAGTAAGCTTCTTGTAATGTACCTAGTGATATATATGTCAATTACAATTTGTTTGAAATTGTGTAACATTATTAAAATAAACCGCAA
The DNA here is from genome assembly GCA_963931845.1 of Maratus michaelseni. NCBI lineage: Eukaryota > Metazoa > Arthropoda > Arachnida > Araneae > Salticidae > Maratus > Maratus michaelseni. Next base: position 407,908,349 of record OZ007590.1, on the reverse strand, counting down.
ATGATTTTCCCCCATAGACCGTAATGTAACCGAATTCTTTTGAGTGTCCCTGTAAAAAAACACTATAAGGGCTACACGCTTCAGTAGAAATAGGGAACATGCTATAGATAACGACAATAACATACAAAAATTTCAGAGCATTCCGAGCATATTTACGGGAGTTAGAGCACGGACAAACGGACAGACAAACCGAAGTCATAAACACTTTTCAACTAGGTTGGAAAGTGTTAAAAAAAGCGGGGTGGAGATTTTAGATAATAAAATTAATTATAATGTACTATATATATATATATATATATAAAATAAGGGGGGAGGTGGCCAAATTCCTCCACGCTGGCCAAGCGGGTTGGAGGAATTTGGCCACCTCCCCCCTTATTTTATATATATATATATATATATATATATATATAGTACATTATAATTAATTTTATTATCTAAAATCTCCACCCCGCTTTTTTTAACACTTTCCAACCTAGTTGAAAAGTGTTTATGACTAAATGGAAAGTATGGTAATAGTATGGAAAGATGTATGCTAGGCATAACCAGAAGAGACCGAAAGAGAATAACGTGGATAAGAAGTCAGACGAAAGTTTTTGACATTATCGAGAGAATTAAATGGCTAAAATGGAAATGGGCTGGGCACATTGCAAGAAGACAAGACAATAGATGGAGCACAAACACCCTACAGTGGTATCCCAGAGATGTAAAACGACCAAGAAGACGACCTCAAGTAAGATGGAGTGACGAAATCAGAAAAGTGGCCGGTGTTAATTGGATGACTAAAGCACTAGACAGGCAACAATGGAAAAATCTGGGGGAGACCTACATCCAGCAGTGGATTGAAAACGGTTGATGATGATGATGATGATATATATATATATATATATATATATATATATATATATATATATATATATATATATATATATATATCATAAGCAAAAACAACTATAATCTTTCATATAAATGATTAAAACAAATCAGTAAAAAAGATGCATGTGCTGTTAATATACTTTTATCGTAATCGGAAATATAGAAATACAAAATTAACATTAAAAAAAAAAAAAATTTAATTAGGAAATTATTTCTAAAATTGAAACAAGGATTCGCTACGTAAATTGTCACAACAAGAACTGTTAACCCTTTCAGGTACAAGTAATTGTGTTACTGTAATGTTGAATTCACAGCAGGAATTTCGAGAAATTTCATTTGACTATATAGACAGGTTTTCATCTTAGCAGGTACACTATTCCTTATAGTTTATATTATTTTCACCGAGACCATGAAATTTTCCGTTGACAAATGTTTTCCGCTTTACATACGTTCTATTTCACTGGTTTTAGTATTTAATCTAGCTTACTTGATTTAATTGTGATATACATAACCTCTTCAAAATGCACGTAAAATATAACATTTCATAAAAAATAATGTGTGCGATTTTTTTAAACTGAATCTGGGAAACAAATTCATACCACTTTTAAGCAGAGTTCGTTGATTTAAATCAGCTTGATTTTAATCATGATTAAGATTAAACTGATTTTTTTTTTTTTTTTTAATCTCTGATTTAAAACAACTTTCGTAAAAATTTTATTTCAAATTCAGGTGAAGAAATTTTGTAATAAATATTATGTTTTGAAAATAATAATAATAATAATAATAATAATAATAATAATAATAATAAACTTTGTAAATTTAAGGAGTCGGAGAGACTGAGAACTCAAAATGCATGATTTTTAATTTTATTTAAATCAAATATCACACTTTAAAATAAAAATCCCAATTTAAAAATAGAGAATCTTAGCTGAAAAACGTTAAAAGATTAATGAATATTTATCTATTAAAAACATCTAAATCTTATGTAAATTTTTTAATACAAAATCATGGGGACTTTCTGCGAGGATATGGAAAACATTAGAATAAATAAATATAGGCCATTCAAAAGTTTTTTTAATTGAATTTATATAGACATCTCATTACTTCCACATGTAAATAACAAGTGGTTCAATATTCTGATGTAAGTTTATTTATAGAAATATTTGGAAAATAAAATGATTTCATGGCTTGTAATAGTCTGATATGTTTTTATATATATTTTTATACAATATTTTATAATATATTTTCAACAAAGTTGAAAAAATGTTTATTAATTCTGTTTGTCTGTCCGTCTGAGCTCTAACTTTCGTAAATGTACTCGGGATTTCCATGCAATTCATATGTCATTGAGGTCAACTATGGCATGTTTGGTATTGAGAATGAAGTATGTAGCACTTACAGTTCATTTACAAGCACACTCAAAAGAATTCTTTTACATTACGGTCTATGGGGCAAAATCGTTTGCGGTGTATTTTAATGATGTTAATATATCTCAAACATATTGAAATTGATATATATCACTGAGTTGCATTACAAAATACTTATCATAGATTATAGAGAGCATAGCATTTATCGTTCATTTACAGAGATATACAAAATAATTCGGTACAGTACTGTCTGTGAACATTAATTTCTGGAAGCTTGTTTTCCGTTGTGTCACATGTTTTTAAATGTAACTAATTTTCTACATATTGCTTAGTGTATATAAATTCTATAGATCATATACAGGGTTGCGCAAAAGATGTCGAGTACATTATCTTTCATTGACCGAAATTGAAGAATGGAATTTTTGAACTTTACTGTGCGTTTCCTAACTGAATTAAATTTTAGCATATTATGTGGCATGTATACAAATCTATTGATCATGTACAAGGGATACACAAAAATAAATAAATAAATAAAAAATTCAGATATTTTTTTAATTATTCATTTTAATTACTGAAACTGGGATTTCAAATATGATATACGTTTTCGAGAATTGTTTACTTAGATATCACATTTCACCTTATGAATCTAAGAAGTTTTGTTACAGTATTCTGATTGTGCTGGTATGTGTTTCATAATCTATGCTTAACGCATGATTTTTCGTTCTTGTTAAATATAATTTCAATTTTAATTACTTATAAATGTAAGCTAATTAACAACTAAACTTTTTAAAGTCTTGGAAAAAAAAAAAAGATTTTTTTTTTTTTTTTAATTTAAATTAAATAAATCCAACTTTGATTTGGTCTAAACTCCGTAATTGCTTAGGAACTCAGCTGGAAAATTGGTTTCTTTTCAAATATTTTAATAACAAAAAATAACTTTTTTTTTCAGATCCATTGCAATTTGTAACATATAATCATGATCATCTTTATGTATGTATAATACATTCTCAAAATTCATTAAATGAATATTGTATGTACTCCAGAATATTGTATATAATCCGGAATAGATGTTTTTAAAAGAATTCTGTACCAATCTGGAATAGAATGTTTAAAATTTCATTCATAACAGTTTTCTTGTTTTATAAATATAATTATCTTTTGTATTTTAAGATTTTTAATTTAAAAAAAAATGATATTAAAAATTTTTAGATTTTAGTAATGAAGGGTGCATATGCTTTTTAATTTATTAAATGGATAATTTAAAGTGGTATATATTTTTTTTATATAGAATAGTATATATTTGTTAAATTGCAGTTTAAGCAAGTGATCATATAACACAAAATAATTCGTTTTATTTATTTCATGTTTTCAAAAGTAAAAGATAATTCACCTTTTCAAATTAAATCTGTTTCTATTGCTCCATTTTTTGTAACTGTAATATTTAATTATTCATATGATTAAAATATTTCAAATTAACCAAGTGACTGAGTATTTTTTTATTTCAAATAAATTTAAATGAGCTTTTTTAGTTGTTAATTTTAATGATTTTGTAAAAAGGTTATTTTACTTTTAAAAGTGTAATTAAAAAAATTAAATCTGATTAAAAAAACAAAAAAACGATTTTTTTATTTTTTTATTTTTTAATACTTTTAATACTTCGAAATATACCTGCGCCGGTAAAGTGGAGCCAGCAAGGATTTATTTATTTATTTATTTTGCTGTAAGAGTTTGGTCCTATAAAAAACTTATTAATATAAAACTTGTAGATAATATTAAGAAGATTTCTAATAAATTTAAGCGTATTTGATATCTTGCGAATGGACGAAGTTATGAATTTTTTTCTTTTTAAACCCCTATCCCCCCGCCCTCCCCTCCCCCTCCAGACACACCTTGAGGCCTTTTTTAATGATATGAAACATCTGTCATATAAATAAATTTTTGGCCCTTTTCCTAGAAGTAATAATAATTTTAAACGGATTCGATACGTATGATAATTAAGAAGTTATGATGGTTTTTCTGTTTTCACAAAAAAATAATGATTAACGAACATGACGAACTTGACCGAGATTTTAAGCCGGTTGATTTGATGTATCACTTTAGAAGAGATTTGTGCAGAATTATGGAAGTTATTGCGTCCATAAAAAAGTGATATAGACATATATATATATATATATATAAAGTTTTGAACTAGGTTGGTTGGGTTGTGGGAGTCATGATCGGCGTAGATCTTAAAAAATGTTTCAGGAATTCCAACTTAGGGGAGCATGTAATAGTAGCATTTCTTACGAAATCGACCTAATATTTATTTCAAAAGTTTGTTCGACAAATTAAGTACTAATCTAATGTACGTGTCAAAGTGGATTTGGTATGTATGAACTTTATTGGGGGTAAATAAAAATGAAGAAATGAAATAAAAAATCATGAACCTTGCTTTTAAGGCGCTTCTGGAGGGGAAAAAAAAAAATCCCGACTCAATAATGCAAAACTCTAGCACATTTCAGTGATTTGAAATCGAATATATATTTTTTCATTTTTCGAGAAAGTAATATCTTGAGTTATAAGCAATTGTTGTCTCACAACGACCTTTATCGGGCTGTCGCATCCAGAAATTCTGTTAAAAACGTCATTTTTCACAAGTTTTTCTGAAAGACCTTCTATTTTTAACGAATAATGGAAAAGCTATTCGGTTTCTGAATAGCAGTACACTGTTAATAATTTGCAGCAAACTGTCCAGTCATTTGACCGTTTTTGTAGAAAACGGTTACATAACCGTAATTTAACTATATTCTGACTGTATTATTGCTCATTTTATGGTCAGAATAGAGTTAAATAGCGGTTATGTAACCATTTTCTACAAAAACGGTCAAATGACTGGACAGTTTGCTGCAAATTTTTAACAGTGTACTTGCCAATCTCATGCGTTTGCGATCCAAAATGGATTCATATATATGTCGGCTCATCTGAGCATTACAACACAATCAAATTTCATTCTTACACAAGTATTTTTACTGAAATTGAGACATTCAGAGTGCGAACAAACATAAATCTGACAAACAAAAGTGAAACAATTTTTCATTTTCATTCGAAGTGTAAATAGTGCTATTTTTCTGGTACTTCGAGGCGAAATTGCTTTTCATAAAGACATTACTATAATTTACAATAATTATATTACTCTAATTTACAGAAAGTCTGAGAAAAATTTTAACGATGACTTCGTTGAGAGAATTTTTGAAGAATATCCATGCAGTCAACTGATTATATTTCAGTTTCATCAATCAATTTTCATAGTGTCATAAATTATGTTATCTTTACCCTTTTTTATTCAACTTAAAATTTCACAATTTGATAAAGTAACTACGCATGTTTATGCAGTTTAATGCTTGCTAAGTTTTAGTTTTTAATTATTATTAGATTTTTATTTTTTATCAAATATCTTGCATGTCTGAAATATAACCGAAGTCTGTATTTTTGTTGCTGTTGTTTCTTTAAATCATTCAAAGTATTTTTCCAAAATATATGTAATGAAATCATACGAGTATATTAGAAGTGACTTTGTACAATATTCGTATGTCAATGTTCCATTTATTAGTATATTAGGTTTAAATTGATATCGCACCTTTCCAGATTCATATGTAGTGTATTATCCCTTGACTCTTCTCCCTCAAACAAATGTTTTGGGGTAAAATTGCCTGTTTATAAAATGAAATACATGTTTGAAATAAAAGTCTAAATAATGTAAATCAACGCTTTAAGTCTATTTTTCTTATTTTCTTGATAAATTCTCTGAATGTTAAAACATGTGGAATTACTTGAACACCAGACTAAAAAAAAGTTGACAAAAAGTTTTACAAAAAGAGCTTTGATGCAATCCGTAATGATTCATTGATGCAGTGATATTCAGTCTTCATAAATCCATTCTAGGTTAGTATTAGCATAAAACATGTTCGTTAATTAATAATAAAAGAAAAATGTTTTTATTATTATCCTAATAAATCTTCAATAATGGCGTGAGAAATACATTCTACATTATTTAAAAACAAAATATAAGGGCAAATAAAATGAAAGTTAAAAAAAAAAGAAAAGAATAAAAAAACTGGGCATAAATTATGTAATAATTTCTAAATTGATATATTCGTGTTGTCCCCCCCCCCGCTGAATTATCATTGCAAAATATACATACTATTGCGAAATCCAATTATTTTACTCAACACATTAAAAGTTGTCAAATTATAGGTACAATAACTCTAGTAAAAGATAAAGATGATATAAATAATTAGATGTGTGAAAATCGTGTTAAATCTTAAAGGCATTTACGCTTTAGTTGAAATTTTATCAGCTATTTCGGGTGTAAGTGTTTTCAAGAAGCAATATCCAACATTCAAGCTTAATAATAAATCCAAAGTTCATTCACTTTTAATAATAATGTTTAAAAAATAAACTTAATATAATAGTTTAAAATTTAACAATTTCGCCTCAAATAGAATTTGTTCCTATATCAGTACTCATGTTTAAAAGATAACGTTTTCGAAGCTTTCTCTAAAAAGCAAATATTTTAACAAAGCAGAGAAAGAGTGCAGGTGTGCAGGTGCCTTTTTACGGAAGTTAAAATAATCATTTTTAGTTTCCAAAGATGGAGAACATGTGGTATTTATTATCATCGATCTGCGGCTCTGAAGGGACTATCTCAAACCAAGAAATTTGCGTAAATGTAAATAGTTCAGTCCGCTTAGAGTCTCTGGCAACCTTCTTGTTAAAGAGGTAGTTGACGCACCCTTTCACACCACTGATTGATAATATACGTGAAATTGTCGTATCCCCGCGAACTCATATCCAGGCATCGAAAAGTGGTCTAAGTGAACATTTATGTATTTTCATAAATGCTGACTTTCTACTCTGCGACTTTTTGCGATTAAATGCTGAAATTTTGTACGTGACATTATTATTGTATGGGGCACATTTTACTCATTGGGGAATTTTTGTACGTTTTTTACGAATTTTTTAATCCCCTGGAAATTTTAAATCGATTTCATAAAATTCTGTACCGTTTTTCATGTAACTTTGTAATTTATAATCTCTACGATCAATATTTAATAAATTAAAGCCGAGGTCAGTGCTTTTGGAACACTCTGTATATATTAAACATATATCTTCCTTCCAATAAGGAAAGGGGAACTCATTACTTTTTAATAGCCAAATTGGTGCTAAATGACACAGAAAGTACGATTCGACTAGGAATTGTAGTTTATAATTGCCCAAACGCCAAAGAAGACTAAACATTTTTGGTGTCTGACTGTGTGTTTGTTTATGTGTATGTCCCGCGATAACTGTCGCAGAAGACATCCAATTAGCTAGATATTTGGCAAATATGTTTGTGAGATACCCGGGATTGGCTGTATAGTTTTTGTTTGATTTGGTCCTTTCATTCGAGATACATAGAACTTTTTCTTTTACGTCATACTATAAAAGGAAACTGAGACGATTTTCAAATTTTTACCATTCATTGAAAAGAAAATGGCGCATTTGGATAATTGATTTAAATGTCAAATTATGGATGTTATAATTTACCAATGGAGGTTTTAAATTAATCAGATTAGTTTGAAATTTTGTCAATACATATGCCAGACATTCTAAATTATCTATATATTTTTGAACGAATTGTGTGTGAAAAATGTAACACATTTTAATGTTTCAATTTTATGTTTTTCCTATCATAAGTAATTATCCTTTCTCTTTTACTTTAAAACAGTTGCCTAGCAACTCGGTTTCACAACATACCAGAAAAAGAAAATTTATTAAAATAATTTATTTATTGTGACTTTTCATATATCTTATCACTGTGACTTATTATCTTATCACTTTGACTTATCATATCACATTCTAAAAAAATTCCAACAATAAATAGTATAAGAGCATAATTGTGGAATCGTGTTTAATATAGCAGGTCTTAAAAGTTAGATTTTTTTTAAATCTTTGGTAAATCTTGTATGCTTAGAAGTATACATGTATTCTAACATTAATAAATTGCGGATTTCAGGATGTTGGATATTGTATGAAATAAGATGAAAATTTAATGTCTTTCGAAATTGACGTTGACGTTCCTGATTTGAAGATTTACAATTTATTTTTAAATCGAATTTTCAATAACAATACTCAATTTTGATTTCATATTTTTGTTCTAGAGTCAATTTCAGCTTCATACACCAAATTTTAAGTCATTCGATGAAAAAGTTTAGTAATTATATAGATGCGAGAGATTTTGAGTTCATATTGTTAATTAAATTTTATATTATCATTTCACACATGTGATCAGCTCATATATTTCCTGCAGTAAATTATTTTAACATGCTGCTTTATTGTGTCGGGTTAGTTTTAATTGTTCCAAATGGGATTGTTTGACTTCCATGCATTTTAATAACTTTTATGTATGAAACATGAATTTAATATAAAAATTGTAAAGACCTTAATAATAATCTAGAAATATTTTAACGTAAATGGATATTTTTAGACTTTTAATATGCATTTACAGAATTTCAGCCAAATAGTTTTTAAGGTTTATGTTTATAAAAACTGTGAACACTACAATTTGAGAGACCCTTTAGTTATTGAAAAAATTATTAATTCATTAAAAAATACATATATTATGTGATCTCAGTTATTTCTTACAGTATTTAAATAATTTATTTAATATTTTTCTCTCGAAAACTATTAATAAGATTTGGATTAAAACTTAAGCTTATACTAAAACTATGATAGGTTTTTTTTTTTTTTTTTTTTTTTTTGGGGGGGGGGGGCAGACATAGAAGTAATGCATGTCACTTTAAATTTATTTACTGATACAAGCTAAATGCTTCTGGAGAGCAAAATTAATAAATAAAAATTTATTATTTCTTATATATAATATATTTGTTATTTGTATTATAATTTAGGATCAAAATTTGTATTACCCCCTCCCTCAACGTACGTTAACATTTGAAAGTGAGGTACTTGAAGAATACAGCGGTAAATAAGGCAATCTTGTGTACAGGTGGGCTGGAAAAACTTTATTTTCATGATAGTTTAAAAGCACTTGATATTGCAGGATATTAAGGCATAATCGAAGCAAAGTTTAAAGTTGAATCTCAGTTACACTATATGACTGTTCGAAAGATAATTTAGAGATTTGTGGTAAGCAAATTAATATATCTATAATAAATAGATTATATTAGAATATACAATTGTTTATATTTTCATATTAAGCAAATTAATAGATTTATATTTTAATCTATGAAGTAAATTATCGATCTATAATAGATTATATTAGAATATGTAATAGATTTATGTTTTCATATTAAGCAAACTAATAGATTAATAATAGATTATATTAGAATTTATAATAGATTTATATTTTCATAGTAAAGACAAATTCATATTTACATTGTAAGCAAATTTAGAGATTTTTAGTAAGTAAATTAATAGATTACACTCATAGTAAGCATTTTCAAAAGTAGCTGTTAATTTAGAGATTCATGTAAGCAAATTAAAAGATTTATAATTCATTATATTAGATATTAGAATATATAATAAATTTATATTTTCATATTAAAGAAATTAATAGATATATATTTTAATCTATTAAGTAAATTAATAGATTTATAATGGATTCTACTAGAATTTATAATAGATTTATATTTTCATAGTAAACAAATAGATTCATATTATCATTGTAAGCCAATTTAGATATTCGTAGTAAGTAAATTAATAAATTATATTTATAGTAAACATTCAAAAGTAGCGACTAATTCAATTTAGAGATCCATATAAGAAAATTAATAGATTTATAATTGATTATATTAGAATATATAATAGGTTTATATTTCCATATTAAGCAAATTAATAGATTTATAAAAAGATTTATATTTTAACATATTAAGTAAATTCATAGATTTATAGTGGATTATATTAAAATTTATAATAAATTTATATTTTCAAAGTAAGCAAATAGATTCGTATTTTCATTGTAAGCCTATTTAGAGATTCGTAGTAAGTAAATGAATAGATTATATTCATAGTAGGCATTTAAAAGTAGCGGCTAATTTAGAGATTCTTAGTAAGCAAATTAATAGATTTATAATTCATTATATTAGAATTTATAATATACTAGCTGTTACCCGTGACTTCGTTCACGTAACATTAAAAAAAGAATAAATGCATTAATTTAGTAAAACATTTCACTTGATAAATAACAACATAAATAATTAACCAAAGCTTTTTCACATTTTATAGGAGACCATACGGTATTTCTTTGCTATAGGGGCCTTGACATAACCCAGTCTTAAAAAAGTGGAATTTCATGCCAAATAATATATACAATCGCGAAAATGAAACTGCAACTAATGGAAAAAGGAGGACCAAGTAAAATCGTGAAAATCGAGGAATTCCTCTTCGTAAAACGAAAAACAACACTGTCAGAATTCTTCTATACAACAGTGCATTTTAGGTGGTATTTGGTGTACAATTTGTGTATGTGTGCATTGCTAAATGGGCATTATTATATAGTTTATTTGCATAGACATATGTCATATATTTCTTACTACATTATCTTGTTTATGTATATATTAAATTAAGTGCTTCACGCTAAGTGGTGTAAATAGTGAACAAACTGCTTGTGGATTTTATACATTGATAGATATTTCACAAAAATATTACAATCTGATGCGATTCTAAAATGTAAATAAAGGTTGCTAGAAAGTACTTTAAATTCTGCCCAATTTAACCTCGATATTTTCTCTATCACGTCAAGAACACTATAAGCAAATAAATACCTACGACACAAATCTGATGATCTAAATTTACATATTTTTGTTAGTATATATAGGGTTATTTTTTGATTTATTTCATGCGCTTGAAATATTTTACCCTTTCTCTAGGGTTAGGTGTCAAATAAATCTACTTTCTTGTTATTTTATTTTGCCATTTCTATTTATTCTATTTTCCATTCATTCCAATTATGGATATTGATTTAATTTACATATTCGTGTCAAAGAATATTCTTTAAAGTTATTATCAGGTTTAGGATAGGATACGTTTAGGATTAGGAATAAAAATTGAACGACAATGGCATGACCAATTCAAGTTTCAAGTATGAACCAGGAAGTCTATTTACATCATGAAGCAATAAGAAAATTAGAAAATTATCGTCTGATATTTTTTAATATGTTTTACAGTCATAGTTGGCATCAAAGGTGAGCGGGGAAATGATCATCTAAAATACCATTAAGTGTTTACCATGCAAAAAAAAATCTGGTTACAACAATGTATTTAATTTTGCGCCAAATTTCACTTGATAAAAAAAAAAAAAAAAAAAAAAAGCAAATTGACTATGGACCTAATTACAGACCCCTAACCTTCCTATTCTCGGAGATGTTCTACCTATATGAACCTTCCTATTCTCGGAGATGTTCTACCTATATGTAAAAAAAAAAATCTACTATATAGAAACCTCTTTCACGTTTATAATGTTATGAATTGGCATGATTGGCTTGTTCAAGTTTACACAATTCGGCTGGAAGAAAAGATTCATTACTTTTTGATTTCTTCTTTGCTTTTGCATTACGCGAATTTGTTGGTAAAATCGATTTTCTTTTCGATAACATTGTTGTTTTTTAAGTTTAAAAAACATTGTAATTTTACTTAAACATTGCTTTCAAATCTATGCAATTTTTCTTATCCTACAAGACTTTACAAAAATCTATTATGAAACAACTTTTAAAAAAAGCTATATTTAAAAAAGACAACAAAGTTTTCCTATTTTAAAACTAAAAGAAATGTAAAATTAAATTCCGGTTCGAAACGACGATTTACAAATGTGTTTCGATTGTGGGAAAATGATAGAGGGGAAATGCTGTTACTTCGACACAATCATATTAAATCTTTAGCATTTATGAGAAAAGCAACTTTCTTTTAAAAAATACAGTTATTTTTATTAAGATTTTCCGATTTCCGATACGGATAATTTTGTGATGCATATCATTAACATTTGCCATCCAATTTTTTTTTTTTTTTTTTTTTTTTTTACTTTTTAAAATTTAAATTATTAAATATGGTATCTTTATGTTAGCCGTGTGCAGACGATAAATCGCTAACCTATCCCATCATTCGTATTGAATTCATTAAAAATATAAATCTTTCACTCATTTCATTTAAAACACAGAACTTTAATTTACAACACATATATTTAAAATACATATATTACGTACATTTAAAATAATTCCTTTCATGTGAAAAAGAAAAAGAAAAAAAAAGAGAGAAATTAATCACAAATATTTTGATAACCCAAGATCATTTTATTTCAACATGAAAACAAATCTGTTTTATTTTTCTATATATGACATCATATTCGCTTGCTTTCCATACTTACTCGTATTTATGCACTTTGTATTATTATCAAATATTTGAAAACGCACGTTTTATGTCTAATATGACATCATTTCATATTCTGTTTAATTCTTAAATAATTCATTTCCTTTTCATTTTTCACGTGGAAAATTTTCACTTGAAAATAAATTGTTGATTAAAAATTATTACTCAGGGGTTTATTTTATATTGGCAACGATAAAGTATTAGCAACGGTAAAATAATTTAACCATTTTTAAAAAAAGCTGCAAAACCGGGCCCTTTGGGCCAAACCAACCAACCATTTTAAAATATACGAAAAAATGTCCATTTATTCTGTATGAAAATAATTTAATTTTTAATTTTTAAGAAAAATATTGATATAAAATAAACAAAAACCAGCCTATATTCATTTGAGGGTTATAATCAACTTATATGCAAAGATACAGGATAATTAAATGCTTCATTTTGACGCTGGCTTCAGCCTAACATTTGCACACAATCAGATTTATAATATTATTAGGATTTATAATTTCATAGTAAACAAATAGATTCGTATTTTCATTGTAATCCAATTTAGAGATTCGCAGTAAGTAAATGAATAGATTATATATTCAGAGTAAGCAAATTAATAGATTAATTCAATATATTAAACTATGTAATAGATTTATATTTTTATATTAAGCAAATTAATCGATTTATAATAGATTAAATTTTAATCTATTAAGTAAGTTAATAGATTTATAATATATTATATTAGAATTTATAATAGATTTATATTTTCCAAATAAGCAACTAGATATTTATTTTCATTGTAAGTAAATTAATAGATTATACTCATAGTAAACATTCAAAAGTAGCGGTTAATTTAGAGAGTCTATAGTAAGCAAATTAAAATATTTATAATTCATTATATTAGCATATATAATAGACTTATATTTTTATATTAAGCAAATTAATAGATTTATTTTTTCATAATAAACAAATTTAGAGATTCGTAGTAGGTAAATTAATAGATTATACAGGGTGTCCCAAAAGTCCTTGACTCATTTTAAAATTCAACAAAAGAGCAATTGGCGTACGGGAGTGCGGTTTGGACGAAAATGCTTCTTATGATCTGAAATTTTGTTTAATCAAATAATAATAATAATAATAATAATAAAATGGTTCAAAAAAATTTCATAGAGGGCGCTACTTCTGGAATGCTATCGAATAGGTAACCATTTTGCCTTTATACATAACAATGTTTTTTGTCCGTAAGTCCGTCCCTATTATATCTTACAGAGGCGCCCTATTAATCTTGGCACGCTTTGTATTATCACCCAACTAATGTTTGTGGACTTGCCTCACTCGTTTAATCGAACTCAGGAGGGCGAGTATTGTTCGGTTCTGGAATGCGGGTTGCCATAGTTTGGACAAAACTGTGCATACGCAATGTACTGCTTTCACCATTGTTATATATAAAGGCACACTACCTAATATTCGATACCTTTCCAGAATCAGTGCCATCTATGATAAATTTTTTGAACTAATTTTTTTATTTGCTTAAATAAAATTTCAGATCATAAGAAGCATTTTCGTCCAAACCGCACTCTCGTACGCTAATTCCTTGATCTTTTATTGAATTTTAAAATGTGTCAATGACTTCTGGGACATCCTGTATATGTATAATCTATTAATTTACCTATAATAATTATCCTATAATATGAACAGCTAAAAAGTAGCAGCTAATTTGGAGATTCAGTCTTATGCCATTTAGTCATCTTGTTTAGAAATTCGTGGTCATAGTAAAAACTCGGCTGAGGAAAGAGAGAGAAGAAGAGGTCTTTGTTTCCCTTCACGTGATGTGATAACGATACCCGTTATCAGGGTGGTTTCAGTTTTGGCCTTTTATCGGTGTGGGCGATCCTGTTTTTTAAATCCCATTGAGGAAATCAATTCACCCAGGGATTCTAAAATTAAACAATCAGATTACCGCCCTTTCTCTTTTCTGAATAGCCGGTGTTCAGTCAGGGGTCAGTAGCTTTCTAATCTTAACATGTCAATAAGCATTCAGATGTGCTAGATGGGATGCGATTATAAATGATGACACTATAAGATAAACAGAGAACTTTTATGTTGCTATGAATACCTGACATCTGAAAACGAGAGGGAATGGTTCACGGATACGCGATCCCGAAATCCCATGCTCACCTATGGGAAAATTTAAGGGATGAAACATCGAAATACGGTTTTCACCATCAGGAAGTACACGTCCAATGCCGGCGTAGTGAGTTTTCGAAAACTATTTTCCTACATTTTAAATCTATATTATAAAGCAAAAACATGTCCGTGAGCAAGCCTTGACAAATGCGGAAAACATCTTAATTTGCTATTTTTCAAATAGAAAATATTTAATTTTAAGTTCTAACTTATATTTATTGTTGACACTGATATGGATTTTACCATTTGGCAGTTACCAGATGATGAGGAAGCTGCAATAAAATTGTTTCAAGACTTTGAATACATTAAAAAAAAAAAAAAAAAAAAAAAAAAAAAAAAAAAAAAAAAACACATGAGTGCTTTTATTCAAAAAGTGAAATATTTAGTTTTATTTAATTATTTTATTGTATAACTAGATGGAACCCGTCAAAATTTCACGGAAAAAATACTATAACAATATGAGTAAAATAAGCTTCTTTATTATTTAAGAAGAGTGCAAATGAAACAGTGTTTCAAATATTTTATTTAAAAAAAATTTCCCCCAGTGAAATACAGTACTATTTTCAATGCAAACTCTAAACAAACAATCCGTAAACAACTGTGTAATGCAAATCAGTTACCGCCATATTCCCCACGGCAAGAAAGAAAATTTCATGGACCTACGAAGTATCATAAAAATAGTATATTCCTACGTTCATCTCATATTCAGTAAATAAAAGAACATAGTAAATGAAGCACACATCTCCCCCCCCCCCCATCCACCCTGTGATAATGCAACCGAATGAGCTCCTATGAGCATGTGTTTTGCATCTGCCCAAAAGCACCGTCGAGATTCGACGTTAAAAAAAAGTTTTAAAATGTTTAAATTAATTTTTTTTTTAAATGTCTTCTTTAATCATTGTTCATTTCAAATCCATATCTTCTAAAACGCATCCATTGTTTTAAGGTAATCAGATGAAGATTTTTTTTACAATAATAAATCAATCTTCAGATGAGGGAGATTTGTAATGTTTTCAAGTGTAATTTTTTTTAATCGTTTCTTCCGACCCTTTACATAATCAGGATGATTATCCCTTTTCCATCACAGTTGGGGATATTTTACCTCTTGTACAGTTAAATACCCAATGGATCTTTTAAAAAAATACAATTCGTAGCATATTCTGATGCAACATATACATCAGGGGATTCAACATATTAATTTTATGTTTAACATAAACTCAAAATAGTTTTTCTTTTCTTTTTTGACAGATTTTAGTTTAGCGCCAAAATGCTCTATCTTATGGATAATCTGATCTTATGATTTATCAGGGTTTATTATTATTATTATTATTATTTTTTTCACTTTTTATGATGGTTAGAGAAATCTATTTTCAATTGTGGCAACTTTCCCAGGGATTATTTTACATTATTAAAGCAAACTGATGGTCATTGTTAAGATAGAAATGAAAAACATTTCATGCTTGAAAATTATTTAAAAAGTCGTTAAATTAAGCGGCAGTTTTCAAATAAATTTCAATAGAAAGCTAATTTTTTTTCTAATTCATGATGTAAGAATTAAAATTATAAAATGTAGTAAAATGTAGTAAAAAATTGAAATTTGTAGTATTTAGAAGTGATGTAATCGCGATGAAAGCTAAAGCGATAGCGCCGTTTGTTGTCATAACCGTTATACATTTCTAAAAATTGCCACTGTGTTTTCGCTGGCGTCGAACTAAAAGTAGACTACCATTTTTTGACATCGAAAGAGAAATTCACAGTGAAAGAAATATGACTTTGCCGCTAATACGGAACTGTTAAATGAACTCATAATAAACCTACCAAAATAATTCCTATAAAATATTAGCCTTACATTGTTTATTTTAGCTAAAAATACAATCATTATTTCAAGTTTTTTTTTCTACCATAACACTATTTTTAATAATTTTAATTTTCCTGAAATCTTAATGACCTTAATGAAAAATGGCATCAACAAAGTTATAATGCATAATAATAAAATAAACCCAATGAACAATATTCCCGTGACATCACAATAAATATGAATTTTTTTTTTCGCTTATAAAACACGTGGATAAATATTTTTACCGAAATTTAACTTGCAAATTAAAAAATTCGGTCTAAAAGGCACGTGCTTTTAATATTATTTCTCTATTATCTCGCAACCACAGAGTTCAGAGAATAAACTATGTGCCACGCAACAGTGGGCGTTAATCCGATTGCCGACTCTATGACGTCATAAGCAGAAGAAAAAGTTTAATTGAAAATTACGGCTAATTAATTAAATTTTCGAACAAACGAATGCACGATAACAAATCTGTGTCCAAATATCTTTCATTTAACAAAAGAATGATGTAATTTGATGCAGTAGTTTGTTCTCACGGATTGTCGAAAGAAATCGCTTAGCGTTTTAAATATATAGATATTTATTTAGTCTTTTATTTTAAGTCTAGATTTGTATTGATTTAATAAAATAGTTTGCGAAAGTCTAATTTTCAAATGTCATATTTTAATTGCTCAATTTTGTGCCAACAATGTTTTTTCTTAAATGAATTATTATACATGAAGTTCATTTTACGCCAATTATTACGCTTGGAAACGACAATAGCGTTGGAATAACGGAAATGTAGCAAATAAATTTATCAAAAATACACAAAATCAGTTAAAAGTAATTCAATTGAAAACAGGCAATTTTTTTTTTTTTTTTTTTTTTTTGTTATTATTTAAACTTCTGTAACCAGTAGTAAATAGTATGTGGATCATTTACCTACTGTAGAATGAAACTCCTTTAAATAAAAGACAGTGCTTTTAATTTATATCCATTCTATTAAGGGAACTAATAGACAGTAATTACTGTATTGAAAGATTTCTTTAAAATCTCCATTTTCCTTACTACAGTGCAACATGGTATGACAAAACAAAAGTATTTTAGCAGTAGCATACCTGCCAACTTGTAAGGTTTAGCCTTACAATGTAAGAATTTAGGTCAAATTGTAAGGTTGTAAGGGTGATAGGTAAGATTGTAAGGTTTTTTGGTAAAACTTGAAATGATTACTCAAATAGGTTATTCATTGAGTCAAAGAATTAAACTGATGCTCACCTTGTGTTTGTTACAAAGATGAGAGTGAATAGCAATATAGTAGTACAGCCAAGTAGTAATTCACAACACGTTATTCTATGCCAGGGAATTTTTAAGCAAAGCTGAATGCAAAACTAAAATTGTAGCTTTGGGACTTTTTTGATTAGAAATTTATTAGATTTTTTTTTTAACTTATAAAATATTATATTGTAATACTTAAAAGAATGCACGAAGATTACTATGAAAAAATGTTTGACAAAAAATTATTGGGTAAAGCCAAATCAGCCTATTTAAAGTACATTAAAAATAATTATCAGTGCTAATATTTTTTGGGTTGTGTCTTTGACTTTCTTTTTTAACTTAAACAATTACTTGTTTAATATTTTTGTATTTATCAGTAAATTTTGTATCACACCATATATTACCTTACTACACCGTGTCCCAAAAGTTTAGACAATCAATAAAATTTTCATTGACATAAAAAGTAATAAGGTACAATTAAAATTCGTGAGATAGGTAATAAATAAAAGCAGTTTTGCTGATATACACATATAAATTAAGATCAAATGTTTGAAATTATAAAATATACATTAAATTATATAACAATGTGAGTAGTAGAGGAATGTATGTTAGGCCTCAGCAGGAGCCGTGAGCGTGGTGGAGGTGAGGCTCCTGGAGGTGGAATCGGAAGTGATGGAAGATAAGACAGGAAGTGATGGAAGATAAGACAGGAAGTGAAAGAAGATAAGACAGGAAGTGAACCGGAAGTGTTGGAAGATAAGAGAGGAAGTGAAGTAGGGGAGGGCTTAATTTTTTTAACCGATAAGGAAGAGAGGGGAGGGCTTATTTTTAGGGGGGCTTAATTTTTTTGTGAAAAATAAAGGGTTTTAATCAGATTCTTTCTTGTCAGGGAATTTTTTTTTTTTTTTTAAATACGAAGTTTAGATGTAAGATATTTAAGAAATATAAACTACAACTTGGAGTACTTTTTGAAATTTTCTTATTTTTAGGGGGTCTTTTAGGTAGGGGAGGGCTTATTTTTAGGGGGCTTAATTTTTTTGCAGGAAAATAAAGGGAGATGAAAGGATTGGACCGACCTATAGGTGAACTGCGATTGAACAAAATGCACATCATTTTTTGTAAATAATATGTGTAAACTTTTCGAGTAGAGTTGAGGGGTAGGAACCCTGCTGTAAAAATAATAATATTAATAGAATATACAATTTTTTTTCATAAAAGTTTCTTATGGTTGGTGGGAAATGTTAAAGTAACAAAAGGTCAACAGTGCTAGTGGAGTTGAGGGGTAGGAACCCTGCTATAAAAATAATACCTGTAAAAGAAATATTTATGTGCTACCTTTCGCGCTCGTCGACCTAACTGTTCAGAGTTTAACATGAGATTTACTTATAATTCACCTGTAAAAGAATTTTTTTTCATTCTTTAAACATTAACTTAAATGTGAATGAGATTAAAATAGATGCGAGGGCTAAATTTTTAGAGAGTTAAAATGAAAATTCACTAAGAGTTGCTAAATAAAAGAAGATGATCGACTTTGACAGCATTTTTCTAAAAGTTTATTTATCGAAAAAGGAATCATACGTTTCGATTATATTTGTTAACTATTATAGTTTAACATTAAAAAGCAGGTAGACATTCACATCTTTAGCGCTCGTCGACCTAACTGTTCGGAATTTTCTTCGAACCCATTATTTTTGACTTTATAAAAGTTTCATATAAAAAAATTATTCTTTAAGTATTAACTGAAATGAGATTAAAATAGATGTAATGGCTAAATTTTTAAGGATTTAAAATGAAAATTGTGATAGCCATGTAAATAAAAGTAATGTGATTACTTTATAAAAATCTAACACGAAAAAAGCTGGTAGACGTTTACCTTTCGCACTCGTCGACCTAACCGTTCGGAATTTTGTTTAAACTTCTCTCGAGTTCGTCGACATAACCGTTCAGAGTTTTCGTCGAAATCCGGATATATATTAACTTACAATAGCTAACTTTTTTAAGGGAAGTTTAAATAACATATTTCCCAAAGTGTCTTACAAACATTTAAGAATTTATACACACATAAGAACCTCGCCTACAGGTGCAAGGTTCTGACTTTAAAGCTACTAGATGTTGAAATTTAAACTTCTTGCGCTCGGCGACCTAACCGTTCAGAGTTTTTTTTTTCAAACCTTGTGTCAATACGAGTTAGGATCCCTTAGAAAGACCTACATAGAGACACTTATCCCTAATATAGATAATCAACCCTAAACTAACCAGTTACAACATACAAGACATAATCGTTACATTCAGTTAATAAGTGATTTGACATGCAAAATATTAGATATAAAAACATATATGATATATACAACACACAAAACAATTTTAAAGATTTTTTTCCCTTTCATATGAACAATTTTTAGCAATAATTTAACTTGAGAGCAGGTATTTGTTTAGAGTTATACGATTATAATAAATTTTCATTAGATTTGACATTATACAACCAACATTTAAAAAAAGAGAACGACATCTAGTTTTTTAACGTCACATATTTGAATTATTAACCTATTTTAGTTAAAAGTATGATACTTAAGTGATTTTATTTGAAAAATCAATACAACAGTTTAAAAGCAGTCGAAAGATTTTTACTTTTAAAAATAACTAACAGAATTTTTTAAAGCAGTAAGGTAGATGACACTAACTTTAAATTAATTTTTAATAGGTCACTTTAAATAAAATACATATTTTTTATTATTATTAAAATATAAACTACTCACACATTATTATGCTGCATTTTAACATAACTGAAATACTACAACCTTTCTGCTGACATGTGGTCACGGAGGAAATCTTTTCATATAGAAGGCAAAATAAGATAATGAATTGATAATCATGATTCGTTATGCATATGTTTAAACAGGAAATTATTTAAGACGTGTGATTAAGACCATTTTACATGGTATTACAGAATAAATCTTTTCACAGGATGCAAGATAAGATAATATCACGTAATGATTTAATAAACACGATTCGTTATGCATATTTTAAAACAGGAAATACATCCGTCAGATAACATTACTTTGTTTATATGAAGTGACCAAATACAAATTTTGCTGATAAGATTAATTTAATTTCGAAAATATTATTGTCAGAACATTCAAATTTTACACAATATTTTTAAAAATTTAAATAAGGGAAATCAGAAAATTGTACACGATATTTTAAAAAATAAATAAATAAGGGAAGTTACAAAATGTTGTACACTCTTTTATTTAGAAAAAGAGAGCGGGTATTTTGTTTTGAGTTATACGATTAAAATAAATTTTCATTATATTTGATTTTACACAACCAACATTTTCAAAAAAGAGAATGGAATCTAGTTTTTATAAATTAACGTACTTCAATTTTTCAAATACTTAACACCCCCTCTTTTGCTAGACTTTATACACATAAGACATAAAAGGTGTTTTCGAATACATCATTTAGAAATTAAGCGACTTGATAAGTAAAACATTATTTATAAAAGCAATAGATACGAAAGTAATAAAGATTTTTACTTACAAATGTACAAACTTCTGATAGGTAAGACTTTCTTAATCACTGTGCAAGAATTAAGTGGTGATTAAACTTATAACATTATATGATGAAATAATCACGTGACGTATTTTTAAACCAATAAAATGTCAGTATTTTTAAACTAATACAAAGTTAGTATTTTTACACGAGCGCCCTCTATCATTATATAAATTTCAATGAAACGAGTTCATAACATTTTACTGCGACCTGATATCGTTGTAATAGGTTGTATTTTTCGTTAAGTTAGTTTTCATTTAAATTATTATGGAACGAGTTATGAATTCTTATGTTGGTGATGTAACCAACTTGGAGTGTCAGCACTCATCACCAGAGTTAAATAATCAAGAGATGGATTCTACACTTTTATCTAAACAAGGACCCGTTTCGAATTGTGAAGTGAAACCCACCTCATCAGGACTAAAGAAACAGAAGTTACCTCATGTGTGTAAGATGTGTAACAAGGCATTTCCTCGAAAAGTTAACTTAGTGTTTCATATGAAATGTCATTTAAAGGAAAAGTCTTTTCGTTGTGAGGTGTGTGCTGAAGTTTTTTCGCGAAAGAGTGATTTACGTATGCATCAAAAGATTCACAAATCACTCAAACAATACAAGTGTGGGGATTGCAACGAACTGTTTTCAATAATGTATGATTTATTAATTCACAAGAAGACCCATAAGACTCATAAACAACATTCATGTATAAAGTGTAGCGAAATGTTTGATTGTGAATCAGATTTAGTACAACATTGTGATACTTTTCATAAAGTTGTGAAATCACCCTATTCAAAAGATTTGTTATTTGAAAAAGTGAAGCATTTTAAAAGACAAAATGATGTGCGAAATATTTTTACTAAAACTATCATTGTATCCAATGAGATGAATCAAAAAGACTTTCATTCATTTTTTAACAGTATTCGAACGGATGTTTTAAACGAATTAAATTATCAATTGCAAATGAAAAAGTCAATAAAATGGTATGCAGCCGTTAAAGTGGATGTCTGTCGTGAATCACAGGATGGTAACTTAGAGAGAGCAACCCCCTTTTTCCTTTCCAAAAGTGAACTGGAATTAACAGACCAAAACATACAAGTGCATGTTGAGAATGCCTTTCTAAAGTTGTACAACGGCTTTGAAGATTTTACAGAACGTGTGTTTAATTGGACATTACAAAAAATTTTAAAATTAGAATTGATTACAGCTCAATATGACAGTCTTATTTGATTTGTATTATTTTAGATGAATAATAAATAGTTTGGTTGTGAAAAAAGTGTTATGTGTTTTCTCAAGCTTACACTGTGTGATGTTTGAACTAATGATGTATATTTCGATTGACTTAGACAAAATAGGAGTGTGTGTTGACATTTAAAAAGATTTTAATATGAGATAAGAGAGTTATAATTAAAACTGGACTTACCTAAAATTTTTTCAAGATAGTCTCGATATCCTTTCCATTACAATTGTTTTAAGGAAATATAATTCAATTTTATTGCGAATAACACTTTGTTATTAACATCATGTGGTTTGTCTTATCACAACTATGAGATAGATCACTTCCGATTAACATGATAACAAGAGTATAAAAATGACTAATGCAAACCGATTTTCCTGCCTAAACTTGTTATCAGCTTGCATGAGTGACTCATCTTTACTTGACCTATATCGCCACCAGCTTGTGATATTTCAAAACTTTGAAAATTTATCACATTTTAAGAATAAAACAAACATTTAAAAACTTTAAAAATTTGTGTTAGTGAAATTTGTTAGATTGACACAATTTAAAAATAAAACTTAAAAATAAAACTTAAGCATTTAAAAACTTTAAAATTTCGAGTTAGGGAAATTTGTTGGATTGTCACATTTTCGAAAAAATCTGTTAAACATTTGAAATTGAAAAATCAACATATCATTTTCAAAGCAGTGAATAGATGTATACCTTTAAAAATTCGACTTAGTGGAATTTAGTAGTGAAATTTATTAACCTAACACACATGCTAAAAATAAAACTTTATGAAATTTTCCCATTTTTAAAATAAAACTTATTTAAAAAATAAAAAATAAATAAGCAACTATTAAACATTTTGAATGTCTTAGACAAAGCGTGAATAAATTTGTTGAAATTATATAAAACATGAAAAATTTCATTACTTTTAAAGGAAATTTTATTTTTGGTGAAATAAACTCGAGGTATTTATTATATGTTACTTAAACTACATGAGAATTGATTGAAAATGTGTTACTTTTAATCACTCACAAGATAAGACATGATATTACAACATACACATAGGAATTATAGATGGGTTTTTCTCCCACACATGACGTCACTGATAACATATTTACTGATCAAGTCATAAAATCATCGTTTAGGGTAGGTTTTTAAGCACGAAGTTTAGTTGAGATTTAAGATATTTAAGAAATATAAACTACAACTTTGACTACTTTTTGAAATTTCCCCCTACATAAGAAAAAGAACATAGAAAAATAAAATGAAAAGTCGTATTTGAATGGAATCGAATTATTATCCTTTCACTTAACAGCTGAATGCGTCGTCAATTACATCACAAAGGCACTGATAACAACTGATTGAATATATTGTGTTTCTTTTTTAAGGTTAAATTGATTTAATATTCAAGTTATTTCTTAATGATACACTTAAAAACAATAAACTTAATTAGCATTCAAAAAGCAAACGATCACATTATTGTGTAAAACAATCAAATGTTTTAAAAGTCACGAGTTAAAATGAAATAATAGTTTTTTGTATAGCCCTCTATCGGTGGGTAATAGAATTAAGAGATAATTAAAAGTTTTAACTTGAATTCGAACCCACAACAAAAATTATTTTTCGGTTTTATAATTTAGGGTAGGTTTAACTGAGCAAGCCATGATATAACAGTATTTATAGACGATTTAAGATATTCGATAAAGGAAATCATCTAAATTTCTAATGTAATTGAAGGGTTTACTGCTTAAAGTACTACAAAATGAGTACAACACGATGCATAGTTTTTTAATTAATTATATTTTTCGAAAGGTTAAATTGAATTATTGATAAACTTAGGATTTATGTTTAAAGTGAATAAATTTGATATGTTAGGTTCACTTAATAACAGAGGGTTGAATAAGTTATTTTTAATAAAAATAAAGTTTACTAAAAGTTTTTAAAGTTAAAAAAAATGTAAGTTACGTTAAAAAAGTTAACAAAAATATAGTTTTAAAAAATTTAAAGTTTACAAAAAGTTTAAAAATCTTTAAGTAAATCAAAATTAACTTTTTAATTTTAACTAATGAGAGACTATAATCTAACTGTTTATCCTTGTAACCAACTGGTGCATATCAACTATCTGCACATGTGCAGTAAAAACATACACTAACTTGAGTCCGATTTTAAATTATTTGCTAATTTTTATACAGCTCGATTACCTTTCAGAAACAAAACAGAATGAAATACTTACCATAAAACACGTCAACGTCTTATACTTGCTTTCACTTAACTAATCTTTCTACATTAGCTTTGCTAGGGGGCGCTGCAATCGCCGCTAGAGGCGCTACCAGTTTCCGGTTTGTGACGTAGTTTCCGGTTTGCGATAAGAACAAGGTTAAAATAAAACCCACGTGCATTCAGTTGGTGTTGTTTACCTGTACCTTGTTATAAGCCGTTTGCCTTCTCTTGGTCACTCGCTTGTCCAGACTTGTTTATGTGCTGCACGCCTGTTTTGCTGACGCATCTCTTGCTTTAACTGTTTGAACTTGTCTGATGACAACTATCTCAGGTCTTTTGTCATAGCTTGAATGTACTTTATGTCGATCACTTTAATATAAAAGTTATGTCCCAACTTACTTAAACTTTGATAAAAATATTATTTATTTATAAATTATATCAAATTCTTGTTTTTCTAACACATTTACTAAGTCACTTTCGTTCAAAAATATGGTAAAGCCCGATTTTAAATTGAAGTTTAGGATAAATTCCCCAAATTTTGTAACATTTTAGCACTAATAAGAAATATTGTAAACACCCTGTACATACAAGTTTTATAAAAATAATATTAAATTCCCCAAAATTTTGTAACATTTTAGCACTAATAATAAATATTGTAAACGCCCTATACATACAAGTTTTGTAAAAATAATATTACTTATAGCTAACTCGTTTAGTCCCATGATAAGAACCTTCAATATCGGTAAAATCAGTGTTAAACAAAAATGCAACCATAGGTTTAACCGTCTAATTACATGTCTTTACATATTATTTTAAAATGTAAAGCATTATAGCTGAACGAATGATATAAGAAAAAGTTAGAATAGATCACATATTTTTGTTATTAAAAAAAAACTTATATGCAAACAAACTTTTTAAACTTAGTAAAATATTTTTAATTTATAAATTTAATTTAAAATACTTTAAAAATTCTTAAATATTCTTATTTTAAAAGGCATTCTCAACATGCACTTGTATGTTTTGGTCTGTTAATTCCAGTTCACTTTTGGAAAGGAAAAAGGGGGTTGCTCTCTCTAAGTTACCATCCTGTGATTCACGACAGACATCCACTTTAACGGCTGCATACCATTTTATTGACTTTTTCATTTGCAATTGATAATTTAATTCGTTTAAAACATCCGTTCGAATACTGTTAAAAAATGAATGAAAGTCTTTTTGATTCATCTCATTGGATACAATGATAGTTTTAGTAAAAATATTTCGCACATCATTTTGTCTTTTAAAATGCTTCACTTTTTCAAATAACAAATCTTTTGAATAGGGTGATTTCACAACTTTATGAAAAGTATCACAATGTTGTACTAAATCTGATTCACAATCAAACATTTCGCTACACTTTATACATGAATGTTGTTTATGAGTCTTATGGGTCTTCTTGTGAATTAATAAATCATACATTATTGAAAACAGTTCGTTGCAATCCCCACACTTGTATTGTTTGAGTGATTTGTGAATCTTTTGATGCATACGTAAATCACTCTTTCGCGAAAAAACTTCAGCACACACCTCACAACGAAAAGACTTTTCCTTTAAATGACATTTCATATGAAACACTAAGTTAACTTTTCGAGGAAATGCCTTGTTACACATCTTACACACATGAGGTAACTTCTGTTTCTTTAGTCCTGATGAGGTGGGTTTCACTTCACAATTCGAAACGGGTCCTTGTTTAGATAAAAGTGTAGAATCCATCTCTTGATTATTTAACTCTGGTGATGAGTGCTGACACTCCAAGTTGGTTACATCACCAACATAAGAATTCATAACTCGTTCCATAATAATTTAAATGAAAACTAACTTAACGAAAAATACAACCTATTACAACGATATCAGGTCGCAGTAAAATGTTATGAACTCGTTTCATTGAAATTTATATAATGATAGAGGGCGCTCGTGTAAAAATACTAACTTTGTATTAGTTTAAAAATACTGACATTTTATTGGTTTAAAAATACGTCACGTGATTATTTCATCATATAATGTTATAAGTTTAATCACCACTTAATTCTTGCACAGTGATTAAGAAAGTCTTACCTATCAGAAGTTTGTACATTTGTAAGTAAAAATCTTTATTACTTTCGTATCTATTGCTTTTATAAATAATGTTTTACTTATCAAGTCGCTTAATTTCTAAATGATGTATTCGAAAACACCTTTTATGTCTTATGTGTATAAAGTCTAGCAAAAGAGGGGGTGTTAAGTATTTGAAAAATTGAAGTACGTTAATTTATAAAAACTAGATTCCATTCTCTTTTTTGAAAATGTTGGTTGTGTAAAATCAAATATAATGAAAATTTATTTTAATCGTATAACTCAAAACAAAATACCCGCTCTCTTTTTCTAAATAAAAGAGTGTACAACATTTTGTAACTTCCCTTATTTATTTATTTTTTAAAATATCGTGTACAATTTTCTGATTTCCCTTATTTAAATTTTTAAAAATATTGTGTAAAATTTGAATGTTCTGACAATAATATTTTCGAAATTAAATTAATCTTATCAGCAAAATTTGTATTTGGTCACTTCATATAAACAAAGTAATGTTATCTGACGGATGTATTTCCTGTTTTAAAATATGCATAACGAATCGTGTTTATTAAATCATTACGTGATATTATCTTATCTTGCATCCTGTGAAAAGATTTATTCTGTAATACCATGTAAAATGGTCTTAATCACACGTCTTAAATAATTTCCTGTTTAAACATATGCATAACGAATCATGATTATCAATTCATTATCTTATTTTGCCTTCTATATGAAAAGATTTCCTCCGTGACCACATGTCAGCAGAAAGGTTGTAGTATTTCAGTTATGTTAAAATGCAGCATAATAATGTGTGAGTAGTTTATATTTTAATAATAATAAAAAATATGTATTTTATTTAAAGTGACCTATTAAAAATTAATTTAAAGTTAGTGTCATCTACCTTACTGCTTTAAAAAATTCTGTTAGTTATTTTTAAAAGTAAAAATCTTTCGACTGCTTTTAAACTGTTGTATTGATTTTTCAAATAAAATCACTTAAGTATCATACTTTTAACTAAAATAGGTTAATAATTCAAATATGTGACGTTAAAAAACTAGATGTCGTTCTCTTTTTTTAAATGTTGGTTGTATAATGTCAAATCTAATGAAAATTTATTATAATCGTATAACTCTAAACAAATACCTGCTCTCAAGTTAAATTATTGCTAAAAATTGTTCATATGAAAGGGAAAAAAATCTTTAAAATTGTTTTGTGTGTTGTATATATCATATATGTTTTTATATCTAATATTTTGCATGTCAAATCACTTATTAACTGAATGTAACGATTATGTCTTGTATGTTGTAACTGGTTAGTTTAGGGTTGATTATCTATATTAGGGATAAGTGTCTCTATGTAGGTCTTTCTAAGGGATCCTAACTCGTATTGACACAAGGTTTGAAAAAAAAACTCTGAACGGTTAGGTCGCCGAGCGCAAGAAGTTTAAATTTCAACATCTAGTAGCTTTAAAGTCAGAACCTTGCACCTGTAGGCGAGGTTCTTATGTGTGTATAAATTCTTAAATGTTTGTAAGACACTTTGGGAAATATGTTATTTAAACTTCCCTTAAAAAAGTTAGCTATTGTAAGTTAATATATATCCGGATTTCGACGAAAACTCTGAACGGTTATGTCGACGAACTCGAGAGAAGTTTAAACAAAATTCCGAACGGTTAGGTCGACGAGTGCGAAAGGTAAACGTCTACCAGCTTTTTTCGTGTTAGATTTTTATAAAGTAATCACATTACTTTTATTTACATGGCTATCACAATTTTCATTTTAAATCCTTAAAAATTTAGCCATTACATCTATTTTAATCTCATTTCAGTTAATACTTAAAGAATAATTTTTTTATATGAAACTTTTATAAAGTCAAAAATAATGGGTTCGAAGAAAATTCCGAACAGTTAGGTCGACGAGCGCTAAAGATGTGAATGTCTACCTGCTTTTTAATGTTAAACTATAATAGTTAACAAATATAATCGAAACGTATGATTCCTTTTTCGATAAATAAACTTTTAGAAAAATGCTGTCAAAGTCGATCATCTTCTTTTATTTAGCAACCCTTAGTGAATTTTCATTTTAACTCTCTAAAAATTTAGCCCTCGCATCTATTTTAATCTCATTCACATTTAAGTTAATGTTTAAAGAATGAAAAAAAATTCTTTTACAGGTGAATTATAAGTAAATCTCATGTTAAACTCTGAACAGTTAGGTCGACGAGCGCGAAAGGTAGCACATAAATATTTCTTTTACAGGTATTATTTTTATAGCAGGGTTCCTACCCCTCAACTCCACTAGCACTGTTGACCTTTTGTTACTTTAACATTTCCCACCAACCATAAGAAACTTTTATGAAAAAAAATTGTATATTCTATTAATATTATTATTTTTACAGCAGGGTTCCTACCCCTCAACTCTACTCGAAAAGTTTACACATATTATTTACAAAAAATGATGTGCATTTTGTTCAATCGCAGTTCACCTATAGGTCGGTCCAATCCTTTCATCTCCCTTTATTTTCCTGCAAAAAAATTAAGCCCCCTAAAAATAAGCCCTCCCCTACCTAAAAGACCCCCTAAAAATAAGAAAATTTCAAAAAGTACTCCAAGTTGTAGTTTATATTTCTTAAATATCTTACATCTAAACTTCGTATTTAAAAAAAAAAAAAAATTCCCTGACAAGAAAGAATCTGATTAAAACCCTTTATTTTTCACAAAAAAATTAAGCCCCCCTAAAAATAAGCCCTCCCCTCTCTCCCTTATCGGTTAAAAAAATTAAGCCCTCCCCTACTTCACTTCCTCTCTTATCTTCCAACACTTCCGGTTCACTTCCTGTCTTATCTTCTTTCACTTCCTGTCTTATCTTCCATCACTTCCTGTCTTATCTTCCATCACTTCCGATTCCACCTCCAGGAGCCTCACCTCCACCACGCTCACGGCTCCTGCTGAGGCCTAACATACATTCCTCTACTACTAATGTGCTGTCCCAAAAGTATAGACACATGTAATCTTTTTGGTTTTACATTTATAAAAGTAACAAAAACTTACTTTTAATATTTAATTGCATTGCCACGACACTTTATAACATCAAATACACGTTGTTCCATAGAATTAACTAAGCATTGCATTACAGAAGGAGGTATTTCATACCACGCTTTGTCAATTGCAATTTTTAAGTCATTTACACATGTATATTGCTTTCCATTTCCATATATTTCACGAGATAAGATCCCCCATATGTTCTCCATGGGATTCAAATCTGGACTAAGTGTTGGCCAGTCTAATAGTGTGATATTGTTTTGTCTAAACCATGTTTTCGATGATGTGGAGGTATGGATGGATGCCCATCTTGTTGGAAAACACAGTCCGGTCCTGCTAGCAAATCCATAATTGGCAGTAAATTGGTACGTACAATATTCTGATAATCCTCTGATTTCATTTTTCTGTCAATGAATCCTAGAAATGTTTGACCGTTGAAAGAAAACACTCCCCAGGTCATTACGGATCCTCCGCCTTGTTACCTACTGAAACAGTTCATGGATCCTTTTCTTAGGTCATGCCAGTAAAATTTATGACCATCAGGGCCGTCTAAATTCCAGTTCATTTCATGACTAAAGATGACAGAAATCCATTTTTCACCGTATGACATATGCTTTCTAGCCCACTTTAGAAGTGCATCTTTATGTCTCAGCTTTAAGCAAGGTTTTGCTGTCATTCTCCTCGTAAACAATATTTGTTGAAGCTTTAATTCTTCTGTGTACAGTACAGGGTGTTTCTAAATGAATATCGGAGTTTTAACGCTTTGTAGTGTATATCATATAAAACTTAAAATTATACTTAATACATAAAATGAAAGAGTAACTCAAACAGTTTGTTGGTACCTGTGCATGCACATGCGTAGGCAATGTTTCTTCCGTGATCCGTTAGAAAGCGCTAGTACCGAAAATGGCGACTAGTGAACGGAAAGCATTTTGTGTTCTGCAGATTGCAAAGACCAAATCTGTAGTTATAACTACAGATTTGGATTACAGATGTTATAACTACAGAACGCACCGTGCAACGTGCGTTCCGGATAAAGTTCAGATGTGATCCTCCAGCCAGCTGTTGCAACAATTACCCCACAAACACTAATTAACGTTTGGGAAGAACTGAGCTATCGACTTGATGTGTGCTGTGTGACGAAAGCTATTGGAGTGTTTCTATATTAAGTTTCTATACTAAACTATATTAAGTTGGTCACATTGAACACTTGTAAGCTGTAGGTAAAACTGTTTGAGTTGCTCTTTCATTTTATGTATTAATTATAATTTTAAGTTTTATGTAATAAATGCTACCAAGCGTTAAAACTCCGATATTCATTTAGAAACACCCTGTACTTTTCGAAATTCTGGAAATTGATGCAATTTCACGCACAGATAAATTATCAATTGAAGCCATTTTTAATAACATTCTATCATCACGTAACATTGTTTTCTTTGGTCTTACGAATCGCTTTCTAGTATTCCATGTTCCACCTGATCTCAAAACTCTATAAATACTGCTCAAGGATCTCTTTATTCTACTCGATATTTGTGCAAGAATTTGTTCTTGCGCTTTTAAATGTAAAATCTTAATCATTTCTTCTTTAGAAATTTCTTTAGAACGTGGTATTTTTATCAGAATACTCAGGAAATGTCTTTTCCGAATCACAAACAAAACAATACATCGAACTCATTTGATTCCACAAAATTTCAATAAATTATTATGCTAAAAATACAGCAGACGATATTTCAATTAAAAGGGAAAATTATTCTGCATTTATAGAAGCAGTGGAAAATAAAAATATTTTATTTTGTGAACAAAAATGTAAAAGAAAACATGTAATACTGTATTATGTCTATACTTTTGGGACAGCACATTGTTATATAATTTAATGTATATTTTATGATTTCAAACCTTTGATCATAATTTATATGTGTATATCAGCAAAACTGCTTTTATTTTTTACCTATCTCACGAATTTTAATTGTACTTTATTACTTTTTATGTTAATGCAAATTTTATTGATTGTCTAAACTTTTGGGACACGGTGCCTTTATAAACACTACATATATATTTTTAAAGATGCACAATGAAGTACGTCGGGAAAATTGTAAGGTTTTCTGAATAGACATGTTGGCAGGTATGCAGTAGGATGCTGCAATCAATTTCTCAACTTAGAATCGATGAAAGCAAACGATGAAAACATTCTTTCAAGTCCAGCAGAACTTGGAGAGTTTAAAAGAAATTTGGCATACCCGTAGAGTTTATTTTTAGAACATTTATCTTTTAAAATCAGAATTGAGATACGCATGCTAGTATATATAATTACAAATTTGTTTATTTTAAGTGTTGTGCAATAGTTTTTGAAATATTGCATTTTTATATGATAAATAAAGAGTTGGTAAGTAGTTTTTTTTTACTGAAATGACATAAACAATGAAAAAATGTCCCACCCCCTTACCTCTAAAGTTGTAAAAAACATAACCTGTAAACACCTGCTGAACCTGAAGTTTATTAAAAAAAAAACTTATTTTTCCATAAATATTATTTTTAATATTAAAGTTTCCAATTTAAATTTCATATAATCAGGTTTTGAATTTAATTCTTTTATATAGTTAATATGCTTTAATTTTGAGCATCTGTTTTGTTTTCTGTTGGTTTCTTCCATTTCTTACAGTTTTTTCCATTTCTTCCAGTTTCTTCCGGTTTTTTCCAGTTTCTTCCACTGTCCTGGAAGAAACCCAACCCTGTAACTAGTTTTATAAATATTCAGATCTTGGTGCAATAGCTCTTGCACTCTTATGCAAAAATGCATAAAAACAAAATTTATTTTATGTGCAGATTTTCATATTATATAGATATTCATTTTATTTTATGAAATTAAGTTTGAATACACTTTTACAAACAATTATTACAATTCTGTTACATTAAAAATTATACTAAGTGCAAATATGCAATACAAGACAATGTAAAAAAAAACAAAAACATTGTTATTATTTCAGTGAAAAGATGAATTTATAGCGTCTCTTATTGTGATAGGATTCATTTTCGTAATAAAATAAATACATTTTAAGTTGGCAACAGATTATCTTTTGTTGACATTGACTGAAAATTCCAATGAGAAACTTAAGTCTAGCTTTGAAAATTTCATAACTTGAAATCCATATTGAGACTCTTTATCTATTTAATATGTATTTCTCCGGAAACATCTATGCAAAAAACTGTCGGTAGATTATGGGATTGCTATGATTAAACAATTTTGTATGCATATTCAGTTTTTAATTCAGTCTTTTAATTCAGTTTTAATTCATGGGATATCTTTGAATTAATTACGTATATGATAGGATTTAATAGAATGAAGGAAAATTTTATTAATATCTTTTTAAGTTTCGATTCGATTTTCAGGAAATTTGAAATGACTCGATAAAATTCAGCAGCGATTATATTTGAATTTGGAGCCTAAAAGGAATTTCGGTTTTGAGAAATTGAAAAAAAAAAAAAAAATGTATATTACATTAGCTAGCCGTAGAGGACGTCTGTACGGCCTGAAATTTCCATATCCGGTCCGGTATAAAATCTGAAGGTTCGGCCCGGATCCCGCCCAGCCCCGACTGAATTTCTACAAAAGATGCCGATATTTCTGAAGTAAATTTATCCCACAATTAAAATTATTTAAAAAGCATATGTACTTATGCGTAAATTTATTTTTCATATTATATGTCCATTCATGGGATACGGAATAACAGTAATATTAATGACCACTTAGATAATGTTTAGACGTGCATAGACACTGATTAAAAAATTTTTTTATGGACAATTACATTAAAATGAAGATTCAATAAGAAAATCAACGTAGTTTAGAATGAAAGAAAAATATGGTAAAAGAAAATACCCCCATAATTTAAAAAGCTCTATAAAAAAAAAGAATAGATTAAAAATAAAAAAATCTCTGTAATTTATTAAACTTAATTAACTTTCAAAAGATTTCGTTAAACGAATGTACAACATCACATTTACTTTTACAAAAATAAATAAATAATATGCGAGCCCCACCACGGGTTCGGAGAGAAGAATAAGCCCAGGCCCTGCCCGGACCGGTCAGCGTGTCGACTTCTAAAATGGAGGTTATTAACAAAGGAAGCGAGTGACAGTAATTATGAGAGTCGATCACATTAAGATCAGTCAGTTGACTCGGCATTTGATTTATTATCAATATCAGGTATTTCACAATACCCCTTTTGGCATATTATTTTATGGAGGGAAATCATTTTATCAAGCAAACAGACAATCCTGCTGCTATAATTAAAAAAATAAATAAATAAATACAAAATTAAACAAAAATTTAAAATCTTTCTCATATTAACATTTTAAAGTTATTATTATTGTCTCAGAGATGTTGTCTATATCTTAAAAATCAGATTTCCATAAAGTTAATTCGTTTGAAAAAATATATTTATCATAACCTCAAAGTAACCAATCTTAACATAAGCAAAAATACCACAAAGTGAGCATTTATATATATTTTTTAAATAAATAAAAATAAAACAAGCGACTCTATCCGGGTTAGAGAACATGCTGCCCAGTGTGTAAAACATTGTGAAAATCGTTTATAATTGTAAACGTTTTTGTATAAGTTTTTTAGATTTCCTACCACAAAGAACATATGTGAAAAATAATTGAAAACGCAATTTTTTCTTTTAATTATTTTATTTTTTAGATTGTCCACCAAAAAGCATTTTGATATGAAAGCTATGAATTATGCATTCAAATAATAAAGTTTAGACATTTATTAACTATTAAATTTATTAACTACGCGAAGAGAGCAGCATGTTTCTCACTCTCGTTTATAATTTATTTATATTTAAAGTTTCAAAATGAATGCTCAGGAACGGAAAAATCGCCGTAATTTTAGTTGACCCTGATCATTCTCCCATTCAACGGCAACGGAAGTTACGGCGATTTTTCCGTTCCTGAACAAGCTTTTAGTATAGCAACATTTTTCCATTTTAGAAAAAATTGAGAATTTTTGGGTTAGGTGAGGCTGCTACTTTTTCTTAGTTTTCCATATTTATTTATATTACTGCAAATTTTACTTTAAATTATTGTTGCAAACAAACATTTATTGTTGAAATTTTTTTTTTTAATTATGCTTCAAAATTACATTTTAAAAAAATTCAATAAATTCAGTTACATTTTCAAACCAATTTTATTAGAAAGCACATTTTTTTGTTCTATTCGATGGTGAAAATCGAAACTGTGCGATATTTAGAAGAGAATCGATGGACGATCAAAGTGAAGGCGCTAGGTCATTACCTCCCTTGTTATGACGCCAGTCTTAGTTACAGACATGTTTTTGCTTTCAGGGGTCTGTCTAGACTTTTCTCACAGGGTCCCGTTTTTGTGAAATTGTGAACGGTTCTTTATATTTGTGAAAAATCTAGTGATAACTTTGTTAATTTGAAATGATCGTTATATTCAGGTTCTTGTTTATACATTTTTAAGAAGATATATGTATGTAAAATACACATATTTTCCTTATATATGTGTAAAAATGGCAGTCAGATTTTTCTTTTAAATGATTAAATTTGTGAAAGGTTCAGTTTGGAGAGGGAAAAGTTTTGTGAAAGGGTCCTGTTTTGAGATGACAAATTTTGTGAAGGATCCTATAAAAGACCCAGTTTCTTACTAAACAGATCCCTGTCTTTATAGTACAGATAAACATTTTACATTACGACAAATCCTATGCATTATTTTACGACACATCGTAAAGAACTTCAGTGTAAAATCAGGTTAATTGAGAAATACATATCGGAGGTTTAGCCTTTTGAACATACTGATATACTAGGGGTTAATCAATAAATAGAGAGAAAGAGTAATGAGTTTAACATTTTATATGTAACTTAAAGAGACAGGGGTGCATTAAGGGTCCTTTTGATACACTTGAAAACACCCGCTCGCTAATGTTAATCCGATGGGGCATTATTTTTCTAATATCTCGTTTGCATTTGAATATTTTTAAACGATTTTTTTTTGCATTTGATAGCAGAGATCAATCTCTATTTCCACCGTTGATTACTTTTTCGATTTTCTTTGCGAATTTTTTTTTTTAGGAAGATACTTACACTTTTGAAACCGGTTCTGAAAGTAAAAGCGTCTTTGTAAAAAAAATCCGCAAAGAAAATCGAAAAAGTAATCAACGGCAGAAATAGAGATTGATCTCTACTATCCAATGCAAAAAAAAAAAAAATCGTTTAAAAATATTCAAATGCAAACGAGATACTAGAAAAATAATGCCCCATTGGATTAACATTAGCGAGCGGGTGTTTTCAAGTGCGTGAAGAGAGGACCTTTAAGGAATTTTTTTCGCTCTATGCGGTTTCAATTACTGCGGTGTAATATTTATTTATTTATTTATTTTTAAATCCTTTATTAAAACGAGGAAATTTTCAATTAGTGGACACAGGGCCTGATTGTCACAGGGGCACATGCCCCATGTGCCCCAGATCCACATTTTCAAGGCCCCCAAAATACATTTGGCCCAGTCTCTGAAGATGTAAATTTCCATCTATAATTTATCGAGAAAATGGATTTTTCCCATTCATGTAAACTAAACCATCTCCGTGTTCTTCACCAACGACAATGAAATGTAATGTAAACTTCGAAATTCCGACAAGAACAGATATTACATCAAATATGTTTCATTCAATTCTTTAGGTTTGGAGTTTTACTTACTCTAAATAGGCATATAGTGCAAATAATTTTATCTTATCGTAATTTTTTAATGCACTTTTACATGTGTTTATTATATATTCTTTTTTTCATAAAACTATGGTTTAAATTTTAAACTGCACATAAAGCTGTTTGTCATGTTTACAATGCAGTTTACTTGAGAAAGGTGGCCCCTACATGACCTGCGTGTCCCGGGTCCCACATAGAGTCGATCAGGACTTGAGTGGGCAAAGCCTGAAATGAGTGATTCCATCTTGGAAAACACAAGGGTCGATTCAGGCAAAATTTGGGGACTATTTAGGACACCTTCACAAAAATAAATTTAATAAAATGGGGCCCTTCACAAAAATAAATTTGGTAAAATAAGTCCCTTCCAATTTTTTTTTTTTTTTTTTTTAATAATAATAAAACAGGCCCTTTCACAAAATTTTATTCCATAAAAACTTACTATTTATTAATTATTTATCATTTTGTGATGTTTTAAAATGTGTAATTTGTAAACAGACAAGTTCACCAGAGAGGAATACTTCACCAAAAGGATTTTAAAAAGTTTTTGTTAATAAATGCTTGGTTTGAATTTGAGTAATTGGATTTCAACTTTCGTTACAAAATATTATTTTTCACAAAAATATAATACATTTTACAAAATACTTTTCACAAAATGGGGCCCCAAGAAAAAAAACCTGTATCGACCGCTGAAACAAAACGGCGGCGAATTGTTATGAAAATAAAATACAAATCCGACCAGAAATGTGACCCATAGCATGACAAACGGGCAAAGGTCCTTATCGTGCAGAATTCAACTTAAAATCGACTTTTTAATGTTTCGTGGTCGTCGCTTGCTTATTAAATTAGCACACACGTTCATGTTAAAAAAAAGGTCGTGTAAAATTTTATTCAAAAGGTTTCGCATCAAGCTTTAATACGCATTTTCGAACAATAACACGCCCAGAACAATGTCGTAGTACATTATTCTATTGTTTATATATTTATATTATATCAGGTATGTATATTAGGTTTTAAGAAACTTAATCTATTGGTTGTAGATGATCAATTCTAGTTTTTCCCATTGAATGAATGTTTCGATTAGAATGCTGCATTGGGTCGGGGCGGGTTGATATGCTAATTTTTTTTTTCTTAGCGGGTCGGGATGACTATTTGTTTTGGATTGGGGATTTGACTCTCGCGGGTCAGGTTCGGGTTAATTTGATTTTTCAATAAAAAAGAAAACTGCCCAGTTAAACTGAGGGCATTGAGCTCACAGGCTATTCACACTAATTGTATATTATACTCTTATTTCAAAGAATTTGAAATATGCCCCTCGAAAAATAAAGAAATCAACAATATATTAAGGGGGGGGGGTCATCCCCCCGTTACCCACCCCCCCCCCATAGTTAACTAATGAACCCCTTAAACTAATCAGGGAAGTCTCTAATTACAATAAATATATATACAAAATTTGAAGAAAATCGGATAATTCTGCATGAAAAACCCATTTATCTAAATTAAGGGGGGGGGGATTAGCCCCCTTTCCCCCTTTATACTTAACCAATGACCCCCCAAAACTATTCAGAGAAGCGCATTATTACAATGAACCTATATACAAAATTTGAAGAAAATCGGATAATTCTGCACGAAAAACCCATTTATCTAAATTAGGGGGCGTTATCCCCCCTTTCCCCCTTTATACTTAACCAATGAACCCCCAAAACTATTGACAGAAGCGCATTATCAAAATGAACATATATACAAAATTTGAAGAAAATGGGATAATTCTGCATGAAAAACCCATTTAGCTAAATTAAGGGGGGATTAGCCCCCCTTTCCAACTTTATACTTAACCAATGACCCCCCCAAAACTATTGACAGAAGCGCATTATCAAAATGAACCTATATACAAAATTTGAAGAAAATCGGATAATTCTGCATGAAAAACTCATTTATCTAAATTAGGGGGGGGGTATCCCCCCTTTCTTTCCCCCTTTATACTTAACCAATGAACCCCCAAAACTATTGACAGAAGCACATTATCAAAATGAACCTATATACAAAATTTGAAGAAAATCGGATAATTCTGCACGAAAAACCCATTTATCTAAATTAGGGGGCATTATCCCCCCTTTCCCCCTTTATACTTAACCAATGAACCCCCAAAACTATTGACAGAAGCGCATTATCAAAATGAACCTATATACAAAATTTGAAGGAAATCGGATAATTCTGCATGAAAAACTCGTTTATCTAAATTAGGGGGGGGGGTTATCCCCCCTTTCCCCCTTTATACTTAACCAATGAACCCCCAAAACTATTGACAGAAGCGCATTATCAAAATGAACCTATATACAAAATTTGAAGAATATGAGATAATTCTGCATGAAAAACCCATTTATCTAAATTATGAAGGGTTAGCCCCCCGTTTCCCCCCTTTATGCTTAACCAATGAACCTCCAAAACTAATCAGGGAAGCGCCTTATCACAAAGAACCTATAAACAAAATTTAAAGTAAAACGGTTAGTTCTATCAAGAGTTATCGCGTTACGTACATACGTAAATACGTACGTACAGAACCGGCGGGCACATAAGCTCTCAGGCTTTGATAGCCTGTGAGCTAAAAAAGTCTAGAATATTTTTCAGATGGGGGGAAAAAAAACTATACAATAATTGAACATTGATGAGTAGATGTATATGCTCATTTTTCAACATGTGAGATAAAATTGATAATAGAGAAATAATTGTGGACTATTTTTCCATAATTGTATTAAAATATGGATTAATTTTCTTCCATTTCGAGTTTAGGTCGAGTTTCGGGTTAAACCTTTTTTATAGAAAGCCCCCCCCCCCCCCCCCCCCCCAGACTAATGCTTGCCACGGGACCCTAGATACTCTAAGTCGGGCCATGTGCATTGATCATCATTCGTTCAGTATCTCCGTGCAGTTTGTTGTGTCGTTTATTGACCAGTTCATCTTGGGTGGACTGAAAATTGAAATAAACTTCTTTTTTCTTTTTTTTTTTTGTCAAAGTGTTTGTAGTGAATCACCTCCGTCGCTCTCAATTAGCTGTGCAGTCATACATGCTGATGTGTCTCAGCCATTTCCTACTTCGGAAGGAGCTGTCCAATGAGCGAACGGACTCTTCATTTATAAGAGAGAAGATGCTTTTAACAGCAACACTTTTTCCATTTGAAAATACCAGGCAGCCCTACGATTTAGAGAATGTAGATGAAAATTGTCTTTACTTTAAATCTCTAATAGATTTTTTACTTTGCTCTATCTTTACAAGAAGAAAGTATTGGATTCGTGGGAAAAAAAAAAAAATCGAATTCCGGTTTTCGACGGATTTATACGTTTTAGAAGTTCCTGAACACGATTTGACTCTTTGCAGAAAATGTATGTCCGTGAGTGTGTGTGTGTCTTAAGGTTCCACAAATTTTGTGGGCGCTCAATTTCAAAAACTAATGCACGGAATTTAATCAAACTTCAGATTTAGTTAGTCCCTGATATATATGGGTGCCGATTAGTTTTTCGTGTAAATCGCCCAACAGGTGGCGCTGCTGTGCTACTTTTTTCATGATTTTCGCGATAGCTATATTTCAAGAACTATTGCACAGAATTTCATCAAACTTCAAATTCAGTTAGACTAAAATTTCGCGTTGTTGATTAGTCGGGGGAGGGGGGGGGGGCTTCTAACTGCCATGTCAATTATCGGTGTTCTTCAACTGTGTCCGTTTTTTAACAACCCACGGTTGTCAGATTTGCTGCCCATGGTATATAGCCATTCTCCCGTCTGGGGTGGGACTATTAGTTAAAAAAAACCATGGGTTTTTTTAGAAGGGGGGGGGGTGTAAATGGGGGTTTTATCGAATGAAATAGCATTTCGAAATTTTATTTAACTGCTTTTACGAAAGCAAAAATGCAACAGTAAAAACAATTCTTATGCACAGTTATAATATACTTATATTGAATGGGGAAAATAAAAGATTAATTTTTGATGCAGCCACACCACACATCCTGTATGAAAATATTCTCGCTGACTTTTGACCCACCTGTCGTTAATCAGCAAAAAGAAACGGTAGCCAAATGGGAGGGGGGGGGGGAATATCAGCAAAATGCATTTATCGTAAAAAGTTGATTGTAAAATTGTTCTTTAACACCCCCCCCCCCTCCATTTTTTAAATTTGTCTTGACAATTGGTTTCGGAACACCACACAATGGTGCAAAACTCCTGATTTTCGGCAGGGAGGGAATTATCTCAGATATGTGACTAAAAAGCCTTATTAGGAACATTTTCCGCCTGTACACAGAAATAAATTATATAATTAAACTCTTTATATTTTATTTTCTACTTTTCAGTGTTTAAAATATTTCATTGTTTCAGTTTCACAGCCAGTTGGCTTGTTTTAGCGAGTGTGGTTGGCGAATAAATTAATTCCATTGTTGTTGTCGCTCGTATGCAGTTGTAACTTCTAACCATAAAGAATATTTCGCGAATTACCATTTGAACCCGGCTAATGAAAATATGCCTTAAAATTTATTTATTATTTGGTAATTAAGTTCTAAAGATAGTAAAATGTTGTATTGTCATCGAAAACACATCTGTGTACATATTTTTAATAATTCTAACCTGTCAGGAAGTGAGTTAAAAATTGATTACAAAATTTCATCTTTACATACGTGAATCAAGGTAAGTTAAATAAATAAAAAATAAAGTGTAAAAAAGAATTCATCTCTCGCAATTTGGCGATTTGGATCGTTCCTTTTTCTGCGAAATAAATCATTTTGTCGCGATCATTTGGCGCAATGGCGATCGGCAGCGAGAACCCTGCAAGTATCAGTGATGTCGCTAGGCTTTTGAAATCCTGAGTCCTCGGGAACCAGACACTTTAAGAAAAACTGCCCCCCCCCTTCCTTTTAAAAAAATAAATAAAAGTGGGTCCTCGTTTTAGAAATAAGACAGATTCAATGCATTTAACACAAAATAAGCTTCTTTTACGATCTTTCAAGAGAAAAATTGTGCAACCTAAAGGACTTTTATGTATCCCTTCCCCAATTTTTTGCTTAAATGATGCACTATAATAGTGCATCCCCAACATCACTGTAAGTGTCCATGTCACTGACTTGTAGAAGAAAAAAATTAATTTTCTCCCCATTTTGCCCCAAATTCTGTGTTTTCTGTTCATTAAACCCGGGTTTTTTAACACCCTGTTTTTTTTTTTTTTTTTTTTAGAAATTTTTTTAAAACAAGTTTGCCAACTAAGTTTGTGTTGTTAGGGAGGGTGTGGGGAGAGCAGTTCCGCGTGTCCTCACCTAGTGAAGGCATTCCAAGTCACAAAAGGGTGGGAAGGGGAATCATGACATTAAAAATGTAGTTTAAATTAGATTTATTTCGATGTTTTATCTTATTAAACGAGAAGTTTCAAAATCAGGCCACTCTCCACTCGAGCTGGTGTTTTCTGTTCTGACTTGGTTATTTGTGTTCTTCCTAGAATAAGGAATTCCCGTTGTATGGGTGTGAAGCGGCCATTGTTCGTATTCGGGCCCCACCCCGCCTTGGAACAAGTTTTTGTCGTTTTTTAAAAAAAGAACGAGAAAACACGAGTTCAGCTTATTGCCCACTTGACCGATCTCGTTTCTGGAAGCATCTTTAGTTAAATTAAATTCGCATTATTTCTACCGCGTCAGAGACTGTAGAAACCTCATTTCATCGGTGAATTTCTATAATTCTCCAAGTGGTGTCAAATATTTACATTTCCTCTTTGTAACAGAGATCGAACGTTGACTTATACAGAGATTGAACTCGGATTTCGCGATAGAGCGCAGGTTCACGCGGTTTGCATAATATTTTTAAAATATCCCGCGTAAAATTTTGGTTAGGATCTAAACATCCCACTTTATTTATTTATTTATTTATTCGTAGCGCGAACTGTGGAGATAAAAGTACCAATGAAACGATTTCATAATTAGCTTTTGGTAATAACCAGGTAATAGTCATTTGAAGAAGGGGTTGTGTGTTATTACGCAACATCAGTGTTGCCGATTGGGCGGGGTTTTCTATCATTCAGATTGCTTGATTGCTGCAACTTTATTTGAAATATTTATTAATATTCGCATTACTTAAATTAAATAAGACAAATATTACCCTGTCAAAAAAGTGGTTGCAATCAAGCAATCTGAAATAGTAATATTCGCCTTCTTTAATGACAGATTAAATAATACGAATATTACTATTTAAAAAAAAGTGGCAGTAATCAAGCACTCTGAATTAAAAAACCGCCAAACTGGCAACTGCGCAACATCCTCGTTCGATCATAATTCCACTGGTATATACTTCCATGGGTCATCTTCAGTGAAATTTCGATGATGCAGATTGCCATTGTTTGGAAAAACTTCGAAAACCTTAAGAGAACTTGGGACAGTGTTCCTACTCTTCCCCTAATCCTCTCTGCTTTTGCTTTCCAGAATGAAGAAGTGGAGAATTGAATGGAGAAGTGAAATAGATGATTATTTTTTTCTTATAACAATAATTAAATAAGGATTTTTCCCCCCTTAAGATTTTAAATTTTGTATGCTGAGAAGGGAAAAGCTGGGAGAAGAGCAAAGAAAAAAAAAGACCATTTTTTTTCTGGTGGATAGGAGGGGGGGGGGGGGGAGGATTTAGATGATTGTTTAATTATGTTACAACGAAATAACAAATAGAGCAGGAAAATTGCAAAATTAAATATTTTAAACTTTGAGATGCAGGGGGGGGGGGGGGGGGGCAAAGGGATAGAAACAGAAATATTGGGAGAACGGAATAATTAAGGTGATAGATGACTTATTTGTTGTTAGTATAAAGCAACGTTTCCCAACCTTGGGTACGCGTATGCCCCTAGAGGTACGTGAAAACTACATCGATAATGGCGGAAAATGCAAAAAATAAAAGTAAGAATGAAAACTTAAAAAAAGAAGTTCTAGAATTTTGTTTAAAAACATAGATTTATGTAAACTACAGTGCGCTACTCGCAAAATGAAGGAAAAGGGCTAAACCTAGTAACTGATTAATAATTCGTTGCCACTAGCCCCGCCTACACCGTGCGATTACGTATGTACACCCTCCATCTTCGCCAAAATTGTCCCTTTTTTGTACTGTTCTTATATCGCAAACCCCCCTTCCCCAAATTTTCTTTTATTGTTCATTTCTATCTAAAGATTCTAGAAATATGAGAGAAAAAAAAAAACTAATAGTCTCATTTTAATATTGAACTGGGTGGCATCAGGTCAATTGCATGCATTCATGGGCCTTTTTTATTATGAGTGCTTAGTTTGAGGTGTTATTAATATTTATTGTTTTGACCGGTTTTCTGATGATATCTTTTTGTGTATCAAAATGGATAAAGAAATGACTGAAAGTTTGAATACTGAAAAGAGCTGCAACTGGCATCAGTAACTAACATAAGAACAACAAAACTTAATATTTCTGAGACCGGATTTATTCGAGAAGGAGTACGAATGTATGAAATGCCTAAGAAAGGGGTACGTGAGAGAGAAAAGGTTGGGAACCGCTGCTATAGAGTAATAAATAGGTCAGAAAAGAAAAAGAGTTCGAAAGGTTTAAAACTAATTCTTGGAGGAGTTGTTAAGGGGGAAGTAGTAAGTTTGAGGAGGGGAATTTAGATGATTAATTGTTGTTACAATAAATTAACGAATAGAACAGATTTTTAAGTTTTTATGATTTTAAATATATTTATTATTTTTATTTATTTATTTATTTGGGAGGGGGGGATTTAGATGATTCTTTTTTTTTTAAGCGGAAAGCCACCGAATTGCGGAAGATTCTCACCCTTGTATTTTACTTTTTTACTTTTAAATTAATTATACTGTTTTAATGATTTTTTTAAAATCTCGATTATAAACGAAGCCCTTTCCCTAAATTTA
This sequence comes from Maratus michaelseni, assembly GCA_963931845.1. Classification (NCBI taxonomy): domain Eukaryota; kingdom Metazoa; phylum Arthropoda; class Arachnida; order Araneae; family Salticidae; genus Maratus; species Maratus michaelseni. Next base: position 407,863,698 of record OZ007590.1, on the reverse strand, counting down.
ACTGTTTTAACTCTTGAGAAAGAGCGTTTACGTTCGGGAATTTACGTTAATGCCAAATATGGTTCTTTTTGTTTTTAACTCAAGAGCTGAGAGTGCATCCTATGAACTTTGCAACTTTGTTTTTTCTTTTGTATTGGCTTTATTTGCTTGCTTGCACCAAGTGTATTCAATATTTCACTGTTAGTACTGTTATTTACTTCTTCACTGTAAAGCTGTGAAGCTTTACGAAGATATGTATTGACAGTATGTTAATAGCTTTTTAATTAAATAAATGTAATTTAGATAGATACTAAACATTCTTAAATAACTGACTTAACAGGAATTTTTTAGTTCACATTGAGCATTATTATTACATTTTAATTTTCTGTAATTTAAATACAAAATCTGAGATTCAAAGATTTTAGGAGCCAAAAATAAAATAAAATAAATCTCCAGGTTTGAAATAATAGCAATAATAATTAAATAAAGTTTCGATCTACTAACTTAACTTCTAGATGCAGACAAAATAGTTGTATACTGCAAGTTACAGTTTGAAATAGAATGTTATACCAGCAGGATAAAAACTTCCTTGGACTTTGTCCTTTTGAATATACGTGATTACAAATCTTATCATTTCAGTGTTTTCCACTTTTTGTTTAGCTGTAGGCAACAAAGATCTTACTCCAGTATTTGGCACTATAAAATAAGTGTCCATGTGAAAGAAAGGGGATATGCCTATTAGAGTGATGCATTTTTATGGAAATTAGCAACTGTCTGTAACTGAGAAGTGTTCACTGTGGAGATTTTCACAATATATAAGCCAATTTTTTATTAAGAAAGGTGAGGGAAATTTTTGTGAAAAAGTCAGGGAAAATCTGCAAAAGTTAGGGATTCTTTTTTTTTTTTTTTAAGCAGAATTGTGTAGGAACTCTGTTGCGAACTTTGACTTATAATACTAGTCCTATCCGTTGTAAGCAAGTGTGCAAAATAGTACCTGAATGGACCACAATTTAGTCATTTCACGAGGGTGTGCGTAAAGGAAATTACATTATAGCTACTCTCGCAAGACATCCGACCTTGTGCCGGTTCGTATCAGTTTTGAAATTTGTCTTTCAGATCAGGGTCGTATACTTTCCAAACAACTTAAAAAAATAAAAGAAATAAATAAATTTTACTTATTTATCATCTTTTAATACAGTGGTAGTCAAATAAATGGCTTCTCGGATACAGTTCGCAACTAATTATTTCCCTCATCCAAGACAACTTTAATATTTCTCAAAAGGACCTTGAAATAAATGTCTTCGGGGAAATCTTTTTAAGATGGTTTGGGACAGTAAGCAAAATTTCGTGTATTTTCATTTATAATTAATTTTGACTGTTTTTTTTTTTTTTTTTTTCTCTTGAAATGTTTACTACAAGAATCATATTTTAAAATTTTTCTCTCTTTGCTTTAAAAAACTTATTAAAAATTTTCAAAAATAAATTGGATGTGCAGTAAAATTGTTATTATTTAAAAATTTATTTCTTTGCAGAATTTATTGTTGAACTAATCATTGGGCCGTTGTTATTTCTTAAACTCTACTTAAGAGAACGATAACTTTAAAAAATATTTCTCGTTGTTTATGTTACTCCAACAATAAATTCTGCGAAGAAATAAATATTAAAATAATAATAATAATAATTGACTGTACATTACTGTACATTTTGATTGTACATTAATTTATTTTTGAAAAATTTCAATAAGTTTAAAGCAAAGAGATAAAATTTTGAAAACATTATATTCTCGTAGTAAAAAAATACTCATTATAAACGATTTTTTTTAACGTAAAAAATATTTATTTTTTTTAAATAAATATTTTTATAAATTCTAAAGTCAAAATAGTATTTATTTAAGTATGGCTTAAATTAATATTTTTAGGATTCCGTACTTAAAAAGTAAAAACTTATATTATAAAAGTTAACATTATAAGATTACTCGTCTGTCACAGTCGTTTTTCTCGAAAACTATGGAGCATGGAAAGTTCAAACTTGGCAGAGTTATAAAGGATATTCAGCCACATATTTATAGATTGTTAGCCATTCACAAATATTTTTAGAGAGGCGAAATAAGTTACTTGAAGAAAAAAAAAAGTTTTGTATATCGAAAATTTTGTATATAGTTTTTTGGTATATCATGTGGAGTATTGTTCAAAAGATCTCCTAGCATCGAACACAAGCATATATTGTTTTTAATTTTAGGTATTATATTTTTTTAAGATATCGTCGAAAATGTACTGCAAGAACATCCCTTACCCCCTATTTCCGAATCTACTAAAACCAAAATTATATATTTAAAAAAAAAAAAAAATCGCATGAAAAAATTACTTTGTATATGTCCTCTCTGATTAAATTGACTCAGGTGTATTGATGATTTTGTTTTTGTTCATAAAATCTGCAAGTCTAAATTTAATACAAAAATAAAGACAAGAATAAAAGATAATACAAATTTAAGTGTCAAAAGCAGAGTACGCCGTTTTAAATCACGTTGATTAAAATCCCTCTGATTAAAAAAAAAAAAAAAAAATGATTTTAATCGATATTGGAATTGTATTCTTTTGGTTTTGTACTATGTAGTTTTGCCTTGATTGAGAATATAATAAAATTTAAACAATCTACATGTTATTTAGATGAAATAAGCCAACATAAAAGTGTCCAAGTTATGAGTGTTACCATTACCAAGTGTAGCTATTATTATTTGCATTTCCTCCCTTTGAGAGCCCTTACTGGAGAGAACAGGGTAGATAGTGGCATTTCCAAAACAAAAGTAGCCCAAAATTCTGACAATGCCACTATTACCATTATATGCATCACTTAAATGCTATTTGTCATAACTTGCTTCATAAATTAATATTTCTAACTTAGTTTAAAACATCTTGCAACTATTTTATCCATGGTTGTGCTGCAGACTGCAAAAGCACAGAAAATAAAAACAGTGAAGGCTGCAAGTCTGTAAATGTTTATATTTCATAAAGTTTTGAAAGAATTTTCAATGTTTATCGCTTGAACAAAAACGTGTTCATTCTTTTGGTAATAAATAGGTATGATCTCTTATGTAATTGATTTTATTATATATTATAAATTTATGATAACATCTAATAAAGTACTTAAGGCAAGAAATGATCACAGTAATATTGTAGAATAATATACACTGATGCTTGCTAAACAAAGTTAAGGTATATAAATAAATTTAGAAAAAATCTCTTTTTTAGTCGTCAAAATATTTCTAAAATATATACTAAATTTTATGTGAAGCGTTAAACACTTGCACAGTTTTGCTAAGATTTTAACACATAAAATTATAAATTTAGTATATATTTTAGATATATTTTGACGACTAAGAAAGAAAGAGACATCTTTCAAGAAGGGTGCACAGAAAAAAAATGTTAAAAATATTCATTTACTCAGGAGATATTTTATGAATACGAATGCATCAAACGCCCATAGGTTTAACAATAACGAGGGGATTTGAAATCTCACTGATGAGAAGCCTTAAGTCTAAAACAAGCTTTGATATATGAATCGTAATATTTTTCTTTTTTGTCGTATCATTTTTTTGTGTTGGGGATCACGTGATCCTCTCTTACCAGCATCCTGCTCTTCTGCTTCAGTTGTTGTTCTCTCTTGTTGCCATCTGCATCATGTGACGTCCGTCTTTTTTAAAGGCAACTCCATTTCCTTGATCTCTCCTCCGTACAGCGTCAGTTTGTGAAAGTGTTTGCAAAAACACTTTCTCCTCTCTGTTTGTTTCTCAGGGATAAACGACTTTCGGGGATTCGGCCTTCTTTGCTTGACAACTTGTTTATGTTCTCTGTGAAAGAACGGTAAACCTTTAGTCATATTTGAGCAAAAATTAAGAGGGGGATTGATCAGAAGTACTGAGAGCACCCCATATTTTAAAAAGTGATAAAACAGATAAGTTATTAAAGTTTGTTAAAAATGATAGCAAACGAACAACTCAACTTTTAATTAACTCTTTTTATTTAAACTGTTTTCTTTAAAAGATAAATTTGAAAAAAAAAAAAACTAAACTAAACTACCACTTTTTATTTTCTGAAAGTTTCGTTGTCGTCTTATGCAAGTTGATAGATAATCTCATGAAAATTAGAATCATCCTTGCAGAAAATGCCTAAGCATAAGGAACTTCAACAACGAAAATAATAATAAAAAAATATTTAAAAAAAAAAGGGGGGGGGCGGAATAATTTTTTTATTATTTAACACGTGTTAAAAAATAACAAAGCTGTCGCACATAAATTTTGAAAAGAAAAAAAAAATCAGCATTAAGAACATTTTTATGTTCGTTGCTGAAGACTTAAGTTCTTTATATTTAAGCATTTTCTACAAGAAATAGTTTAATTTTCATGATTATCAATCAACTTAAATAATAAAACAACGAAAATAACAATGCAAGTATTTTATTATATATTTTTTTAAATCGTCTTTTAACACTTTTGAGGGTGGTGTACTATTAATAGTACTTATCTTTCTATTGAGTATTATTTTGTCTTAATAATTATTTTCGTTATTATCTTTCAGTAATAAAATAATAGTAGTATATATCTATACATTTATTATTATGACATTAGCATTCAGTAATTAATAATAAGAGTTAATTCTCTTTGCACCGTTGGCGATTCTTTTATTTCAACCCTATGTTTCACTCTTTAAATTTAAAATTGGGGCTACTTTTCCGAACGTATAAATTATGATGAAATATAAAAAATATTAGAAAATGTTATGCCTTTTTAAGACTGTTGTAATAAGACATTTCTTTCAAACGTCTTCAAAATTTCTTCCTTAGTCTGTTGTCACACGAATAGCACACTAAATAATTATTTTTGTTGGATTTCAGTAAATGACATATCCGTTAAATTTAAGTAACCTTTAAATTTTGTGATTTGGATAGGTACTTTTAATATTATTAAGGTTAAAAGTAAATTTTCACAAAAACAACAAAAAAAAAAAAAAATCGGATTTGAAAGGTTTAAAGCAAATGATTTAATTAAAAGATTTAAACTGTGTAATTAAAATTTAAAAAAATCATAATCATATAGTTAAACATTTGTATGTGATTATTACTTTTAAAGATATATTAACAAAAGGGGATACTTTTAATCAAGGTTATATATATATATATATATATATATATATATATATATATATATATATATATATATATATATATATATATATATATATATATATATATATATATATATATATATATCTGTGTGTGTGTGTTTTCTAAACTAACAAATAATCGAAATTTAGTGATAAAGTAAATATACTTACAGAATAGCTTATTTTATAGAAAAAGCATTGTGAAAATCCTGTGTGCAGGGCTGCCACTGGCGACTATTTTTATATTCTGTTTGCATCATTATTTTTAAAAAATTTAATTTTGTAGTATATTTCTCTTGCACATGTTGTCAACCAGTATGTGAAAAATTTTGTTTTGAGAAAGTGGTGCGAGATAGAATTAAAAATTAGTCGTCAGTGACAGTCTTATGTGTGTAAAGTCAAAGAAATTAAACACTCGGTGAAAAGTTGGCACCAGAGGTGCAACTATTTCCTGGTTAACTTGAACGGGTAGACAACTTATAAAGGTATCCAAATTTATAAAAGCCGTATTTAGTGCACTTTTAAAAAGGTCAATTTAACCCCTTAATCGTCGTGCCCGAGACATTCACGGGCAGCGTAGGTTACGCCTGTTTTATTCAGATTGTTTGATTCCCACCAGTTTCTTAAAATAGTGTTATTGGCTTTATTCTTGCATTATTTTATCTGTCTATTAAATAAAACGAACATTTCTACTTAAAAAACTGGTGGTAATCAAGCAATATGAATTTTTAAAAAGTAGCCCACACATAAAGGGCGCGACGATTAAGGGGTTAAACAAGTGAACAACCTAGTGAACTGTAAATATTTACCAATAGAATAGATTGATATAGAGAAAACATGATTTTTTAAATTTTGGATAAAGCGAGTTTTTTGAAACTCACGTCCTCATGTATACAAAGTCACTAAGTAAAAAGTACTTTTAAATTGTGTATATATCTTCCTGTGATATTTTTGTTGACCGATATCTTGCCAGGGGACCATTCCCTGTAACATTTTTTGTTTGTTTGGTATTGTCTGTTTCTACCATTAAGGCTTCGTCAGTAAACTTCCCGATTCTCCTCGCTAATGTTAATCCTATGGGCGTAGGATGCATTCTTATATTTGTAAATATCTCCTCAGGAACTTAATATTTTTAACTTCTGCTTTCTTTGTATTGTTCTTAAAGGATATCTCTTTTTTTTCTTAGTTGTCAATTTTTTTCTAAAATATATACTTAATTTTATGTGAAGTATTAAAATCTTATTCAGTTTCGCTAAGATTTTAACACACAAAATTATAAATTAGGCACATATTTTATAAGTATTTTGACAACTAAGAAAAAAAAAGAGACATCCTTTAAGAACAGTACACAGAAAACAGAAGTTAAAAATATTAATTTCCTGAGGAAGTATTTTAAATATGAGAATGCATCCTACGCCCATAGGATTAACATTAGCGACGGGAATCGGGAAGTTTACCGACGAGCAGAAGACTGGTTCTCAAATCCAAAGAGACTACTTTCAGACACGTTGTTTAATTCATTTTTGGGCTGATGTTATTCAGAAACTATGTAATCGAAACGCGTTTTCCATTTTTTGGTAAAGGCAGAAGATCTTTCAGAAAATACTGTCAAAGTCGGCGTTTTGAACCGAATTCCCGATGCTTAGGTGCGAGAAAGGGGAAAAACGTGTTGTTATGTGACGTGAGTTGCTTATAACTCGATAAATAATTTATTGATTAAAAAAATAATAATAATTTCGATTCCAAATTGCTTCTATAGCCAGGCCTGCCAATTTTATGCCTTGTTGCTCCTATTTGTTAAGCTGACCAGATATCAGGGAACAAAAACCGGGACACAAATTGTACATGTTGACACTCTCCCTCGCAGATAAGAGAAATCTCCCTCCCCATAACTAAAAAAAAAAAAAAAAACTAACCCTTTCCTTCTTTTTTAATTGTTTATTTAATATTGAAACAGATTTGTAATTTATATTAATATTTTCTCTAAATTTTTTGCTTTTTTATTCTTAAAATATGTAAATAAAGGCAAAGATTTAGTACATTTTCATTTATTCGTATTTTCCTGCGAATGTTTTTTTTCCCCTCTGCACACAAAGTGGAGTTTTTCAAAACTTTATCAATTAAAAAATATGATTTTTTTTTCTTTTTTTAAAATTTAAGCATGTAAAAACCAGGATGTTTTACTAGTTAAAAACCGGAACATCTGGTCACCTTATTGTTTCGGGAAATGAAAAACTATTTTCCTGATGTGTTTGAACCATTCGTGGAATAGGTAAAGCACATGTGGGCACACTCAGCGGTGCAGACGTTAAAAATAAAATTGCGCCAAGAATACGTAAAAATCCATTCTAAATGGATTTTCTCGAAATTATTTTTCTCGAGCGTTTAAAGATACCAACGTGACGGAGTGTGGGAATTTTTTCGGCTTGTTTGATATGGCCATTCTTCTGTCGCCCGACAAGAGAATGCGACGATAGTAGAAGAGGGCACCTGACATGTTTATTACCTACTCCGGGGAGTATTCCTTTCGTTGATTTTGTGCTCGCTGCTTAGAAACCTTTAAAGATCCCAACCAAGAGTTTTTTATTTTATTTTATTTATTTATTTATTTAAAAGATCACAGCAGTGTACGCCGTTTACTAAAGATGCGTCGATTATCTAGCTCCTTCCTTTCTTGCAAAAGACAAAGCGTGATTAAACTTTGCTTATTCGGCACTCAAACCGAATATTTTAATATCCGTCTGCCAAATAGTGACTCATTATTTAAATCATATATTTTTAACTTTAAGAGAAAAAGTTAGTGCAAACTTAATTTGTGACTTACCAACATTATTCCATTAAAAGCAATATTAACAAAAAGAAAATACTTATATTTTCACAAAACTGAAATTATAGGATTTATATGTAAATGAAATAAAAATAAAATGCCCCGTTTGTACTACAAAACAAGATGTGCTTGCAATCAGAAGTTTCTCTGTTTAAATTGTGATGGAAAACATTCGTCATAGGAAAAGTAAGTAAGTAAGTAATATATATAAAAGAAAAAGTCACTTGAATAGAGTGTTTAGTATTTGTAAATAACCCAGATTTACTAGTTTAAAAAAAAAAAAAAAAAATAATTAAATGTTTATTCTTTTATGTACAATAACCCTGAATAAATGGGAAAAAAAAAAAAAAAAAAACTACTAGGCAAAAGACAAAACATGATTAAATTTCCCTATTTAACTTATTATCAAACATTTGTTTTTAAGTAGCTTTAACTTAATAAATTTATTTAAATCTATTATAAACATTTGAATGACATACAGTTGTAATAAATTAAAAGTTTTTTCTTCTTTAAGCAAGTATAAAATAAAAAATATGACTATTGAAATTAAAAACGAGAAAGTATTCGGCCTGATACCGAATATTCGGTAAAATTCTGTGCAGGATATTCTGTGTCCGGCAAAAATCCATATCCGGTGCATCCTTACCGTATACTTTCAGAATTTTTTTTTAAGGAACTCCGTATAACATTTGTTTCTCAAGTAAAGCTGAGAACAGACTACGTTTAGCTAAGCGGTCCCTTTCTTGCGGTAAGGCGCTCTCTTTCATGTGGTAAGGCGGTCTGTTTCAAGTGTTCAGCCTTCATAGCTTGTCTAACGGTTAGGAGTCACCAGAGGACATCTCTGACATGTTTATCACCCCCTCTTTCTTTTGTTGATGACCCCAGAACCTTTGGAAAAGAAAGGCCAGTTGAATGATTTACGACTTTCTTAGCAAGAAACATATAAAGGGACCTTTAGGCTGAGTTCAGTGCTCAAGCTTGCATGCCGTCCTGAGATAGCCATAAATTATTTCTCTTCCAATTCTTCTCGGTTCAATTTGTGGTCAGGTACAAAAGAAAGGGGTTGTTTTCAACGGTTGCCCCTCCTGTCAACTGATCCTGCTTTGACATTTGTACTTTAGACATCCTGAGAAAGTCATAAATCATCAAAGATTCCAAAAACCGCAAAAATGAACCCGCACCATACACCTTACAATAAATAGATTATTTCTCTGAGACCCGCACGCACTGTTCGAGCCTTTAATATTTATTCGCAGTGTAAGCAAGTCTGCCTGATATGGCATAACTCGTACTACTCCCCATTCTTTTCCAATGATTTTGTGGTCATCGACAAAAGAAAGGGAGTCTCAACAAAAGAAACAGGCGTTGGCCATCTATCAGCGTTCTCCCCTGCTTGACCTCTGAACTTTAGACATGCTATGAAAGTCATAAAATATCAAAGAGTCCGATATACCACAACAGATGTGCCAATCAAAAGACATTCCGTCTGTTTGGTCTTTTTAAGCTATAACATATACCCTCTAGTTTTTAGGTAGATTTCGTAAGAAGTACTACCTATTACATTCTCCCCTAAGTTGGAATTTCAGAAAATTTTCTACAGACCTACGCCGATTATGACCCCTAGAACCCAAAACCACCCCCAGTTCAAAACTTTATCTATCTATATATCTATATCACTTTTTTATGGACACGATAACTTTATAATTCTGCACAAATCACTTCCAAACTGATACATAAAATCAATGGCCAGAGAAAATCTCGGTCAAGTTCGTTAATGGCCAAAATCGGACCAAGGGGATGGAAATGGGGAGGGGTTTTGTGAAAACAGAAATAATTTACGGCTCTTGTCGCACTATTAGGTCTATACGTAGCCTAACAGACCTTCCTGCCGAAATCGAGCGAAAATAACTCTAATTCTTTCTGACAAGTTAATTCGTTTGCGTAATTGACCGTCCAAACAAAAGGGGACTCCATCTTCCGAAATCGCGAACTGGCAGGAAACTCCTCCCACCGTTTAGTTTTCTCGCCTATGCACTCGAAGAAGAAAACGCAATTTATCTGCCTAATAATAATACTATAGGAATAGAGAGAGCCCCCTCTTCGTTTTCACTCTCTCTCTGTGGCCTAAAAAGTCGGCCATGCGTTTCGCGACATAAATAAAACCGAACGCAAGGTGCCTGCTGTCTCTATTGTCATGTCCGGCATCTGGGTCAGGACCCAACTTGCTGGACACAGTGAAATGAAAGGAATACGAGAATATGCCTGGCGAGCGAATTCTCTGGACGCGCAACACCGCAGATAGGAAATTCCGACACTCGCGTGTCGCAAGAGTTGTGTATAAGGCGCGGCGCACATTGAGACGCAGCTGCCACGCGCAGGTGAAGCGACGCTGCTCGGGAAAAAACTGCGCGCGGCAGGGTGTGCGCATATTGCGACTCAGTTTTCCGTCACGTTCACGTTTGTTTACATTGCTGACGTATGCCACGCGTGTAAAACGGCTCGTTTTTCGTAGAATAAGAAACAATTAGTTCCTTTTTTGGGATTTTTAGATATTTTTTGCCATGGCTCAGTACATAGATTTATTAAATTCAGAATCCGATTATCTGATTCTGAAATGGATGCGTGCTTATTAGCATATATTAGTACGGCTTTTTGTGAAAACAGAAAAAAAAAACATAACTTCTTAATTATGATACGTATCGAATCCGTTTAAAGTTATTATTACTTCTAGGAAAATGGCCGAAAATTCAGATTTTTGATATCACTAAAAATGACTCCAAGGAGGGGGGGGGGGGGGGGCTAAAGAAGAAAAAAATTCACAATTTCGTCAATTCACAAGATATCATATCCGCTAAATTTTTTATAAGTCCTCTTAATATTATTTAAAACTTTTATATTGACAAGTTTTTTATAAAACCAACCCTTATAACAAAAAAAAAATAAAAATAAATAAATCCCTGCCGGTTCGCCTGCAAACAAGTTAGGTTTCGAAGTGGGCGGTTCCAACTGTCGCATCATGGTAAAAAAGGTAATTTCTTCCGCATTTTCCAACAAACAAGCGCCCCACGATCTGCGTCTTCAAAATCTACCTGTGCCTGTAGGCCGAGCCGTCAGGGATTTTTTATTTTTAGACTAAAAAAATTGTACTGTTCATGATACAGTATATGTGCTGGTAATGAACCCCCCCCCCCTTCCCCACACCCCCTCTAAAGTTTTTTGTTTATAAAAAAATAACCAATAAAAATCCAGTTTTAATTTTTTCTTATAACTCTCTTTTGCAAGTTTCATACAGAAAATGTTTCACAGTATTCTGTTTTTATTGAAATTTTTTAAACAAGCTAAGAGTTGGTTTTACTTAATTTATATCTTCTTCATTTTCTTGCAAAAATTGCATGTTCTGATTTTAATCTGCTGCTAAATAACATATATTACTTCCATTTCAGTTACATCAATTTTAAGTGCTATGAACATTAAACTGAAATTGTCTTTTAATTATAATATCCATTACTGAAAATTGCCTAATTAAACATTTCAGCAATGGATATTGGTCCTAAAACTTAATAAAAAAAAAAAAAAAAGAAAGAAAGAAAATGTAAATGGTTTTTATTATATAAAATTAAAATTTTTTTTTTATTCTATTTTTCAGAGTAATAATGATAAAAAAAAAATTGTTTTAATATTAAATATTTTATTACTCGCTTAAAATTGATTATAACTCGCTATTTTTTTTTTAATGTTCTTATTAATACATTATGGTAAACAATTAAAAAATTAAATTTTATTATTTAGCAGCAGATTAAAATCAAAACATGCAATCAAAACATCCATTGCTGAAATGTTTAATTAGGCAGTTTTCAGTAATGGATATTATAATTAAAAGACAATTTCAGTTTAATGTTCATAGCACTTAAAATTGATGTAACTGAAATGGAAGTAATAAAATTTTTTGAATTCCACTTACCATAACGTATTAAGAACAATTTTTTTAGGTACTTTTCTGTTAGCTGGACGCCAGTGATATATATAAACATAAATATACATATCACTGGCACCCAGGTAACAGAAAAGTACCTTTAAAAAAATAGCTAGTTTTAATAAATTTCATGTGATTAATAAAACTAAAGAAGAAAAAAATTCACAATTTCGTCAATTCACAAGATATCATATCCGCTAAATTTTTTATAAGTCCTCTTAATATTATTTAAAACTTTTATATTGACAAGTTTTTTATAAAACCAACCCTTATAACAAAAAAAAAATAAAAATAAATAAATCCCTGCCGGTTCGCCTGCAAACAAGTTAGGTTTCGAAGTGGGCGGTTCCAACTGTCGCATCATGGTAAAAAAGGTAATTTCTTCCGCATTTTCCAACAAACAAGCGCCCCACGATCTGCGTCTTCAAAATCTACCTGTGCCTGTAGGCCGAGCCGTCAGGGATTTTTTATTTTTAGACTAAAAAAATTGTACTGTTCATGATACAGTATATGTGCTGGTAATGAACCCCCCCCCCCCTTCCCCACACCCCCTCTAAAGTTTTTTGTTTATAAAAAAATAACCAATAAAAATCCAGTTTTAATTTTTTCTTATAACTCTCTTTTGCAAGTTTCATACAGAAAATGTTTCACAGTATTCTGTTTTTATTGAAATTTTTTAAACAAGCTAAGAGTTGGTTTTACTTAATTTATATCTTCTTCATTTTCTTGCAAAAATTGCATGTTCTGATTTTAATCTGCTGCTAAATAACATATATTACTTCCATTTCAGTTACATCAATTTTAAGTGCTATGAACATTAAACTGAAATTGTCTTTTAATTATAATATCCATTACTGAAAATTGCCTAATTAAACATTTCAGCAATGGATATTGGTCCTAAAACTTAATAAAAAAAAAAAAAAAGAAAGAAAGAAAATGTAAATGGTTTTTATTATATAAAATTAAAATTTTTTTTAATTCTATTTTTCAGAGTAATAATGATAAAAAAAAAATTGTTTTAATATTAAATATTTTATTACTCGCTTAAAATTGATTATAACTCGCTATTTTTTTTTTTAATGTTCTTATTAATACATTATGGTAAACAATTAAAAAATTAAATTTTATTATTTAGCAGCAGATTAAAATCAAAACATGCAATCAAAACATCCATTGCTGAAATGTTTAATTAGGCAGTTTTCAGTAATGGATATTATAATTAAAAGACAATTTCAGTTTAATGTTCATAGCACTTAAAATTGATGTAACTGAAATGGAAGTAATAAAATTTTTTGAATTCCACTTACCATAACGTATTAAGAACAATTTTTTTAGGTACTTTTCTGTTAGCTGGACGCCAGTGATATATATAAACATAAATATACATATCACTGGCACCCAGGTAACAGAAAAGTACCTTTAAAAAAATAGCTAGTTTTAATAAATTTCATGTGATTAATAAAACTTTTTATATTAAACAAGATTTTTTTATCATTATTACTCTGAAAAACAGAACAGAAAACTTTTAATTTTATATAATAATAACCATTTACAAAATTACATTTATTTTTAAAGTTTTAGGACCAACGTCCATTATTTACTGAAATGTTTACAAAACAGGATAGGCGCGAACAGCTTCGATCAGTCTTTCCTTCATTTTCGCTGAAAAACGTGGCACACTCGCACTTGAAACTGTGTTCGAAACACAAGTGGCAGGCAGGATCTGCGTCAGAAAAACTGCGCGTGAGTCAATATGCGCTCTCCTGTTCATTTCAATGCTTTACAAAATCGCGTGACGTAAGAACCTGCCCCGCGCGTGTTGGCTGCGTCTCAATGTGCGCCTTGACTAAGAAAGAAGGAATACGCGGCCGAAAATGCTCTAGAACAGCGGTTCTTAAACTTTGGGGGGGGGGGGGGGGGTCTTAGGAGCGCAAGACCCCTCAACGCATCTTCGAAAGGTACGCAAAGGTGTCGCTTATTTTTCTTTTTTCTTTTATTTATTTATTTAGGCATTTTTTCGTGGAGAAATTTTGCTATTGAAATGAAAGGAAAACCTAAGAATGCTGTTAAAAACTGCAGTATCATTAGTTTATACTATACAAAATAAAACTTCTCTGTAATGAAATCCTGCCTTAAAGGAACAAATTCGTCCCTATGAAAAGAATATAATATAATTTTATTTTCCAAATTAAAAACCTGTGTGTGTGTGTGTGGGGGGGGGGGGGGGGGTCGATCTAAAGCGATTCCTTTTTAGCAGGTTTTACTATAGATCTATTAGTTTGTGTATTACGTTTTCAATATAAAAAAAAGAAAAAAAGACAAACAAAATCGGTAAAATCCTAGAGCTCCGCGATAACAGAGGAACTACGAAAAGGGCACCTTTGGTAACTAAGACTTTCAAAACCATTGCTCTTGACCAATGGTTCCCAAAGGTTTAATGACCGCGTACCCCTTGAAGGATTAAATTTATCTGACGTTTTTATTTGCTGGTAAGATTCATAAATAGGAGAAAAAAAAAATGCTCGAGCGCAATGCAAATAAACATAACTTTTATTTTACATTTAGTGAAAACTTCCCAGATAGCAAGTTTTTTAATACTATAACGAACACGTTTGTTTAAACTTTGCATCTTCCAATCTTCCATATATGAGCCAGCCGTTGATTTTGAAAATGAAAAATATCCTTTTTGTTGAAATATATATATATATATATATATATAGTTAAAACTAAATCTAACATAAAATTTATGTTTTTACTAAGTTAGGGTGTCAACGATTTTAATCGCAGTAATTTAAATCGTTGATTAAAATCTTAAATTGACTTAAGTTTTAAAATGATGTGAAAAAATATTAAAATCTAAGATGAACATAATTTGCACTATTTTTAAAGGTATGTTGCCTACTAAATAAATGTTACAAGCTTAAGGAATTAAGCTTGTAAATAATAATTAAAAAATAGTGTAATGATCTAGTTAATATTAAAGTTTTATCGGGGATAAAATACATTTAAAATTGATATTGCAATTCATGATAATTGCTAGCTATTGCAATTATCACAACTTTCTGGGAGTAATCAAATTATTCACATTCTCATATACACTAAACACAACAAGCATAATAAACTTCTCCTGTTCTTATGATTCTGTTCTTTTCTCATTTACAAATAAATATATAACAGTAAATTAGAGCTAGGAAAGAATGAAAGCGTAGTAACATATGCTCAACAGCTATTGTGAATGAGAATTTTTTTTATTATTATTTAGTATAAAAATGCTAAGTATAGCAATAGCTATTTCTATGGAAATTGAAAGAATCTGTTTTCTACCTTTATACTCATACAGAGCAAATAAAAAAATCAGTTATGAATGAAAAAAGTGTGTGTGTGTAGATAACCTTTTTTAAAAATTCCCGCTGCATGGATAATAATGCTGATATTTAATGTTTTGAAAAGTGGATGTGGATTGCAGATATATAAACATGGCATAAACCATGTCATTCTTATGTTTATATTTACTTTATGTGCATCTATAAATTAACATATATAATTAATTTCCTCTCTCTTTTTTTTTCTTTTTGTGTGTGTGTGGGGGGGGGAGGGGGGTGGTGGTGGTGGGGGGGGGGGGAGTAATGTACATATACATGTGTGTAAGTTTAGATTTATGAGATGACAGTAATTTTACAAACTACAGGTGCGAGAGGAGCTAATACTATAATATTTGTGCTAAAAGTTTTCATTGTGAAAATAAATTTTTGAGTAAACTCTGTACTCTGTCAAAACAATTTTCATCTCTAGATAATTGAAAATTTCAAATATGTGCATTCCAAATATTATTATTAGAATAAATGATATCCCCCCCCCCCTCATTATTATGTCATTTCTTTAATTTTACTTAACTTTTAGATTGCTACCTTTTTTTTTCTGTATTTTGGTGATGATGTAAATTTTTATCGATACCGTTTATTTGGAATCTTAATTAGCTTTCCTGGATGTTTTATCCGTGTGTGGGAGAAACTTATTTCACGGACCTATTAAATTTAAAATTGATATTTAAATATCTAACAGAGCCTTTTCCCTAACGCATTAAGATTTATGTGAATTACACAATCTCTGTCTAAAGGACACAGCATGAAGTTCAGCGTTGTGTGTTTGTTAAACATGGTTTACTTTTCGCAATAATTAACAGTACAAGTGTTGGCAGGTGTCCCAATTTGCGCGGGTCTTTCCGATTTTCAGCGTTTCCAAGAGTCGTCCCGCGAAATCACTGGGCGGGATTCGGAATTTCCTGTTTCTCATACTGTGAAAAATCTTTTAAATTTCTGTTCGTACCATGCTATTTATTAGTCTACGTCGAGAAAAACCTAACATGAAATATAACAACATAAAAAACCATACAAAAAACGTTTCAAACAAACAAAGTCTTAAAGCACTGTAAATTTTCAGAAAAATACTGTTTATATATTGAGATCACCAGTACGTTCAGTTGAATTATAGTTGATGTTTGATGAGTAATTGTATGTTTCCTAAAAAAAAGGAGCGGGGGGAGAGTAGTTTTATTGACTTTTAAATAAACCAACCACCAACCTAAGCATGTGCGTTTGTTGAATATTCATTTATTATAATGCTTATAAGTGTTTAGATTACACCATTTTTAAGTAATGGTTGGAATCATTATTGTATTGCGTTGCATACCACAGTGGTATCTTCTGGAATATTTCTGAAAGAAAAGTAAATCTTAATTGAAAATTTCAGTAAAAGTATAAGACATTTTATTTATTAGGATTTTTCTTCCAGAAACTCCGTGAAAAAATTTGTTTTTATGTTGCAATTTAGAAACGGTTGTCCCGCAATTTGTAACATAGAACCTGTTAACACTAAACAGTACTCATGTCAATCTATTTCTGATAACGAAACAATATATTACTTGTCTCTTATTTCTCTCTAAAAAAAATTTTCCTCACGTTAGCTTTAGAAAAATGAAAATAAAATAAGAAAAGTTTATTTTTTCCGAGAATTATTTGATCTATTTCTATAAATAGTTAATATTGGTGTTAACTGAATGAAGACTAATCTAGCTCGACAGCAGCGAACACTTTTCAACAGGTGTTTTAAGGTGAAAGAAAGTAAAGATAACTTCTTTCGTTTTCCACCACTGATTCCTTCCTCTTTTCGTTTTCTTCGGCGCTTTGTGTCCCCATTCACTTTTCCCTGAAATTTCTCTTCACGATCAAAAACCGACGAAAAACAATCGTCAGTGTCCAATTTTTAGCCACACACACAGCATCCAAAACGGCGTTTCCCCGGACGTTCAGAGATTGCGCGAGAAAAAAAGAGGTTGGGCAATGCATTTCCATTTTATTATTATTTTTTCTCTTTATCTCTGAGTGTACGAGTTGAGTTGTGGTTGGCCTTGTCCCACTTTCGCGCGCGGATGTGTGAGCACAAACGGGCGATTCCATTGCCCAGAGGGAGAGTCAGCTTTAATTCAACGAGATCTTGACAGTTTTTTATTCTTCTTTTTATTACACCTTTCCTCTTTTTTTTTTTTTTTTTTTTTTTTTTGTCGAGGCGCGGGGGGAAACGGGAATTTTTGTTTTTCTCGGGGAGGGGGGGATACGTATCTATTTTAAGTATGATTTATTTATGTATGAAAAAATATATTTGTAACAAATTAGCACGTCGTGCTAAGGTTAAATTTTCATTGTATTACAATTTTTATTATCTATGATTAATATCAGCTTCGACGTTCGTATCCCCCCCCCCCCCCAAAAAAAAAAGTATCTTACTATAGCTTAATTCTTTGTGTAAATATATATATATACAGTAGACTCCCTTAAATCCGCATAGCTTAAAACCGGAGGTTATGCAGACTTTAGATTTTTGCAGATTTCTGGTCACTGTTTGGTTTACATTTTTTAACAATAATTTGAATTTAATAATGCACTCAAAATTATAATGAATGCTTACAATAAAGTAAAATAAAAAATTTAAGAAAATTAAAAAAAAAAAAACATTTAAAATATTAAAAGTAAAGTTCAAGTAAATAATTAATAACGCATAACTAAATATATATAATGATGAGATTTTTTTTTTTTTAACTATTCAGTGAAACTCGCCTTATAAATGTACACTCATAATTCACATCAAAATCTTAAAATAACAAAGTTTTCTTTCATGTTTAGCCGTGCTTAATAACCAAAACAGTTTGATTAATACAAAAATTATTTGATAAAAATATTGCGATCGCCACTGACATTAGCATTATCTATAATTTTTTCAGAAATAAATTTATACTTCCTTCATGAGAAAACATGAGTTGAATAATATCAAACAGAATCACAATGTGTACATAATGATATAAAAATTAAAAATAAACTGAAATTTTACACTTACATCTTAATTGTAAGTTTCATTGTTTACATTGGAAACGATGTGCTGATTTTAGGGTGGCTGATTTGAGGGAGTCTACTGTATATAATCTCCTTAAAATATTATAAAGATAGATTATAAAATTATTTATATAACGACATGAAATTTAGAAAAGAATTCGTTCATTAAAACTGACTTATTAAATCGATAGTTGTAGGTTTTTTTTGTAAGATATTTACAATACAAAAATTTAAAATTTCGCTAATATCTGTTTTGTAAATTTTGTATTTCTTTATAGTGCATGAAATATATAATCTGCTGACATAAATAGAAGTGTCAAAGAAATTTTATATACAGTTTTCTTCAAATGGACCTTAGTACTGTCGGGCCTATATTAAATCAGATCAATAAATATATTTTACTTACATTTTGAATTTGTGCTTATTTAAATACCCAATGCCTTACAAATTCATTTGATACTAAATACTATTGTGCATGTTAATACATAAAAATAAAACAAATAAATAAAAGGAGCAACTTAGAATGCTTGTTGAATTTTTAATTTTTTTTTTTTTTCAGATGTAAAATAATTATCTATCTTTGATATTAACTGATAAGGTTTTTATTTGTCTTTGCAATTTACAAAAGTTTTATTGGGGGATGGGGATAAAAAGTTTTCATGTTTTTAATACGTATAGTTTATCATATGTAAATACTAATATTGCACCTTACAATTAAAAAAAGAAATTGAATAAAGAAAATTCAATCGATAAATTGACTCGCAACTTAAATAATTTATTTTGTAATTTTGTAAACGTTATTTTTAAAAAATTAAATCTGATTTTTTAAATTTAAAAAATTGTTTTTTCTATACATCTTGATAATAAATAAAATTAAAAAAATTAAGGAATTCTAAGCAATAAATCGTGATTTGGATAATTTGTTTTAAATCATAGAATCACGTAAATAATCACGTCTTGTTGAAGTTTAGAAAAGAATCATCCATATGTCATGAATTCGATTGCATGCATTGTAAAAAAAAACTTGAATCGGCCATTAACAATATTGTGAAACTTATGAAGATTCAGTTTTCCCTGCATTTCTTATAATTAACAGATTTTTAAGAAATCAACTGAAAATTTATTGTATATTATATTACGCACAAAATTTTGAAAGGATTTCATTGAGACAAATCGGGCATTTGGTGTAGTTTTTCTTTCCACTGAGACGAATATTGAAACCTCTGCATAAATTAGGACATCTCGAAAAGGGCAAAATTGGGAAATTTCATTAGTGGTCAGTAATAGTAGTTTTGTAAGTGGCAACTTTTTTATTTAAAAGTGCTAAACAATAAACTTTAGTTAAAATTTATATTAGTATTATTCAAAAATTAAATAGACCAAATAAATGTGTTAATATTAACATATTGTAACCAGCAAAAGTGGAATCTTTGATGGAATGCAAGAAAATATTATTTTCATCTTGCAGGAAAGGTGACCGCTGGCAGACAATTTTTTAGTAGCCACTTTATTTTTCATTTACTGACCCTGTGGCCGGCGCTAATTTTGCCCTTGTAGTAAACACTATTATAAAACACATTTTTAACTGCGATTTGCACTTATTTTTCTCTAGACAGATTCCGGAAAGAGATTGTTTCTGAAATCGGAATAAATTTTCATTTGAACCAGTGGTTCTTAACCTTTTTCTTACCTCGCGGCACACTTAAATCCATGCTTTTTGACTTTTAAAATTTTTCTTTATATGGAAATGTAATAAATTGTATATAATATATATATATATATATATATATATATATATATATATATATATATATATATATATATATATATCACATAAATTATATATATATTTATTTATAAATTTTCTTTATATATATCGTACCCTTCAATCCTTTTCCAACGATCATCTCTATTGCATTTTTTATTGTAATCTTTTTCGTTCAGGAGGCATAACTTTTCTCTGAGAAAATTAAATTTATTTGGAGTTGTGAGATAGATTTCACAATTTTCTCGCACACTTTTATAAAAAGTATGCAAACAGATAAATAAACTGCATAAAACATGCAAATTTATTATACTAAACTTCATTTCAAAGAAAATCGAATAACATGAAATGCTGGATGTTACACAGTGTGGATACTTTTGTTAATTCTTTTTTAAAAAAATCTGAGGACAACTTAATTGAAAATTGTTGTGGCACACCTGAGGTTCTCCCACAGCACACCGGTTGAGAACCACTGATTTAGAATAAAGTACATAAAAAAAAATAATAACATTTGCATAAATAATCAGGGTCGAATAAAGGTAGAGACAAACGATGAAATTCTGGTAAATATTATTGTTATTAACCTTTGTACAATTACCAATAATTATTAGTTTTTGAATTATAGTTGATATTTTTTAATATATAAATGAGCGCATTTCAATAATCTTAATAAAGGCAAGGCTTAAAATATTATAAATTTTAAAAGGTCTGAAAGCTGTTACCTTCAGATTATCAAGTCGTGTCCAATGGACTAGGGTCCTACATCAGGTCGGGTAACCCGATTTTATCCGAACCCGACTCGACCCGTGGGTTGGGTCAGATCGGGTTGTTGCTAATTTATTCTTTTTGTTACGGGTCGAGTTGACTTTAAATGTTTCGAGTTTGGTGTTCACTCATTAGTGTCGGGTTCGGACCCGAACTTCGTGTTGATCCGATTTTTCAAAAGAGTCCTGAATATTTTTCAAATGAAGAAAACTATTTGAATATTAATCAGTTTCAATTGTTATTAATGTATTAATGAGACTTTTTGTTCTTTTTTATACAAAAAAAGATAAATAAAATTGATATTCGAAATGTAATTTTTGACTACTTTTTCCATAATTGCATTAAAATATGGATTAATTTTCTTTGATTTCGGGTTTTTGGTTGACGCGGGTTATATTTCGGGTTAGTGATTATTATTATTTTATTTTTGCAGGGGGGGGGGGGGGGTGTCTGGTTGTACCCGTCCCGTGCAGGACTGTACAATAGACCTGAAAGGAATTTTTCTACCTTTTTGTATACAAAAATTGCAAATAGCAAAAATAACTGTTTAATCAATAACGTTGATGATATACAGTATGTCGCCTCCAGCTTTCTAAGATATTATTATACTTTATCACAATGAGTTCACTAACTATGCATAACACTTTTCAATTCCATTTCAAACTGTCTAATAAATAATTTTTTGAAGCTCCTCCTTTGAATTTTAACACCAAGTTACTCATAAGAATAATTGTAACTGCATATTTAGTACATAAATTATATTCATTATTCTGTTCTGAGTATTTGCATATATTAATAGCGTATAAAATTATCGTCATATTTATATATCTAATATAAATGCTTCCGTTATCTAATATAAATGTCGCCAAGCTTCCGTTTTTCTTCCCTCCTATCTTCAAATAAATATGCTTTGAACAAATAATAATAATAATAATAATAATAATAATAAAATGTTTTGTGATACTTATCTCATTTCATTTATTATGTGCCTAAAAGTTTTGGCTTAATAAGTAGATAAAAAATCATTAAATGAAATTATTGCATCAAAGAGTCGTTAATGGCATTTACCCTATCATTAACTATAAATTTGTTTATTGCATTTAACTTAGAGTAAATGTCCGTATTTCTCTTATCGTAGTATCCATCAAAAATGCATGCGATGAATGAAATATTTCAGCAGTGCACTTACTGCGGAAGTGACGTTTTCAGCGCAAGTGTTTTTTTTTTTTTTTTTTTTTTCTTTATATCTATCTATTTTTAATACTTCAATTTTGATTAAACAGAAAGGATTCTTTCAGCAATCTATAGCTGTCCCGATCTGAAAATTATGATGTTCTCACGAAATTGAAAATTCATTATTTTCGATAATTATATCTGATGATGATATTTTTAGGATTAGGAGTAACCTAAACATTAATTACTTCACGCCAATTTTGTGGTACTTTAACCTCTCCCTCAGTCGCAGGTTATCATGAAATTTATTTTCTAAAAATTATAATGTCAATATATATTGGATCAAAGAGGCACGGCACGTCTCGATTGATTGTCGTCTTGTACGGTGATCTCTCATTTATACGCGATACACGGAAATCATTTTTCAGCACCAGTTTTTCTTTTTTTAGGGTAATTTTCGTCTTCTTAAGAGGCTACTTCACTCAGACGAAAACACCCGCTCGCTAATGTTAATCCTATGGGGGAAATATTTTAAGATATCTCGTTCGCATTTCAATATTTTTAAAATGATTTTTTTTGCATTGGATAGCTGAGGTCAATCTCTATGCACGCTCCTTTCTACTTTTTCGAATTTTGTTGCAGTTTTTTTTTTATTGAGGATACTTTCACTTACAAAACCGGTTCCGAAAGTATCTTAATAAATAAAAAAAAAAAACTTGTAATCAAAATCGAAAAAGTACAAATGAGTGTTTAATTTTTATCTTTTAGGATGTAAAAAAATATGTAAGTATAACTAAAAAATAACTAATTCGCTTAGTTTCTGACAATCGAAATTCGTAGTTTCAGGATGGTTTTTATAATTTTATCTGGCAAAATGCTATTTATTTATTTTTTTAAGCATGATCCCATTAGAATACCATCTATAAAATAATAATAATAATAATAATAATAATAATAATAATAATAATAATAAATCGATTTTTGGATTTTTTAAAAACTTTTTTAATGAGGGGGACGGGGTTAAAATAAAATAAAAATTTTAATAACAACCATGAAGTATTATATCAAATTTAAATATCATTAAAAACAGGGGGAAATGACATAACTGGCAGCTCTTTAAGTCAAATAGCTTTTTATATAGCGCCTCCTAAACATTTGAAGATCAGAAAATTTCGCGCAATTTGCGTATATTTGAAAGCTAACAACTCCTAAACAGCATGTCTGTAACTTCATATTTTCCATATTTTTAATAGTTATAATTAAAGGGGGTGGAATTGAAAAACGTAAAGCTCCAAAAATATTTTTTGATGGTTGGTTTGACATGGAAGGACCCAAAATATACCTCTAATATACGTAGACCGGGTCGATTTATTTCAATGAATTTTCTAATTTTTATGTTTTAAGTTAGGAAATTTTAGCCATTGTGAAGCAATTAATAAAGTGAAAATTTGTGTATTCAGTTGGTGCCCTATTTGTGTTTTTAACCGTCCAAAAAATTCAAGTCGCATATTCTAAGTGATACCAAAGAGCAAGTGAAATAAATATTTAATCAAATTGAGATGTTTTATTTATAACTTAAAACACTGTTTAAAAACAAAAAAAATTTAAAGAGAATTAATTAAAGAACATTTTATAGGCTAAACTGAAAACATAGGGCTTATTGATAGTTAAAAACAGAAATTATTTAGTCATCTTCATCATCACTGTTACAGTAAAATAAAGTATTTCCTTTTGCACACTTGTCATGGGACCACCTTTTGCATCTAAGACATTGAACCCAGTCTCGTCCTTTTTTGGATTGGTAATCACAGTAAGAACGTGCGTAAAGGTGCCCCGTCGCCATGTTTGGATTTATTTTTAACGTGCAACGAAAATTAATAACATTTCTGTTCATAGAAATACAGTTCTCAAAAAAGGATAAAATTCTGCTAATGTTCATATATTTGTTTATCCTTAACTAAATATTAGTTCACAATAAGTTCAATACCAAATTTACTCACCTTGAAAGAAAACAGGTTATACTTTCTGCATTCTAGACCGAAGCTCGACTGACGCTCAAAAACTTAAAAAATGGCTGTAGTAACATTACTGCAGCAGAGATTCCAGACAACGTCCGTAAGAAAACGGGTTTTGTCCCTAGATAAACGGACTTTGCTCTTATATAAACTGTTTTTCCCGTAAAAACATGAAATTTGCGGATATTGACCGTTTACCTTGAAAAAGGGGCATTTTCCGTAAAATTACGGCAGCAATTCACGGAGAATGTCCGTGAATTTACAATTTTTTTTTTACAGTGTGTGAGAATACCAGCTAGGGAGCAGCATCAATCTGTTATGACTGGTGGGGCGCCAGTTATAACTCGTTTCGGAAAAAGTACACTGCGTAAACGTGCCCCGGTCTACCCTACTAAGTACCTGAATAAAAGTACATATTTTTTTAATGAACGTTATTATGTTGCTTGCAAATAATGCATACCAAATTGTTTTCATAGATTAGATGTGACGTCACAATTCGTTAACCTCCTTCCTACCACAATGTGTCGTCTTTGTGATACCCCTCCCTCTTCTTCCTTAAAGTAAGACGCAAATAATTTACAATAGTTAGTAAAATAGTAAAATTTGGATGACATAGATTACACTGTAAAAAAATATAAATAAATAAATAAAAATCTCTAAAATTGGCAGGTAAAAAAATATGTCAATTTTGGCGCCAGTGGAAAACCGTTTAATTTACAGAAAATGTCTGTTTATTTTCATTAAAAGTTTTTTTTCAATTAAACATTACAAATCCATTTTTTTTTTTTTTAACGGGAAAAACTGTTTTTCTTTAAAACAGTTTTTTTCTAGGGTTTTTAGGGTTTTTTTCCCCTATAGACTCGTGTAGACCGGACCTAAGGCTTCAATCTGTGCCGTCTGAAGCAGTTTTTATTTTATTTATTTTTATTTTTTGTAAAAATGATAGCTGTACATTGTGAACGTGTTTGACGGAATCTTCAGTTGTATAGCACAGGTTTTCATCGATTATTGTGATTAATCCATCCCGCAATATTACCATACTAATCGAATCACGTATTCAATGAAAAAAAACTGCAATAGATCCGCCAATTTTCTATAAAACCCAATATATATAAATAAACAATATAATAATGTACTACAATATTATTTTTGGTATGTTTATTAGTAAAAAGTACATATTTACAGCTTAATTTGAATTTTTTTTTTTTTTTTTTTTAAAGCAAATTGTGTCTATTTTCAATTAGTTGATCTTAAATTTTATTAAGTAAGTGAAAAAAAAAATAGAAAAAGACATTTAGAATATTGTTTTATTAAGTTTTCATGCTAAATGACATATGTTTTAATGTCTAATTTATATTAACTCTGAAAATATTTATAATCATCAATAAGTTGACTATTTTGAAAATATCATGATATTTACGAACCCTGCATATGTATATCATACATCAATTAAACTTATTTTTTACAATTTAAAATGATAGCACACATAAAAACATTTTATTTATTTAATCATTTATAGGATAAATTTTAAAAATATATGTTTTCTCTTAAAAATTTACCCTTAAAAAAGTATTTGTATTAATGAAAGAGGGTTACTTAGACAATATATTTAATCTCTCATCTAGAAATAATTATCATTTATACAATTGAAGATAAATCAGTTTATACAAAAACCAAGCAATTGATTCCTTAAATATGTTAATAAATATAAGTTATCAATAAATTCATATATGATATTTACACATATGTATTTACAATATTTGATAAAGGATTTAAATTTCTAAAAACAAAATTTTATGGTTTAGCAGCCAATTAGGGCTATTTATTATTCTATTAAACTGCAATATACAATACAAAAACATAAACCACATGTTTTAATATATATATATATATATATATATATATATATATATATATAACCATTAATGAAACATTACCGAAACACGAATAAAAACTATGAAATTATGAATTAGTATGTAATAATTAATTGACAACAATAGTGTATTCCCAACACTCTGAATATAGATTCCATATACATATTTAAAAGAAGAAGAAATTAAATTAAAAATTGAAAAAATGAAATTTGTGGAATTTAGACAGAATCTTCAGGTCCCAAATAAAATGTGTGGTTTCATCATCCTATTAGCCATAACATTGCTAAAGAATATGATTTTGGGACTACCACACCATAATAGAGAAAAAAAAACTGTGAAAAAATCATAAAGTTCAAAAAATAATAAAAAAGAAAGAAACCTTACCCATAAAAATGAGAAAATAACAGTGAAATTAAATCATAAATTTCAAAATACAACAGGATTAAAAAGGATATAGGCAAACACAACAGTTACCAGATATAATACATGATCCATACAGGAGTCATCACATAACATAGGCAATGAATATATATATATATATATATATATATATATATATTAATAATTAAAAATATATATATATATTACTTAATTTCTATATTTAACTGTGTATTTTATTTACTTTTTAAACATTAACAATATAAATGTGTCCAAAATGTAAATTTTTAAAAATGTAAACAAAGATTAAATACACATGAATCTGCAAAATGCTTGGAACCAAGCAGTGCGAATGAGTGGTCTTCTATTTTGCTAGATTTATTAAATGCGTACGAATTCCTGCTTAGACCCTGTTATCGGTCGCATTTCTTGTCGGATTTTTGTTTATTTTGCAAAAAAAATTGAGCCGTTTGGCTGGCAAAAGAAAAAAAAAGGGGGGGGGGGGGTGGATAATCGAATGCTCATTAATCGAAGGATCGTCTGAAAAAAAAAAAAATGTATTACTCTAATTGAGGGAAATCTGTATTTTGTATTGAAATTGATCTTCCTTTAATAATTCTGTTTTTTTACGTTCTTCTATATATAATAGAAGAAAGAAGAAAGTACTGTAATCGAAAAAAAAAAAAACTTTTCGACGGATTTACACGTTTTAGGGGCCAGCGATCGCGAAAAGCACGTTTTTACAAAAATGTCCGTGTGTCTACGTGTACTCTTTATATCATCAAAAAGTGTATGAAGTTATGCATAGAATTGAACCAAACTTCATATTTATGTTTTTGACTAGGGCCGTCAGGCCCAAATTGAAATGGGGGATATTCTCCCGGAAGGGGACGTTGTAATAGCGAATTTAGGTGCGATATTTCTTCTGTATCATTGGAAAGTGTATGAAGTTATGGATATAATTGAGCCAAACTTCATTTATACATTTTTGACTATGGACGTCAGGTCCCAGTTGAAATTGGGGATATTCCCCCAGAAAGGGGCGCTGTAATAGGGATTTTTGTGGGAATTTTTCGATTTCTTTTGCTGTTTAAGTGAATAATTTATGAATATTTGATGTATTACCCGTGGATTAGACTTCATTACGAAATCCCCCCCCCCCCCATCAAAGGTTTTAAAATATTTATTGGCAAAAAACTTAAAGGGTAAATAAATAAATAAGAAAAAAAAAATCTGTAG
Organism: Maratus michaelseni; assembly: GCA_963931845.1. NCBI lineage: Eukaryota > Metazoa > Arthropoda > Arachnida > Araneae > Salticidae > Maratus > Maratus michaelseni. The sequence goes on along the minus strand of OZ007590.1, from coordinate 407,836,165 downwards.
ATCTGTTAACTACTCATTTTGTTGTTGTTTTTAAATGCATAGTTAAAAAATATACGCTTTTTGAAGTATTAAGATGTATGAAATAGAAGAAAGTTTTGGGATTGTCACATCCGACTAGTTTCTTTATAGATTTTTAAAATTATGATTTTCTTTATCCGACTTTTTGCTCATTTTAAACTTCATTATTTCTTTTAAATGAAATTTCATTTGTATATAATTGTCCAAGTGAGCATGTTATTTCACCGGCTGTCCAAGGCGGTAATGTTATTTCATATATATATATATGTTTTCATAAATAGGACACATTATTTTTCTTAAAAAATAATTTTAATTGTTAGATAAGGTTAATTTTTAAAAATCGACATTTTTTTTTTTTAAATTTAGTTGAATTGACACCGGGTATATTTCATTCGGACCAGAAAATATCGATCTGGACAGACCTCTAATTCCCTCCCCCCTCCTATTTTCCCAACAATTCGAAAGTTTCGAGTATTCGATAACTTCATCCGTTCCCGCATTTAGTAATGTTGATTTTTTGTTGTTGTTGTTGTTGTCTTTTTTTTTTGGGGGGGGGGGGGGAAACTTTATTAGTTATATATGAGTGGGATAGGTGTTGTAAAAAAAACTGTGACTGTAAGAAATTCTGTGACTAAGTACCAATTTCTTTTAGTCTAATGCTTGCTCAATGCATAAAATTGGTTTATTATGATTGGAGTTGAACGTTTGTCGTGGAAGAAGTGGCAGCAAAAAAATTTAACAGTGCTATTTCCAAACAAAAATCTTCGTTAGTAGATTTCTACGACATTTGCTGTAGAAATCAACCACGAAGATTTTTCTTTGGAAATAGTGGTGTTAGAACTTTTTGGTGCCATTTTTTTCCCGCTGCAAACATCCTACCCCAATTATGATTATTGCTCATTGCTATTGTTTTACATTAATTTGCTGGATTTCTCATTATTTATGCTAGTTTCGTTTATCTCTTTGCAGCCGTTCGTGCCGATCGAATGAGAGGGGGTCGCAACAAATTTGGACCCATGTACAAACGAGACAGAGCCCGGAAGCTACAGCTGATGAGGCAGAAGCAGATAGCAAGGGCGCAGTGTCAGGGGCCCTCTCCGGGCAACGAAGTCATGCCGGCGGGACCCCCACCTTTTCCACCTCCCCTGGCTTCCCCATCACTCTACCCCGCAGAACACATCAAGCAGGAGCTCATCCAGATACCACAACTCAGCTCCTCCACCAGTTCTCCCGACTCCTCCCCTTCTCCCCTGTGTGCTCCTGCGCCCCACTACGCCTTGGCTATCGCAGCACCGGAACCACTGAAAGCGCCCTGGGCCTCTGCGACGCTACCTCCCCCTCCGCCACACGCAGGTGGTGCCAGTCCGAAACCCCCTCCGCCTCCCCCTTTCTCTGCGCTGGTCGGCAGCGGAGGGGCGAGCGGAGGCGCTGGAGACCTGGGCAGCGGGAAGTTGCAGCCGCTGATCAGGGAATTCCAGCTCTCGCTGCCGGACGACAAGGAGTGGCAGAGCAATCTTTTTGGTCTTCTTCAGAACCAGACGTACAACCAGTGCGAGGTGGACGTATTCGAACTGATGTGCAAAGTCATCGACCAATCGCTGTTCGCACAGGTGGACTGGGCACGAAACAGCATCTTCTTCAAAGACCTCAAGGTAAGGAGTCTTTTTTTATTCCTATTCCAACCAATAACATAGGTAAAAGGCTTGATTTACCTAAAAGGCACATGAAGCATCACCTTCCCCTTTAAAATTTACGACCCCTCCCCCCCCCCAAAAAAAAAGGACTGTAAAATGAGACTTTTAATTCCCATATTTTATTTCCTTCATTCAATTTTTATAATTTGCCTAAAGCAAGAGATAATCCACACTACTTCAGGAAACTTATCTCTATCCGGGAAATCTGAATGTGATCAACAGGCTGTTAACCTTTCATATGTCAAGTTCTGTCTTCTCCTATCCCAATAACAAGGAAAGATATTAGCAGGGCCTAATTAATACACGGTCCTGCAGATACGAGCCCTGGGCACAAAAATGACAAGTACACCCCATTTACACGTTTCATATAGGATAAGAAATTTACATACAAATTATATCAGTATAAGATTTTCAAAAGAATTTCATCTTCAAAGCTTTAAAAATTTACAATTTTATAACTTTTTAAGGCTTTGCCCTTTTTTATACTTCATAAATTCATCCAAAACTTAATATATGTTTTAAATAAAAAATCTGAAGCTAACCCTCTAAACATGAACTTTGTTCCTGAAAATTGGGGGCATCTGTTCACTTTAGAGTGACTATATTTATCAGAGTAGCGGCATAGACGCGTTGCGCATGCTCAGGTTCGAAATTTTTGTCCTAACTACGGCAAGCCGCTTTACAGAATTGTCTTGTGAATGCACAAGTTTGGGGCACCACACTTCATCAGAATCTAGGCTTCACTTTGGCTCCATCGGGCCCTGGATATTACATTGGCAATCACCCAATTCCCAGTCCTCCTTTGATTCCTAGAAGGCAGGCCATCTTAAAAACCTCTGTGGCGCAAAATGATTTAAGATGGATCATGGCCTGCAGTGTCCAACTCCACTTCCTTGACCACGGGTCTTGAGATGCTACACATAACATAAATATTCAGTCTGATGCGGAACCACCAGAGTTTAGTTTTTAAGCACACTTGATCCTTATTTCATCGACCCTGATGGAGTGAAAGGTTTAGTGAGCCTTGCTTAATTCATGAGGCGAACCTAGGACATGTAACTTGGCAGCGTAAGGCGCTAACCATATAACTACCGGGCGTCAAAGTCCGTCTTAAACAGGTTTTAATTTAAACAGCCTTGTAACACCGACTGTGGATTTTGATTGCTGGAAAGTATCTCTTAGGTCAAATTATGTTTGCACGAGAAATGAGTCATTTTGTTTGTGACTAAGTAAATGACTCACACGTTCATTTATCTTGGGTTTTGCTGACCATTTTCACGACGAGGGTCGCTAATATCACATCTAGGATTTTGTGAATCTAAAATATAAATATTTTACGAATTGCAATTTAGACCTAAAACTCTGCGGCTCTACAATATTTTGAGGATCATACGCCGGTTGTGCCTAACTCTGCATTCTTGATCATGGCCCTTGGAATGCTATATAGCATGTGTCACGGTCAGATGGTTAGCGTAACTCGGAAACCCCCCAGTGTTTAGTTCCCAAGCAAGCTTTTTACTCATTTTATCGAGTCCGAAGAAATGGGAAGTCGAGTGAACCTTACTCAAATCCCCACGCGAACCTCGAACCTGTAAGCGTAACAACGCAATGCGCTGACCACTGAGCTACCGGCTTTCTAATTGCAATGTCAGTTGCAGCTTTTTCGATAGACCAGGACTTGATTTACCGGCGGGGCAAACTTCCACCAGTAAATTTAAACAGAAATTTTTTATTTGTTTAAAATGTCAGATTCGTGCAGAATTTTTGTCAAAAATAAGGTAAAAATTTCTGTTTGTTTTTACTGGTTCAAGTTTGCTTGCCGTTGCCGGTATTGAAATTATCACTGGTTCCTGTGTATTTATCCTTTATGTATAAGAAAGCTAAGCAATAGGTTCTTTGACGCGTTCAACTGTTTTGTGACAGGTCCGATTTTATTTTTAAATGATTAAATTTGTGAAAGGTTCAGTTTAGAGGTGGAGAAGTTTCATGAAAGGTCTATTTTAAAGACAAAGAACTTTGTGGAGAGTCCTATTTCGGAATGAATTTTTTTTTTTTTAAGTGCCCTGTTTTAAGATGAAAGTTTTTGTGAAGAGTTCTTTTTAAAGACCCAAAACTTTTAAATAACAGATCCCTGACTGGCAACTATTTTTATATTCACTCGTACCACGATTTACAACAAAGTTTCTTTGTGGTAGATTTCTCTTGAAATTATTGTAGGTAATGTACAGCAGAGTGTGGCAAATGTGTAAATGTATGACAGAGATCATATTTAAAAAGTGGTGCGAATAGAATTAAGAAATAGTCGCTAGGACGACCTATGTCCCAACCCCGTAATCAAAGGATTCGAATCTTACCAAAAAGGTTTGAAATGGCAAAAATTGACTGAAATTTGATAGTGCATCAGAAAGACTGTCATTAATTTAGACTGTTACTTCTTTTAGGTAGATTTCGTAAGAAATACTACCTATTACATTCTTCCCTAAGTTGGAATTTTTGAAACATTTTTTCACATCTACGCCGATCATGACTCCCAGAACCCAAAACCACCCCCAGTTCAAAACTTTCTCTATCTATCTATCTATGTCACTTTCTTATGGACACGATAACGTCAATAATTATGCACAAATCTCTTCCAAACTACTATATAAAATCAAGGGGCAAAAAATCTCGGTCAAGTTTGTTGATGGGCAAAATCGAACTAAGGGGTGGGGGGGGGGGGCTTTTTGTGAAAACAGAAAAAAACCCATAACGTCTGAATTAGGATTAGGAAAAGGGCCGAAAACTTATGTATGACAGATGTTTGATATCATTAAAAATAGGGGGGGGGGGGAGGGTTTCAGAAGAAAAAAATTTCATAACTTCGTCCATTCACAAGATATCAAATCCGCTTAAATTTATTATAAATCCTCTTAATATTATCTAAAACTTTTATATTGACAAGTTTTTTATAGCACCAACCCTTATAGCAAAAAAAAAAAAAAAAAAAAAAAAAAAAAAAAAAAAAAATCCTGCCGGCTTCGCCTGCAAACAAGTTAAATTTCGAAGCGGGCGGTCCCAACTGCGGCATCATGACAAAAAAGTCATTTCTTCTGCAATTCCCAACAAACAGGTGCCCCACGGTCTGCGTCTTCGGAATCTACCTGTGCCTGCTGGCCGAGCCGTCAGGGATTTTTTGCATTTATTTATTTGTTTTATAAAAATAAAAAATATTTGTTAAATTGTAAAAATAATAATAACGAACATTTTAATATTGTTCGACAAAATTAATCTTGCAAAACTAGTTTTGCCACGATTTAGAAGTCCAGGTTTTATATTTTTGAGTCGTCATTTCTTCATTATACTGCTTCTTTAAATCGGACAATAAGGAAAATTTAGTTGTTTTGTGTTTTTTCATTCTTATTTTTATTTTATTTCTCTAAGTGAGAAAGAATCGTTTGGTTTGAGTTGCATGGATGCATGTGTTGCAGGAGAAGAAATGGAGATGGGAGAAAGAAGTGTAGAGGCTACTGGAATGAATAGAATAGCAAGGAAGTAGGTCGGATGTTAAACAGTATTATTCAAATAGTTTTTTCCGGTCTCTCTTTCTTAGTTAAAGTAGTTAGTACACAGACGACTCCCACTACTGGATTTTTATTTACATGATGCACTCACTTCCAACCATCTTAAAAAACCTGCTCGCAAACAGATAATCGTCGCGAGTCCCTTTCCCTGGGAAGCAAAAAAATGGAGTGTCCCACCTGTGTTGATAACCTTCTCCTTGCTCCACTTTTGCTGTAAACCGTTTTTCAGCTCTCTCTCTCTCTCCCCGTTGAGTATTTTTTTTGTACTAGCATCCGTCAGGCCAAAATGTTGGAGCACAGACAGTATTTTGAAGAAAAAAATAATAATAATAGACTGTATTAACTATAATTATAGAGTTGTCAGGTGCAGTATGGCAAAAAGGACATCGAAACGAAGAAAAAAGCAAAACTATCGCTTCTTCAATCGGAACATGTACAAACAAATACATTTTCTTCTTTTTAAAAAAAAATCTTAATAAAATTTATAGTACATGACTTAATAAAATAAATTATCATTATCGGTGCGCTTTTGTATAATATATATATATATATATATGAACACTATTGTTGTCAATTAATTATTATATTCTAATTCATAATTTCATAGTTTTGTTGGTGTTTCGGTAATGTTTCATTAATGGTTATATATATATATATATATATATATACAGAGTTCCCCCCAGACGGTTTCAGAAGTGTGCTGCACCCTGCCTGCCCTTTGGCTTACAAAATAGCACCCTTCTTGCCCTTCATGAAAAGAATTAGCAACCTTCTTGCCCCCTCCAGTAAAATAATTAGCACCCTTCTTGCCCCTCAGTAAAAAAAATGCCCTTTCTCCTTTTTGCACTAAAAAATGTGTTTTTATAGTGAAAACTGACTCAATGTTGTCTTAAAAAGAGTACCCAGACTTTTAAATATCAAAAGTGGCTTTAAAAAACAAAAGAATATCTTTAATAATTAAAAAAAAGCGCCAATAAGAATGTGAAAAGTGCCCGCAAGAATCCAAAATGTGCCCTTAAGAATTAAAAAAATGCCCTTTTTCTCTCCAGCAGCACCCTGCCTTTTTTTAAACCTGGGGGAAACTCATATGTATATATACAAATAGCTTTTTATAAGTTCATTTCACCGTCCTTGTTAGATTAACTTTTTTACCGTCAAATATATTATTGAGTAAAATAGTAGAATTGCTTAAAAAAAAAGTGATGTGATTGCTGCGGTTTTATTTTATCGAATTTACTGAAATTTATAGTCTTCAATCTGTCATAAAATTTCACCCTATAACCTATAAAGATCAAATCTTTATTTTTTTTTATATTTAAATATCTAATTCAACCATTTCAACGTTTTTAATGCTTTAAGAATTTAAAACAGAGTAAGAAATAGCATAATACGTATAAAATTTTAAAGGAAGTTGGGCACTAACCAAATATCGGGATATTTGACATTTCACGTAAAGGTTCTTGGGACGTGTCTTTTATCCCTAATAGGGATGTCCATGGTAACACTAGCTGGCAGGTAAAAGTGTTTCAGTTAGACAGCACAGCAGCAACTCTATTTGGTGCCTGGTGCTATTTTTTTTTTTTTTTTTTTTTTTTTTTTTTTTTACTGATCATCCGTGCAACAGTGGTGATATCTCAAAGCGCCTATCTGCAGTTTTGTATCCAGGGTGTGGCACGGGGGCATCCTTACCCGGAGCATTGAAATGTCCTCCCAGAAGATTTGGGATTATAAGCTTTTAATGGTGAAAAATAATGCAACACCCCCCCCCCCCCCCCCCCACCACCACCACCCAGAGTCACAGAAATGAGAAATCGCTCCCGGAAAAAAAAAAAAAAAAGTCTGAATTCAACACTGACCTATCTGGCTGGGCGCCTGATGTCGGCGCATCACCCTTGCTGCGGCCCTGCAATTAGAAATGGCGCATGGTAATCATAAAATTCAACCATTTCAACTTTTTTTTTCGGTCTCTCGTTAAAATAAGTAGACTCCCACTACTAGATTTATATTTACGTGCATTCCCTTTCATTCATCTTAAACCTGTTCGCAAACAGATAGACCCCTCCTCGTTCCGACCCTGCTTGGGAAGCAAAAAGCGTTTGTGTCCCACCTGTGTTGATTCCCTCCTCCTTGCTCCATTTTTCAGTTTCTCTCTCTCTCTCTCCCCTTGTTGAGTATTTTTTATATAAACATACTCTCTCGTCTTCCGTCCTCATTGCATGGTAAGTTCATTCTTGTGAATCCTGCCATCGAAAGTGCCTTTCTACTAAAGATGCTCTACCCCTCTCCGGGAGGGGGGGGGGGGGGGGCATGCATTATTGCGGTGTGTTCGTGTGCACTTGTTTTCTGCAATCGTCTTCGAAAAGTAGGTCAGCTCGTAGTCGGGATCGAATGCTTCCCACCCCACCCAGAGCCATGGCTTTTGTAACAGGTGGTTGTTGCAGAGAGTTTTCTAACATCCATCTTTCTCGATGCAGTTGTTATTTTCTGTGGAGGCATAGTGTCCAAAAAACTTCGATTATTACACGATGTTGACTTTTAAGGTGACTAGGGGGGGAAGCTGGAACCTAATGTTGGGAGTAAGTTCCTTTTTTAAAAAAAATGCTTTGGCTTGTTTTTGAGGCGCTACGATAATTTTTTGTGTATGAGCGGTCAACATAGACGAACCTCCAGTTCAAAGGGGATACTGAATGGCTCCGAACACCCACGCCAGAATCGGAATTCGAACTTTGCGCTTCCCGAAAGCATCCTTTTTTAAGTTAGTGAGTCATTTTGAGTCTAACGTATAGTCATTTTGATATTCGAATGAATCCTTCGGGCATACGCAAAAGCATAGCTGCTAACCTACTTATTCCTTTTAAACAATTACAACCAGAAATTTTGTTTAAAAATCTCTCTCTCTCTCTCGCGCGCTTGTGTATCTCAAAGCTCTGTGCTTAGTCTTGTTACCCACTCTATTCACAATAAACTTTATGAGTGGAATTTTATTTTTATTTGAAGGAGAGCCAAGTTCAGTCTTAAAATCACACATTTGGCTTCGGTAGGGAATTTTTGCATCTTTCAGGGAAGGGGGGGGGGATGGAATTGGCACGTTTAGACCATTGATAAAATTCAAAATTTTCTTAAGAAAAAGCCAACCCCCTCACCCCCTCGTACCCCTCCAACTTTTCCCGGACAACCCACAAAATGCATCACTGTCAACGTTTCAAGTAATATAAATGATTATTTTTTTTTTTTTTTCAATTTCTGAAAAAAAATCCTATAAAATTATATGAATTAAATAGCGATTCCCCCCCCCCCCCCACACACACAAATCTTCTCAACACCACTGGTACCGATGCGTATGCTTCTCCCTCAAATTTCCCGATAATTTCATTGTAAGTGAACGAGTTGATATTAATTTCCCAATAATAAATACTAATCATTTTAACATCTTGAATACGTTTCGAAGCCGATTTCGTGATGCCGAGATAGCTTATCAAGTGGCATTTCGGTGTTGAGAAAGACGGTGGTGTTTTTGTTTGTTTACTGCACATGGAATCATTAATGAATCTCTCTCTATTTCGAACGTATCAGCCTTGGCCACCCTTTCTTGACCCACTTTTCCTTCCCTCTTTCGCACTCTCGGCTCTTTTCTCTTCTGTCTCTTCGCTCGCCGTGTGACCTTGAGCGGCGTTAATGGGCCCTGACGACAAACAAGCCGTTTTCTCTCTCTATCTTTTCAAAATAAACGCCACTGGCGTAGAGCAGAATTTCTCTACTCTGCCTCTGGAAGTGAACGAATATTTCGCCATTTTGCAGAAAGGCTTTTAATAAAGTCTGGGGATTGGAATGAAAATATCTGTACATATATAATGAATGAGAAGAGAGTGTTGTTGAGAAAACCAAAGGATTGATGTATTATTTGCATTTTTGTTTTAGTTTTAAAGTTAACATATTGAAGGAAAAAAGGTTGGGGGGGGGGGGGGGTGTAGCAGTAAATTTCATAAAACTTATACATCAGTCTAGCGTTACATACAACTATTTTCATTCTTGTCTGATTAAAGAAAGATAAAAGTAAAATAAGTTGAAACTGGTGTGAAACACTAAGAACTAAAATAACTTCTTAAAACACCATAAAAATGGTGTTATTAGGTGTCTTAAAACACCATTTTATGGTGTTTTAAGAAGTTATTTTAGTTCTTAAAGAAAGATAAGTTCATTTATTTCCGATGTTAAATAAAGCAATGACGTAATTTAGTAGAGGGGAGAGGGTGATAACTCCGGAGGCTAAAAAATGGTTGCTTTCACAAAGAACCTCACATGAAAACCTATGCCAACGAAGAAAAGGGCGCAGTATTTTCCATTGCCCCGAGCGCTCAAAATCTTTCTTATGCCACTGAATAAAAATTATTTGTTTGGCAGGCGGGTAGGAATGTAGAATTCTTTTTCATAGTAGTTTGTTGACTTTTTTGAAATGAATGTGTTTTTAAAAAAAGCTTACGTCAATTTAAATAAATATATATTTCTGACTTTACGTTTTAAAAATAAATTATTTCCGGAATCCAGTTCTTTGTACTTTGCTCTTTCACACTGAGAAAAGAAGGAATGCATTTTTTCTCCTTTTGTGTGCGTAGTCATGAATCCGTGATATCCGGCACAAACTTGATGTGAGGTCCCCGTGTGTATATTATATTTTTATGATAATTTCCATGTATGTATCTCTTAAATAACTGTTTGAGAGGTTTGAAATGGTGTACGAACTTGCGCGAATACGAAAATTCCGCATAATGAAAATGCTCTGCGGGATCCCCCTCCCCCTTAACCTCTTGAGGTGTGGTGGGATATATTATATCCCACCTAATTTTAATCCGATTCGAACCAGAAACTTTTAATTAAATATTACTTTTAACTTTGATGGGAAAAGATGAAAAATTGCTTTTCTTTATTTTGAACTAAATTCTTTCGTAAATTCCGGTGAGAATTCAACGTTAGAGGAACGCAATTACTTGCTCTTGAAAGGGTTAAATTATTTTCCAAGCATGTGATTCTTCCCCAAATTATTTATTTTTTGTCGAAGTCACACAAAATCAATTCGTCAATCAGTCACGAAAGAAAGTAAGTTAAAAAAAAAAAAAAAAACGCGAATTTGAACAATTGATCTCTGAAAAAACAAACACTAATTTCGTCAGTCGGTCGAAGAAGAAAGAAAGAAAGGAATAGAAAAAAAGAAAGGAAACAAATAACAGATTTCGACAATCCGTCGCGGGAAATTATTCGTCAAACAATCGCGCAAAATAAATAAATAAATAAAACTATAATTTCGTCAAACATAAAATAAATCGCGAATTTAAATCGGTTACAAAATTAACCACTTTTTTGCTCCATAGTCCTAAGAAAATTTTTGTTAATGATTTTCTCTTCAATACAGATCTAAAATCTGTACATTTCAGAAATCTGTAAAGCTCGCAGGCTGTTCATATTTTTGAGAGTTTACCATATATAATATGATTTAATAAAAGCAAATGATTTGATAGCACTGTAAGGATTGCAGTTAATATAATGAGTGTAATAATGGGGAAAAAATGAAAGGAAGAAATAATTAAGAACTTGAATTATAAATCTCTCTAAAATTGAAGAATCCTACCTTCTCGTTTGTATTTCAATATTTTTAAACGATTGTTTTTTCAATGGATAGCTGAGATCGATCTCTATATCCGCCTTGAATTACTTTTCCGATTTTCCTAAGTGAAAGTATCTCCGTAAAAAAAAGAAAAAAATCAGCAAAGAAAATCGAGAAAGTAATCAACGGCGGATATAGAGATCGATCTCAGCTATCCAATGAAAAAAAAAATCGTTTTAAAATATTGAAATGCAAACGAGATATTAGAAAATAACTGCCTCATAGTATTAACATTAGCGAACGGCTGTTTTCGCGTGAGGGGAGAGAATCTTTAAGGGGGCAAATTCTTCCTCTAAAATTCAATCTTTTATTTCAAATTTTAAATGTAATCATTTTTAACGTTATAATTAAGCAGACATTACAGGGTTCCCAGCAGAACATGTCTGGCAATTTCCCTGACTTTCCATGATTTTCCCTGACCAAATCTAAAGAAATTCCATGACCAAACGGGCATACACAAAATTTGCTTTAAATAACACAAAATAACAAGCAGCATTAGAAAAAAAAATCAGAAATTTGTATGATAATAACAGGGTTTATACTCTTTTCATAGGAGAAAATTCAAGCACCTTTCAAGAAAATTGCAAAATGAAATTCTATAAAATACTATAATGCAAAATAAACTTCATTTTTGCCAGTTTTCAAATGAATGTCATATAACAAAGTCTAGAATGTGAAATGTCATGAAAAAAAACTGAAAAATGTAAAAAACTTTTATCCATATTATGGTTATTCTGCATTGCATTTGAAGGATTCTTGATCTTGAAACCGGCAAGTGTCTAGAGATTTTTCAGGGGCACCATGTAGCGAGAAATGTAGAAACACTTTTCTGAAAAAGAAATTATTTCAAATTTAAATTTCCCCTCTCCCCCAGACTTTTTAGAAAATATTTGTAAATTCCCTGAATTTTCCAATATATTTAAAAATTTCCATGACGTTCCCTGACTATTTTGAAATTCCCTGACTTTCCATGTCGCTGGGAACCCTGCATTAGTGCGTACAGCTGATAAAAATGTCAACTTCATTTAGCATATTCTTGAATAACAGAAAGTCTAAAGAATTTTTCTCTAATAACAGGATGTCGGATTTATGTATAATACTACAAGTTTCAGGATATCTTCATAATAACATCAAAATAGGAGTAAATGTATTTTAGATCCAAAACTTAGTGAACTTTCTAATTTTCAAGAACATTGATACGATTGAATTGTAAATACCGTGTTACTTAAAACGGTTTGGAAAAGCGATCAGAATTTTGAAGAAATAAAAAATATTTTTATGATCAAATATTCTACCTTGATAGTACCCAAATAAAAAAAATAAAAATAAAAATCAATGTTAAATCATGAAATAGAACTGTATCTACATATTTGAGTCGTCCAAATTTATTTGGAGGCCCTGGGACTGTGCCCCGTGTGTCTGGTCCTGCTTATTTGCGAGGGGAAAATGTACAAGTCTCATGGAAAATATCTCAAATTGGGAAGAATATTATGACTTTCTCTGGAAAATCTCGATTTTATATCACTACGCTCCCATCTTCTCTTTTTCCCCTACTATTAAAAAATGGAATCGCCGGTAATCCGTCAAACTTTTTTATCTTTTTTTTTTTTTTTTTTTTTTAATCTTTTCTCTTTTGGCTTTGGCGTCACTTTCCCTAGTTTCCGCTGAAAAGTGGGTCACTGGGACACTCGAAGTTAGCTGACACTTCCTGCCATCTATCGGCATGAAGAGACAATCAATCTGTTTTGCATATATGTTATTGTAATTTTCAAAGATGATATATAAATAATCTTTTGGTTTGGCCTGTAAATTTTTACAAACATTTAATCTGTTCGATAATATATACGTATTGCTTTTCTCACATTGTTTTTCCCCACTTTCTCACTTTTTACTTTAATGTTTTAAAAGAAACATTCATTTATGCTCTTTGTTTATTTAGAGTAAAAACATTTTTTTTTTTTTAACCTTTCGAATCGGTGCCGGATCAGACCAAAGAGGGCCCAGGGCTTCATATTCACCCCCTCTCCCTTCCTATAATGTCACAAAAAAGTTAAAAAATTTTATGCCTAAAAATACATACGTATATAGCTTACTAACTTTTACGCTACTTTCCTACCACTATTTTTGAACAGAAAAATTTGACTTGCGTAATTCCGTAAAATTTTGGATTAAATAATGCAATTTTTTTTTTGTTTAAAAATAGTAGTAGGTAAGCAGTTTAAAAGTTGGCAACTATGGATATGTGAATATAAAAATACATATTTAGACATATTTTATTTTTAGTACAAAAAATTAATTATAATCGGTACAAAGTCAAAACAGATATAAAATGTCAGCTTTAAAATAATTGTATATTATATTTGGAGGCCCTCAGAATCAGGCCCTGTCTGCTTGTGCTATTAGAATGCAGAAAGTGCAAATTAAATTATGTTAAAATGTTCATAGTTAAATATTTTTTAGATGAAAATGAGTACAATGACAGTAACATAAATAAGGTAATAATGAATGTTCATGAAAATTTACAAATTCTTCTAAATTATTTTTATGTATTAATGTGTTTTATACGTATGTGACAAAATCTCGCCCAGGCCACCGTGGCTACAAAAGCTGCCTCTGTGTAAATCCATCCCAAACTGGAAGCTGAAAAATGTCATGTGTATCCAGTGTACTTTCTTATGAATATAGAAAAAAATTAAAAGGGGAACAGCTTTTAGAATACCATCTATATCTTAATAACCTAAAAGATTCAATAAATGGTTGAAACAAAGAATATTGCACATCATTTCTCCTTTGTATAAAATATTAGCTCGATATGAAGAAAAAACCTGAAAGAAAATCTTAGCCCCAGGACCCCTTTTCTTCCGGGGCCCTGGGCTTCAACCAACTCAGCCGAATGGATAATCTGCCTCTGAGTGAAATAAAAGCAATTTTACAAGCAAAAATTTTTAATCCCTTTCTTTTATTGTAAAAAATCAATTTTTAGCTTAATGTAAGACATTGAAATCTTCTTGCCCATCTCTTTTAGTTATACCTAAACATATGTTTACGTCATTAGGTGGTCCGCAATACACTTAAAAAAGGTTAAAAAGGTAAATAGTAAAATAACATAAGTAGCATAACAAAGCAATGTAAGTTTATATATTATCAGTAGTGTTGAACGTTTGTCGCGGAAGAAATGTCACGGAAAAATTTTAAAATAACTATTTCCAAACAATATACTTTGTAGTAGATTTCTGTTCCAAAGGTTGTAGAAATAAGCCACGAAGTTTGTTGTTTGGAAATAGTAGTGGACACAAATTTTTGGTGCTAATTTTTTCCACGAGAAATGTTTAATCCTAAATAGTGGTAATAGCTATATAATAAGTAAAGAACATAGTAATATAAGCAATCAGAATTTTAAGTTCAAAAGTAAAATAATGAGGAGATTTTCTCTAATAAATCAGTCTTTTGCTCAATGAAAAAACTTTTTATTGATATATATTCATTTATTTTAATTGTAGAAATATATCGCGGAAATTTAATTTGGAATAATGATTGATTAGTGCTGAATATTAAGACATGTATACACGACTGTAGCACTGTTATGTAAAAAGAACTTTTGACCAGGAAAACGGAATCTAAGATGTTTTTAAATTAATTATAAATAACAAGACATATTTTGTCTTCCCGTGAAAATATTTAAAACAACAGTAAAAGCCTTAAATACTTTTATGCACATCTCAATTAATTTTGTAAACTTTTAAATAATTATAGATTATGTGTCTCGGGCCGCACGTAAAAGACCTCGCATGTTGAATATGGCTGGACTAGAGCATTTAAAAAAAAAAAAAAACTATAGTAGCTACTAAACAGAGTGCACAATATTTTGAATTGCCCCAGGTACCCAAAAGCCTCCCTACACCAGGGCTGCCCAACGCAGCACCCTTAGAAGGCTCTCTGGGCACCCCTTTGAATATTTCATTTTTCTAGTTTTCTTTGAAACAAAACTGCATCTCCAAAATTACTTTGCCTTGAAATAATTAATATTTGCATTATATTTTTTAATTACAGGTGTTATTAAGGTTTTTGGCTCCTTTACCTGCAAAAGTCCCCGAGATCCCCCACCCCCTCATACCCAAAACTCAGAAAAATGTAATGTTAAGGGCTATTGGGTTTAGAGAGAGCTATAGGGTTTTTGTTCAATTTTTGGTACTTTTATGTTAGCCAGGCACCAGTGATAACCAAATTTTTTTAATCTCGCCAACCCTTTTTTTTCTCCGCCTATCTTTTAACATTAGCTAATAATGACCAGTCAATATTTTAACATTGCAATAGTATATCTTTATAAAACTTACTTAAAAATCACAGAAATATAACCATAATAAAATACGTAAACACAAACATATCAATATAAATAACAAAATCTCATGTAAAAGGTTACAATTAAAATGATGCCATTTGAAACAAGATTTGGTGAGTTATCACAGAAAAGTCCCCAATTTTTTTATGAGCCACCTCCATCGTAGGGTGCCAATGATTAACACTGTGAGATGTATGTATCCTGCACCTAATATAGTGTAAGGAAAATACCATCATAATCATGATTTCTGTGTGTAAGCGAACACTGTAACTCCCAAACGGTACTGAGAATAGAATAGGATATAGACCACTGTCGCAAGAGCTATATAGATTTTTGTACAAATCAGCCTATGAGCTATGAGTTAGGTATTTAATCCATTGTGCAGGTAATTCTATAGGGAAAATCACCCAGGAAATGTGACTGAGATAGTAGCACAGAGGTAACATTTTCTGTTTCAAAACGGAGGATCCAGCATTCAAATCCATCTGATACCATTGTGTCAGAAATGTAATATATATATTCTTAATGAAAGCTTTCAAATATTAAATATTTGAATAAATTTAATAATAATATATTTGGATAATAATTTAAGTAATATATTTTAATAATAACTTAAATATTTTTATACTAAAATGCAATTTTATGCCTGGACAAGTTGTCGATTTTGGCGAGATTTCGCTTCGTATGGCAACCTGGTAGAGCAGATTCTGTGTGTTTAGTGTTTTACATTAAATTATATATTGTGTTTTGTTATAAAATAATCATTGTGTGTGTTTTATAATAAAATAAACTGTTTCACAATAATATAAAACTAATATGCTGTTTTAGCAAGTTAGGCCTAATAGGTATATGGAAATGGGTTTTCTCGTCAAAATGGCAAAGAACATAAATTGCAACATCTGCGACAGCTGTACTTTTAATTACATTAAAATTTTTCGACTGTTAAATAGTTTAATTCTGGATAATGTAAAATGCAAAATAGTCTGAATTATCGTTTCTGTTTTGTAGGTTGATGATCAGATGAAGCTGTTGCAACATTCTTGGAGTGACATGTTGATTCTCGATCACCTTCATCAGCGACTACACAATGGTCTGCCCGAAGAGACTACAATGCCTAACGGGCAGAAATTTAGCCTAGTGAACTTGTCGCTCTTAGGAGTGGCTAGCATGGTGGACCAATTAAATCATGTGTCTGCTCGCTTACAAGAACTTAAGTTTGATCCTCTAGACTACATTTGTTTGAAATTCCTCCTATTACTAAATCCAGGTGAGTCAAGTCTGTTTCACTGTGGATTTATTAGTCATAAGAATGCACCCGAATCCCTTATTTACATTCATTAAGTTGTTTTAGATGGATGAATTATTTTAATGTGTTGTATACCTCTGACAGTTGCAGGTCTATAAGAAAATAATTTCTTCATTGAAACATGTACTGTAATTTCGCGCGTATATGCCGCACCTCAGACAATTCGATTTTCCTACCAGAATTTATTTTAAATAAAATGTGACTTACTTCTGCTTAGCACTTATTTGACTCCTTAGTTTCAATAAAATTTCCGGTTTGAAAAAGACTTAACTAAGCCGTGGCGCATACGCGTGAAATTACGGTATGTCATCATTTTTTCTACAGCAGAAATTGTATTTCAATAGCAGCATCCTCTGACTTACTCATCTCTGTTATACACATAATGTATTTTTCAATGTCTCTACATAGGAATATAGAATGGAAAAACAATGATTAACCCTTTCCGCCGCAGACAGTCTTTTCGTAAAATGAGAAATTGCGGACTGACTACTGTGCCGGAAAGGGTTAAGATATTTCACTTCTAAATCTTGTCTTGGACTGCCTCTCTCGGTATCTTAAAAAGAAATTAACCATCCTAAAAAAGTTTTTAAAGAAATTAATTAAACAACCGTGAATGCTATATTATACTTTATAAATTTTTTTATCTTGAGTTTTAGAATAATTTCTCTTCTCTTTATACCATTCTGATCTTTTAGCAAAATTTATAGATGTACACATTTCAATTTTATTTATTAATTTGTTTTATATGCATATAAATATTAAACTTAACAATCTATTCAATAATTGGA
Organism: Maratus michaelseni; assembly: GCA_963931845.1. Taxonomy (NCBI): domain Eukaryota; kingdom Metazoa; phylum Arthropoda; class Arachnida; order Araneae; family Salticidae; genus Maratus; species Maratus michaelseni. The sequence goes on along the minus strand of OZ007590.1, from coordinate 407,818,801 downwards.
ATACCATAGTTGAGATTTATTCTAACAGAGCGAAAACCAGGACTTGAACCTGGGTACTTTGGCTTGCCGTGCCAATGCTCTTTCTAAAGAGCTATCCCAATGATATCTTGGCTAGCATATCAGCCAGGATCATATATTTTTTGAAGACCTGGCTTGGCACGGCAAGCAAAAATACCTAAAGTAATTTTTCTTATTTTTATTTTATTACTTCGAAGATATCTCTCTATCAGTCTACAAAATTTTAAGCAAATCAGTAACCTCAACATCTGAGCCTCACCTTTGCACACTTACTTAGTTTAAAACTGCTTCTATTTAATTGCATATAATTTATAAGTTTGTATACTTAGTCTCATATATTCAATGTTCCAAAGTCCCTTAAAATTTTGTTATATACTTTCTCTTTTTACGTAGCTAAAATATTTAACCACCAAGATTCTAAATAAATAATGAGATCTTTGTTGGAGTATTCTGAAACAGAAAATGAAGTTATACATATTTCAGACATTTATGTTTGCCTGAAAAAGATCCAATCCAAAGTATAATGTCATATTATTTTCTGTTTTATGGTGTCATACTGAAGTTTTATGCAATTGAGGTTCTTTTCGTCTGGGGCTCAGTAAAGTAACTGTTTCTTCTCACTGCCCAAAGAACACATTCTGTATAAATAATCTGTATAAGCCTGTTTCATTTTCTGTAGCTTTTGTCTGTATTGGCCACATTGGCTTTGTACCATTTGTAATGTTAGTTAAGTATTATTTAAAGGTTTGTTAATGTTATTTTGTCATCATCTTGTTCATATCTCCACAACGTATATCGCCAGTGAGTTAGTCTGCAGATTTTGTTTTTTAATTTTTCAATTAATTTAGCATCATGGTGATTTTAAGAGTTCACTAAATATACAAGAACTATAATGAAAGAGTGTGAAAATGATGAGAAAAATGTTGAAATTTCATTTTTTAAATCTCTTTTCAGTGCTGCTTTTTTCAGAACACAACCACACATCAATGTATTTTATTATGTATTTTTGAATTCACAAAGTTTAAGATTCCTAAAACTACTTAAATTACTTTTAAGAAAATTAGTTCAGCCATAATTTATGAAGTGCATTTTTTTTTTAAATTGACTGTAAAATTTATTGTCTAGACAATGTTAACATATAAATGCAGTCCCTTCAGCTTAAGTATATTTACTCTTCACACTTAAGAAGCTGTGCAGATTTCAGGCGATTAATCTTTGGCTTTTTAATGTATCATTTTAAAACCAATGCAGTATTGTTTTGAGATAACTTTTAGCATTATTTTTGTTTCTCAGTTTTTGTTAATATATATATTTTGACTCTTTACTATAGTTATCTTGCAAAATTATATTGATAACTCAATATAGTATATATTGACATTATTGTTGTTTAAATCATGTAAAATTTTAATTGGGTAAAAATCAGAAAGATTCTTTATAGTAAAATAGATGAGTTTCTAATTTTTATCTTTTATGTTCCTTGTTCTCTTTGCAAATTAAAATTAATTTATCAACTTTTCTTGTAATTTTATACTTGCTAAGTATTCTGTTTTTTTGTACTTATCATCTTTCTAAGATATCTTCCCATTCTGCTTTTTCAATTTTTTCTCATCTCCATTCACTAAGGCGCACAGTTCAAAATCATTTTAAATATTCAAACAGTATTTGCATTTATTTAGAAAGTAAACAACATAATAATACAACTTAAACTTATATACAATTTAAAATTGAGTTAGTTTTAAACATAATTCTGCAATAATTTGTTTTAAATATATTTAAAGCTGTACTAAAATAATAATAATAATAATAATACTGCTGAACAATGCAAATCTTTCTGACACATGAACATGGCCTTTTTCATTTGTGCATGAAATCTGCAGTCATTAATATTAAAATACTTTATAATTGAATAATATTTTTCTATAAATATGTCATATATATATATATATATATATATATATATAATAGCATGTTCCTCAATAGTTGCATTTCCAAAATCATCTTAAATCTCTAACTTTAACACCATTTTCAAAGATTCTTAGCAGCTATTTGACTTCTTAATATGAGAGTAGGAATACTTGCAAATTTTGTTCATTTAAGTATGAAAATGACTGTATGAATGTGAGTAAGTTTGGATTTGATAAGAGCATTGTGAAAATAAAAGAAAAACATATTTTTATCCTGAATTTAATCAGCTAAATATCCAACAGTATTTGACCAACTAGCGTTCAGTATTCAGCCAACTGAATATTCAGCAAGAGTGCTGAATGCCGAACTGTGGACGAATATTAGTTACATCTCTAGTAGTAAGTACAGCCATCACTTATAATATTCCAGTCTGTTAGTGTTGCAGAATAATTTATTCCCATTCTTTCTTTCTTTTCTTTTTTTTTAAACCTGTAATCACTTTCTTCCTTAAAATATTTTAAAAAGGGTACACATGTTTTCTTTATTTTTCATCAAAACTAAGTCTTAGTGTATCTATTTTATATTTCAAATTTAATTTGTATGCATAAGACTTACAACAGCTTTATCTCTTTAATATGTATATATAAAGTCAGAGATGGACTTTGTCATAGCTAATTTCATAAGTATACTTTAAGGTAAGATTTTTTTTCTTTGCTTTTTAAAGGGTTTTATAAAGCAGTGCTGTAATTTGTACTATTTTAAAATAAGTTGGAGAAAAGTGGTTAAATCTAGGAAATGATGAACAACAAAACAACACTTTCTAGTCTGTAAATGCATTTTTAATTCAAATGTAACCACTATTATTTTTATATTGACAATTTTATTTTATTTATGATTTATTTTGTCTGTCATGTGCACACATTTTTGTTGCAGAAAAAATGCTTTGACTTGTTCTGTGAGTTTTCATACTAAGCCTCCTGTCACACTCGTATATATATACCGTAATTTCCGGCCTATAATCTGTGAATCAAACAATCATGTTTCACCCCAGAAATTTTATTTTATATAATGTAATTTACTAGATTGCTGTAAATATTTGACTTCAATTATTAAATAAAATTTATGGGTCTAAACATAACTGTCTGATCCACAGATTATAGGCTGGAAGTTATGGTATATTGCATTTTGATATTTGTGTATCCTTGCATTTTTCTGCTTTGTCTTGCAATTAGTTGGTGTGTATTCTATGTCCTTTTAATTATTTGTTTTTATTGTTCTGAAATTGTTTTAATAGCTGTGATTTTCTTGGATTTGCGATAAATTATTTGCAGTTAAAAATCTTTTTAATTTGAGCTTTTTATAAGTTTTTTTTTTTATTTATTTATATCTAAATGTGATAAACAAATAAATTTCCTTAGATAAAGTGATAAAAAATAGTTGCTCTATTTCATGCCTTATAACTAAATTTATGGCATTGTTTCTATACTTATCATCTTCTTGCATCATGTATAGTGTTTCCATTGATTTATTTTCCATAAATATGTTATCTAAAATCGAACTATCTGTGGTGTGTGTTAGTGATGAGACAGGCTGAGCCTGAGTTTGAAATGGGCTGAAGCTCTATTTTTATACTATTCCTCAGGCGTGCTCGGGCTCAAAGAAAAAATTTTATTTTTTCACATGCTGTAAAAATCAAAAAAAAAAAAATTGCTATTTGAGATAGAGGAATATAGTCTAAGTTTCTTAAATTGTTTTACAATGCTTTAAAAATCACTCTGAAAGGAATTTGAATTGTTGTTGATGAGATATAAGAAGAAATATTCTATTTGATTCTGAAGCCTTGACACAGTCAATGTAAAGAGGTCAGTGTAATGTAAAGAAGCCTTTTTTAGAATTAACTGAAAACAGAACTCGCATTTTTCGGTCATAGTTGTGTAACAATATTTTAAGAAAATAAGAATTGTGACTTTCGCAAATTGCTACCACGGATAAGATATAAATGGCAAATTTGCTATTTTAGACAGATTAACAGGGATGTGTGAAAATGATAAGACATTGTTCTGAGATAGTATTTAGGATTAATACTTATTTCTATCTAAGAAGAGAATTTTGAACAAGAAAATTAATCTTGAAAAAGTTTTAAAATGCTATTAACATATTTCTACTGCATTCTTTTGGTATTGGACTCGGATGACAAAATTCAGCCTCAGGCTTCGAAAAAAGAAAAAAGCCTGAACTCACATCTAGTGTGTGTTCATCATTTAGTTATTTTCCATTTGCTGAATGTGTTGTGTATCTTCTGGATAATCAGCTCATAATAATTGATTTTTGCTTTTGGCAAGTTATTCAAATACGATTATGGATTGAGATTGGGTTTCTTATTTAAGAGTTTTCTCTAAAGGCAACTATTTGTTGTATTGTTGAAATCTGTTAAAAATATATGAGATGTCAAGTAAAGCCGAATAAAAGCTGATTCACTGAAAGGGGGGAGAGAGACAAAATGTTTTTGCATGTGTAAGTATTCATCTTCAATTAAAATTTAAGTAAGCCTCTGGCAGTTAGCCTTAAAAAAACCACAAATTACTCCCACTTGATTTTGTCAACCCGATGTCAATGATTGTGTTATTCTTCAGTTTCAAAAAATGCCTTTAATTTTGTAGACTCCCACCAAGAAAGTTCTCATTATTACTTAACCAGTTTTCTCATTGTGTTTCGTTGTTAAGCTCTGTTAATTTAATAATTCATTTAAATTTTCCCAAAGAATGCAGTTTACAAAATCCAAGAACAGCACTGATTATTAATTAGGGCTAAGTAAGTCTAAACTACTTCAGTTATATACGCTAGTTTTAAGTTACATTGCACTTAGATTTTACCTTACCTTATGAATATCATCCTACTTTAGAGAGTGTTTGTTTCATTTCAGCAGAAGTCCGCACCCTCAACAACATAAAGCTTGTACATGAAGCACATGAGAGGACACAGCAAGCTCTCATGGAATATACACTCAGTTGTTATCCTCAAGTTCAAGTGAGTGATTCAAATACCCTTTTTATATCATCTGACAAAATAGATTTTTTTTTTTTTTTTTTTTTTTTTTTTAAATAGGTGGATTGAATTTTGTGCTGTTATATTAAAACAAATGATCAACATAAAAATAGCACAAATAAAAATGTGTAAAATGGCAGACAGCTATTTCGGAGCCCCTAAGGCTCCGTCATCAGTGCCAAATTTAAAAGATTAAAAACTGATATCAGTTTTTAAACTTTTAAATTTGGCACAGAGGATGGAGACTTAGGGGCTCCAAAACAGCTGTCTGCCATTTTATATATTTTCATTTGTGCTATTTTTACGTGTGCCTAAATTTATGTACTGAAATCTTTTTTATGCATTTATATGTATACATACACACATACATATGATCACTAAAACAGGTCCTTGTATTTTAAAATTAATAAATTTAAGCCTGAATATAATGCTAATTTCTGATTCATAAAATTATGATTCGATTTTTCAGAAGTATAAAAAATCGTTCATAATTTCACAAAAACAGTACCCTGTCAGTAAAGTCTGGGCAAATTCTTGCTCTCCTAATGAAATCTATGAATTGTCAACAAAATAAATTGAATATTTTCATTCTCCAAAGAGGTGATATGATATTAACAGTCTGTATAAATGAAAAAAAATCTCTTTTGAACTTCATAGAAACAATAATCGAATAACTATAGTTTCAGAAGCAGTTCAGTTTCTTTTGTGTATTAACAAATGGTCTACAACTTTAGTTTACAATTTTAGTCTCTTTGCTTCACTTGATTGAGAAAGCTGTTAATTAATTGTTCCCAAAACTACAGTTATGTTGTTGTTTTATGGAATTTAACACATTGACTGCCGTGGTACACAAATATGTGTGCCAGAAATATTTTCTGGGGTGCCATTCATATCATGCAAATATGTGGGCCATCAATACCTTCATTGAAGGTAATTTATTGCTGTGAAACGGAGCTATTAATTATTTATTACCATGTATTTAAAAAAGAAGTACCACAGCTGCTAGGCATGTTTAGTGACTTCACTTTGGTGTTCAACGTATAAAAATAACTAAAATTTGTAATTTTTGCATTAAAAATGTATAAAATTTAAAAAACATTGGCGCAATTGGGAATTGTGAACCAATTCTATAAACACTGAAAACCGCTTTGACAATGCATGCCAAAAAAAGCTGTGTCGCAATCTAAAGCAAAGCATGCTTTGTCAAACTCAAAGTTTCTATAAATTTTATGAAGCTTTAAATTTTTCATAAAAAAAGTTTAAAAAATTTCATTCAGTATCTTTGTAATTTACATGAGAATCTTTAAATTCACAAACTTTATTTAATAATGTATTTTTATTTCATTTGTCTAAAAACTAGGATTTACTTCATATTAAAGTTCCAAAAACAGATATGGTTTTGAATTCTTTATCTGCCCAGCCTTACATTTAATGTCACATCCTTGTTATTTATCATAGATTCACCCTGACTAAGTATATCTAGAATTATTATCTCATGGGATATAATTCTGTCTTTTACTACCCAAAGAAGATTAATAGAACATTTAAATTCATCAATTTGAATTTCACTTCTTAAATATTCTAAAACCTCAGCTGGCAAAAACATTTCACTTACTGAAGTTTTTATGATCAAAAGTATTTATATACATCTATATATTTATTTACCTTTTTAATAATTTTACTACATTTTGCTTAAAATAAATTCATCTGTGTTATAGAGTCTCATCTCTTTCCATATTTTAAAGATAAAAGGATGACACAATGAAATATTTTGTAATATAAATAATTAATAAAGAATTTTTAAAATTACAATCTGGCTTGATTAAAAAAATTATTCTATGTAGTAAATTGAGGAATTACTTTTCCATGGAGTTAGCAGCAGGTATTCATGGTTAAAAAAGACAAGAAATTGTATTAAAAAATAGTGGTAGCCTCTACATCCTCTCCCGTTTTGCGGAGTACTGATTTTATCTTTCACATTTCAAGGAATTAGACTGACAGTGGAGTAAGTCAAAATTTAGTGATTTGAGAAGTGAAGGGTTTTGTGAAACTTGTCGCATTCAGTGGTCCAACTTGTTTTGTCCTCCCTAAGTGAGCTAGGACTTATTTCACTGCATCTAGATTTTTCAAAATTTTTGACTTACTCCACTGTCATTCTAATTCATCTCATTTGTGTAATTATTTATAAATAAACAGCAGAATAACTTTATTTATTTATTTTAAGAATTAGGCTTACCATTCACATTAATGTTTTGTTTATGTTAAAACTATGTGTACTCTATATTGCTAGAGTTAAAAAAAATATGTCACTTTGTTTTCTGCAATTGAGTTTGACCTTATAATGTGCACACTATTTTTATTCTTGGACTTACTTTCTTTATAGTCATTTTTTTAAACATTGAGTACAGTACATAACAAGCAGTTATAAAATGTATTAAAATGTCAGAAAATATAAATAACAGCAGATTTTGGTGTAAAAGTGTTTTTAATGTTATGTGGAAGGGGCAAGAAGTGAGTACTTATAGAATTCCAACAATATACAGATTTTTTGTTATCTGGCCTACCCTTCTGTGATATTAAGCCAGATAGTCGGGAGTTTTAACTGTATTTGATATGAAATGATTGAATATATATTGGGAACAGATGCACTGATAGTGGCACGTTTTTTGTTTTTGTGCCATTAGCGAAAAAACCCTGTTTTCGAATGCATGTTAGACCTTAACTGCACCAACAGTGTGTAAGTTTTACTGAAAAATGAAACAATTTATTTTATTATAAAACACAATTTTTATTATAAATACACACAAATTATTTTAATATAAAACACACACAATGTTTAATTTATTATAAAACACACACATTGTCAAGAATACAACTGACTCACCTATTAATACCAGAGGGTTTTGATTAATACACACTATCTGGTCTACCAGTCAAAATTGTCAGGTTGCCACGGCAAGAAAAAATTATCATTTTGGCACTAAAAAGAAACCCTAGTGTGTCTGCGACATCTGTACCAAATATTGGTTAAGCTGTTACAGTTTTATACACTTTGATTTACATATAACATATTTTAAACCAGATATGTTGCTAGGATATGTCAACAAGAGAAGAAAATTCTCTTTCACTTACTTTGACAGATTGAATTCAGCTTTATAAAAAGTATATGAACTATAAAAGTGACTAGTGTCATTGAAAAAGCTGAAATTTCACATATGTTGTTGAAGGAGGTTGAAGAAATACATACTATTCTAAATTTTACTTCTAAACATAGTCAGCCAAAAAATGCATATATCAAGTACAAATTATCTAACAAGAAATGACAAACTTGAATTATATTGCATTTCCAATAATTTTTGCAATATAATATCAGAACCTTATAAGAGGCACAGAAATATAACTCACCTAATCATCATTTATGAGATGGAAGAATCAGATTTTATAGATTCATTTATGTTATGTATTAAAACAAGCTTCCAAGAAAAACTTAAAGTTGAAAAGGAATAGATATTCAATTTTCACCTGACATTAGAGATTTTGGTTGATGGCGAGTTCTTCTAAAAATCTTATACAAAAGTTTATGAAGAATAACTGTTTATTTTTTGACAAGTGGAGTGTTTTGTTGATGAGAAAATGTATGCAGTGCTTTTCAATGACATGCAATAAGGTTTAACCAATAAAATATGCTAAATTTTATTTAAATATACAAAGTGTGAAAATGTATGGGATTAAATTTTTATGGTGTATTTTAAGAATATTTTTAATGCATGAAGTGGCTTGTTGATGCATTAAAATTATCTCTGTTTGAAATTGTAGTTATGTAAACATATGCATTGTTATTTGTATAATAATGTACATTTTGCTATGCATGATTGTAATGTATATTTTCTTTTTCAGGATAAATTCACCCATTTGTTACAAATTCTGCCCGACATTCATGTGATTAGTGAGCGAGGTGAGGAGTTTTTACTGTACCGCCACCTCAATGGCAATGCACCCTCTCAGACTTTACTCATGGAGATGCTGCACACTAAAAAAAAATAACAAAAGGAGTTGATTATGTTTAAATGTCTATTTTTGTTGATACTTGAAAGTAAAACTGCCATTACTGGAACTTTTTTTTTCTTCGTAACTGCCAGGACAGAAACTGGATCACATTCCAAATGGAAGAGCATCTTTGGGATGGATTTGAAAGATCTAGTTCTTTTCGCATTGTGTTGTTTCATTTCGAAGCACATTGTGTACATTTCAGACAAACATGTTTCATTCATTCTGCATTCACTAACAGATGACATACTTTTGTTTATTGTTATTGTATCTCGTAACTTTTAATTCTAACATCATTATTACATCTGAGCGAATTATCATTTATCATCATTTAAAGAGAAAATTAAAGAAAAAAAAGCAAAAAAAATGTTCTCAAATTTTGCAAATCATACATTTATTTTTTTGTACATTTTTTTTTTTTTTTCTTTTTTTTTGGAATACTGAATTATTGTTGAAAGAAATGAAATGTTATAGTTTAGTACAGGATATTTTATGCCAGTGTAGTATAGACACTGCAGCTTGGAATATTTTTCATGCATTTTGTTGACCTCATATATGTCTCAGGGAAATGACGGATATGCACATGACCTTTGTTCCTCTTTAAGTTCAGCATTGAATAGTGACTTTTACGATGGATGACACAGCTGCTTCAGAAATTTTAATATTGAAAATGCTTTTGACTTCTTACATTTTCATTATTCAAAAGTTGTAATTTGAAAATTTTAATCAGAAGTGACCTTTTATGAAGGAGCTTAACTAGCTAAATTACTTTAGATAATAATAATAATCTCCTTTTTAGCTATCAACTTTATTATTTTGGACTTGAATATATATATTTTTAATTAGAACCTTTAAAAAAACTTTTTTCCCTCTTCCACAATAATACTCTCTTTTTTTTTTGGAGGGGGGGAGGGGGGCATGAGATGGGCTGCTATAAGTTATATTCATATCCTGTATTGTGTAGGTAGTTTTAAAATCTGGTAAATTTCTCTTTGTTTTTAAATTAATTAATGTGGTTACCTCCATATTTTTTAAACTACTGTTGCGGTTGACCTGAAAAAAGCTGTAGGATATTTTAATTTTAGAAAATATTCAAATAGTTTTTAATTGTGTTCTGGTTGTTCATTACATTAAATTCATTGACCTGTTTCATCCTATTGACCAATTTAAAACTTGAAAGACAAAAAAAAGAACTAAATTTCTTTGTCCAGAAACCTCCATGTATTGGCTTGTAGCCCGAGTAACATTAGATGAAATTTAATATCTGTTGTGCAGATGCACCCAGAGGAGGTTGGCGGCAATGAAGGGTGGGGGGGGGGGATTAAGCCTTAACAACTTCAGCTCTATCCCCTTTTGTTTTTAGTAATTACCTGTAAAACTTTAATTTTTTAATACATAATAACGTTATTAAAACTGATGATTTTTTTTTATTGTTTGGGAATTTTGCTGACTTTTTAATTATCATTCTTTTTTAAATCATTAATTTTTAAATCATCATTATTTTTAAAAATATTTTTGTGGAGAAAATTGGCATTTATGTTTAATTGCTACTTTTTTAAACCTATTCTTAACATTATTGCACTATGATTTTAACATTGCTTCTTTTTTGTTTTAAGATATCCATTATATTTCATTTAAAATATATTTTAATCAGCATAATATTGGTTGGGTTTTTTTTTTAATTATAAGTTTTTAGCACTAATCTCTTTCTTGAATAATATTAATTGTAATGTAGAAATTAATCTTGGGTGATCAAAGAAAATTTCAATCTTCGTTTAAACTATCCTTCACACAAGGGGTCTAGCATCATTAGTTAAATATAAATATCTGTGTCCCTTTACTAATTATTGCAAACATGGTTATATTTATTGCGTTCATTTAAGGTCATGATTTCATAATTTGATATGAAGGAATTGTATAGAAAAGTTTTAAAATAGTTTTTTTTTTTTCCTCCTTTGAAAAAATTGAATCTGAAAATTTTTTGCTTTCAAAATTTTCAAGTTGAATATTGCATTTAAAATCACAATAACCAATAAAAGTTTTTTTTAATTTTGTGTTCAGTCAGCTGTGTCAAATAGAGTTTTACCTCTGATATCTAGTTTTTTTTTTTTTTTTTTTTTTTTTAAGAAAAATGAAATTTATTTATATGAAAGTGCAGTGTTTATATACAGTGTGGTGAATGCTATCTTCTTCAAACACTTTTGATTTATGATGCTTTTATTTCACAGTGTTGTTTTAAATGTCCTAAAAATACTGAAAAATTGTAGATAAACACATTCCTTGTATTTTATTTGTTTGTAATTTTATGTTATAGAAACTAACCTTTTTTGCCTGATTTATACTTGGTGGTGGTGGTTTTTATAATTAGAAAATTTCAAAAAAAATATTTCTAAATAAAATCATTAAAAATAGCCTTTGTACCACTGTTAGTTTTCCTGATGTTAATTGTTTTTTAGAGGGGAAAAAAAAAGGCTTATCTGTAAGGCCAGATGTTAAAAATAACACTGTTCAACCAACTTTAATGGACTTTCTGTTTCTCATTATACTTTCCCTATAGTTTTTTTGGCCACTAAAAAAGAAAATGTATTAAAATTTTTCTATTGTCCTCTAATTTTAAGAAATTTTACTTTCAATTCTTGGACTACATGGGCCTTTGTACAGTAATTATGATAACTTACAGTAGCACTTTAATTATGTTTTAATCGACAAACACATATTTTGACTTGTTATTTCAATAGAATGTGCAACAAAAGATTGGAAACAAATTTTACTTTGTTAGTTCTGTTTATAAAAGACCTTCATGAATTTTTATCCTAAATTTCATTTATGTTTATAAAATTTCTCTTTAACTTTTCGAAAAAATAATTAACACTGTAATTTTTCAATACTGTAGATTCTAGTTGTTTGGGACACTGTTTAATTAGGACAAATGGTGCAGAACCGATGCGTCCTAGTTGATCAGTGAGATCTTGAATTCCTCTCACTACTGTTAAACCTATGCATTTGCATTTTTCAAATATCTCCTCTGGGAATTAATATTTTTTAATTTCTGTGTACTGTTCTTAAGAAATGCCTCCTGTTTTTTTAAGTTGTTAAAATATTTCTGAAATATATACCTCATTTTATTTGAAATATTAAATCTTACTCAGTTTCACTAAGATTTTAAAACCTAAAATTATAAATTAAGTATACATTTTAGAAATATTTTGACAAAGAAAGAAAAAATAAATAAAGACAGACATCCTTTTAAGAACAATTCCACATAAAAAGGAACTTAAAAATATTAACTTCCAGAGGAGATATCTGAAAAGTATGAATGCATTCCATGAGATCTCACTGACTAGCATCCTTAACTGGAATCTACTGCATTGCAACCTTACTTTTCTGCTATGTAAATTTTCATTTATTCCTATATTTGATTACATAATTTATATGACAAAATTCATATGAGTATATTGCCCATTGGAAAAATGTATTAAAGTTTTATTTATTTTTCCAAAATCTGTGGGCCATGGAAACTTTTTAATGCCATATTCTTTTTTTTTTTAAAGCTTACCCTAAAATTTAAAAAATGACCACTCTCGTCATGAGAAGCAGATAGATACCTTGTTGAGCGGTGTCATTATTGAATTATCTATTTTCTCTTTTTCACTAACTATGCGTATAATGTGAAATGTGATTCTTCACCACCTCCTTTATCTTTTTTATCTAATGAATAGTGTTTGCATTCATGCCGTTGACTTTTTTATAGTGGAATAAAGGAATTTGCTCGCAATTAGATAGTTTAGGAAATAATGAATGTGCCTGGAAATAAGTGATTGTATTGATGAAGTGAAAATTTACTTCATTTGTAACTTGAAAGGTGTCTACTACATTATGCAGTTTATAACAAGGTTGATTTCTATAGAGAATTTTAATGTAACTCACTGTGTGGTTTCTGTGACATTGAACTGCCATAAGAGCTAAAAAAGTTCACTCTTATATAGTATTTTTTTTGCTCATTTATCTTATAAATTATTTCATTTCTCTTGTTAGAAAGTGGAGAACTTAAAAACAAAATTTTTCCTGTAGTTTAATTTATATTTTTCAATTGTGCAGCATGGGTGCCTGCAAGGAGGTGGGGGGGGGGGGATGTCAGAAGAGACCAAATGCCCCTCCTTGGATTTTCAAATTTAATTAATTAAATTTTCTCTTCTCTCAGGATTTTGAAAAAAAAAAATTATCCTTCTGAAATGATTTGAAATATTTAAAACTAAAAGAAAAATGAACTAAGGATTTTTTGTTGTGGGTGGGTGGGTGTGTGTGTGTGGGGGGGGGGGGGGGACTGCTCTCCTGAAACCCTCTTGGAAGACAACTTTTAGTTTTGTTTTTCCATCTGTTAATAAATTATCTTAAATGGGGGATTCAGGGGAGCAGAGAGAAAAAATGCTAAACTGTTCCAATTCTTTATTTTGAAAAAAAAAAAAAAAAAAAAAAAGCTGATAGAAGCCTATTTTTTGGTTTTTAATACGTCTTACGAATTACATTTCTGTTTGGTTTTTTTATGTTATGTTTAAAAATTGCTTTGTACAACTTTGCTTTGGACTCTGACAAAATAATTTTTATTTTGGTTTATTTCATGTTTATATTCTCAAGAAAAAAGAAATAAATGAAAATAAAAATGAACACAGACTACAGGCATATATTTTTCAATGTTTTACCCTTTCCTAGAGTTTGTAGGCACCCATGTTTTGCAGTCATTGATATTTGAATATGATTCTCTGATTTTTGTTTTTGTTTACAGAAGTGTATTTATAGCACTGAATTTTGAGTTTTATACACTATTGTCTTTTTAAACTGATTTGGACTTTTATGCATTTTGCCTGATGTTAAGTATATCTAAAGGCTTTATAAGTATCAAATGTTCTAACTTTGTATATGAAAGCAATATTTTTATATCATCTTAAAATCTTTGAAGTCATTGAGGTTTGTATCTTTAGCCTGTAGACATTGCTTTTAAACGCTTTTTATAATGCTTAAAAACTTATATTTAAAAAAAAAAAAAAAGATATCTGCTTTCATTACTACTTATATTCTACATTATGAGAAACTAAATACATATCGGAGGTAACAGTTTGTATTTCTAATTCATTAAGTACTCACTCATGGCTGATATTAACAATCTGAACTTTTTTAACATAGCCTTTTTCTTCTTTATTACCTTACATTTTTTTTCAACTTTTAATTTTATGTTTTAACTCTTTGTGGTTGTATTATCTGTAGGTATGGTGGTAGAGTCATATCAGCTGGAATTATTTTTTAAATAGTTGACTGTTTTTTAAAAATACATATAAAATTTATTCAAGTGATTTTGAAGTTCTTTTTAAAACTATATATTACTTCTTATTTTGGTTTCTGATAGTTGTTTATTCCTCTTGATTATAACTTATATCAAAACAAATTGCAGTGTGTGATCTCATTTTCTTGTGCACACAGAAGATTTAAACTCTTTCACTCTCTCTTTTTTTTAATCAAAACCGTTGAACTTTTTTACCCCTTTTAATTTGTCATAATATAGTTTTTCTTCATTGTAGAATAAGTCTCTGTTTCTTTATTTAAATACTATACTCAATTTTAATCTTTCATGTCTTTGGTGTCAATAAAATGAGTTATCAAAGTATGCTTGGTTTTCTGCATCTGGCTGACCACTTGGCTGGAACATTTGCTATATATAGCACACTAGGGCCTGTGGTCAAGTAAACAGAGTTTGGCTTTTCAGGCCTTGATTCTTAATGAATTGTAGTGTCGCAGAGTTTAATTTTAGTTTACTATTCTCAATCTGTGGTTGAGAATCAACCACATGAAGCCAATAGTTTGACTAATTTAAACTGGAGACAGAAATTCGGTTAGTTAAAGGTCTGTTTCACTGTTCCTCCCCAATTTATATATATATATATATATATATATATATACCTTGGGATGCTATACAAATTATTTTATTCTTTAATTGTTACTTTCTTTTCTTCCTACTTCTGAGCTTGTTAATATATTGGGATATGTATTTTTATCTTTGCAGTTGCAAACTATTTCTAAACTCAGTCCTTTTTCAGGTCTCTCGATATTTGTCTCTTTGGCACTGGTATCATGTGACCTACTGTTTGAACAGGGAGTGAAATAATTTAATAGGACCCATATTTATATTCAGTTTTTTCAGATATTAAAAAGTATAAAAATTATTATTAAAAAAGAATATGCATTGTAACCTAAATTTTTTTAAAACATAAATCAATATTTTATAAACTTCAATATGCAAATCTAAAATTTCAGCTCCTTTTGCCTAGAAGTTTTTGAGTTATGCTTGAAAAACTACATGCATTACAGTTTGTTTTACAACTATTAAAAATTAAATTAACATTTTGTTATATTTTCGTAAAATTAAAAGGATGTTTCACTGATAAAAGTTTTTTACATACCCCTGTCTGATCGCGGAAACGATCAATGCTGACATAGAGCATTTTTAAAAATTGTCTCCTCCAATTTAAAGTATTTTTAAAGACGATAAAATATGAAAATTTTCCACAAGCAAAAATTATAAAGTTTATAAGGTTTTTTTTTTTTTTTTTTTTTTTTTTTTTTTTTTTTTTACATTAAGGAGATTTTTTTTAAAAACACTAGATGGGTATCGGATGTCTGTGATGACTTTCTGATAGTGAAAACTGTTTTTTGATAATTATATTGGGTAATGAGTAATCGCCTAATCAAATTTTTAAATAGAGTTAGATGGAGCTTTGCAATTGGCAAAAGAAAAGCCTGTATCAGTAATGCAACAACAAGTAACACAGGTTCCACAGAATATTTAGAAATTCTAACAAATATGCAATAAATATATATATATATATATATATATTTCATTGCCTAAATAATGTTACATGCTTGTACGTGGATTATTCCTTCCAACATGTGATCTGAAATTAAAATAGTTGTAAACTCAACCACAAAGAGTTAACTTTTATATTAGGCAATACGTTTTTTTTTTTTTTTTTTTTCCTTTTAGTTGGAATGAACTTTTATAGTAAAAATTTAGTTTCTTAACTGCCTATTTGACCTGTTGGCACATAATTACTCCTTTATTAATATAGATTTTGTGCTATTTTCATAAACATCCAGAAGCAATCATTTTATGTGTATATATCTATATTCAAGGTCACAAAGAAATTAGTTAACACCCTCCCCGATTACTTTTTTTTTTTCTGTACAGTAGTTTAAACTTTCAACTTTATTAATTAGTAAGAGTTATGTAAACTGGTGCAATTGAAAGAAATTCTTTAAATACATCATTAAAAAATAAAAAAATAAGAAGAACTGTACAGCTCAACTGTGAGGGTAAAAAAGATGCTCCAAAACTTGAGTAGCTTTTTGAAACATATTGTACTTATTATGTTTTAACGATATTTTCAAAAATAATAAAGGAAGATAATTCTTCCTTTTGTGTTATTATTTTGTACTTGATTTTATTATTTAAAAAATCATACATCTAAAGAAATAACCACAAATGTTCTACAAATTTTAATATAGATATTATTTTGATTTATAAATATTCTGGTCTGTTTGGAAAATCATTCTGGAAATCCAATTATAGATTAAAAAGATTGTCTCCTAGATATTCAATATTAAATCATCTTGTGTTAATTTCAGAAGCATTAAATATAAAAAAAAATACCTCAATATTTCTTTTTTTCTTAATATATATTTAATCTTGATGCTAATCAAGTTAGTTGAAAAGAAAAGGAATTATTTGTACATGAAAGTTAAAAATAATCTGGTTAAATTTGAAAGATTATTAAATTATCTGTGGAAATAAATCCAACATGTATTTATGAGCAAAATGTAATCATTGTATTCTTTACTGAATTATATTAAAGAAAGAAAGATATTTTTCAACTATCTTTTAAATCTTTAAACTTTGTGCAAATGCTTGAATGTAGGTCTCCATTCCCCCTCTTTCTCTTAAAATAATAATAGTAATCTTGGGATAGTTGCCGCTCTTCATTTAAAAGAAAAAGAAAAAAATATATTTCACATATTATCTCCTCTCTTTCTCATCTTTAAAAGATACTTATTTCAACATGATGTATCATGTTTATTTATCCCGTTATGCTTTTAAAATCAATAGATATATTTAAATTATATAATTTTCTTCAGTGTTTAAGGGAAGGCAAATCAATGTGTTTTAATTGATTTTCTTACAGACCTGTTAAAAATTTAAATTATTAATTAGTTTTTAAATGGATGATTACCGTGATAGTTTCAATATGTATTTCAAATGAAATCACTTAGCCCTGTTCTGATAATTTCTTTGTCTCCCTGAATATTTTCATATACTCCTGTTCTAAACTTGGATGATAGAAATGTAGGTGTCATTCCAAAAATGTACATCTAAACAGAAATTCATACTTATTTCAAAAAGAAAACTGTAACCTCTGTTCCTATTTATCTATTTATTTGATAATGGCTTCATGAGAATCCTACGCATGGTTGCCGGCAAGAAAGGGGAGGTGGGGAAGGGATCATTGCCCTTCCTTCAATTTTGAAATTAAATTACCTAAATTATACCATAATTTATACCAAGTTAATTAAAACAACTAAAGACCAAGGGAAAAAAGGAACTAATAATTTTTCAGCAGGGGCAGAGCTTTGTCCCCTGAACTCTCCATGCATCAGTAATCGTAATTCTGTGTTTTTCATTCAATTGTTTAAAAATTATTTTAAATGGTCGGGTTCAGAGAGGCAAAGCCCCCTGATGAAAAAAAATGACATAATATATTTATTTTTTTAATTTCTGTAGTGCTTTTTATGTTGAAATGCTTAAAAATTGTCTGGGACAGACAGGGTTTTTTGACAAAACGTTTTTAGTTTAGTCTATTGTATGTTTATATTTTCCATTTTAAGAAAATGTTGAAATTGATTACCATTTTGTCAATCAGGGTTTTACCGAACTTTGAGCTGGGCAATCAATTTCAGAAACAGTGTTTCGAAAAATCACCATGCCTAGGCTGTCAATCACAGACACGTCTGTTTCGAAGTCTCACCCCTCCCTGGGTTTCGTCCTGCCGGCCTCCATGACTCCTACGTGTAGATTTGATGTGTGCAGATTAACTGAATAGATTGGGACCACTTTAAAAGATCTTTCCCTCCCTTAGCGTTAACAGTTTAGGAGAAGTTGCTGGGCATCGTTCAACAAATGGAAATGCTGATGTGAGAATTAGTGTTGGTAGCATGCTGCTATGCGCACAAGAATTTAGATGCTTGAATGATTGTTTTCTCTTTTCTGAAACTGTTTATAAGCACAAATATTTTAGTACATTAATCAATACGTGAATTTATTTACCTCCCTCAAAACATTGTGATACTCTAATGTGGGACTGCACATATTTTTTTTCATACATCTGCCATGAAAATTTTTTTTTAATTACAGCTGATATTTTCCCCTACACTTTAGGAGTGATTAAACATTCATTATAATAAACACTCAGACCTCCTTACATTTCACATTTTTATTTCAAAAATCAGCGTGTGTAAATTAATAACTTTTCATACTGACAGTTAATGTAGGTGTAAAGCAAAAGTCTCTTTGTGTCAGATTTTTGAATAAAATTTTAATTTTGATGTAAGGAGGTCCGAGTTAGTCCTTCTAACTGCCTGACTATACTAATGTGCATGTCAATTTTATGCTTATAAATAGTTTCCATTTGGCTGTAATTTACATTATATTGTGCCTATAATTAAACATGCACACGGATAAATTAGATCTGCAGTCCCAAAACTTACAAGCTTATTGTTGTTTTCGAAAAAAAATTATTACGATTGTTAGATTATCACAAATATAAGTTTGTTGATTGGCTTATTCCTTCTGCAATAAGTAAAACTTTTTGAACTCATGTCCTGGGGGAAAAAAAAAAAAGAAGTTTACATGCTTTTTGTAATGTGAGGTTAAATAAAAAAAAAAAAGTTGTAGCAGATTATTTTAATATGTGTGTTTCGAAATAATTGAGATGCCTTATGAAGAGAAAACTATATGAACTGATGTTTTGTGTGTTGAAAGTAGTATATTGTCCAGCTTTGATGGCTACTGTAAAGGATACTTTATTGAATTTAAATATTTTTTACTTTTCTTACATAAATCTTGCAATATGTGCTGTTAAAAATCTTGAAATTTTTTTGCAAAGCTGATTATAATGGTCTGTATGTAAAAACTTTTTATTGTAAGGAGTGCAACTTCAGAAGTCTTAAAGTATATGTAACAGTTATTGATACCTACTCAAAAGAAGAAGAAAAATACTAATCATTAACTTTAAAAAAAGAAAATTGAATAGAATAGAATTCACTATCACCCCATCCTTTTTAAATTATTTATATCTGCAAAATCCACATGTATAAGTAAAAATTTATTATCACTATTACTCTGCTACCTCAAAATTTTGATAGTTTCATTTATTAGCATTTCTATTTTAAATTGACACATCTATTGTTTCAAAAATATGGTATTTAATTTTCTTCACAATTTTTATTTTTGGCTGTTCATTGAAAACCAACTGGTTTATATAATATTTTAATAATGTGTAATATGAATCTATTATATAGTTGTAGTGCAAATTCTAAGCACTTTATCCAAATACAATATAAATTTAAAATAAAATCTATTTATGTATTAGTCAGCCCCCTTTTCATTTGAATGTTAATATCCAAGATTTAAAAAGTAAAATAATGTAAAATGGTTTCTTTTATTTCTTGGTATTCTTCATATTCATTAAAAATTTAGTTTATATTTAGTCTAAATTAAAGCAAATAAAAAAAATATATATATGCACATTTCATTGTAAATTTTATTATCATGGAAAGATTGTGCACCCATTTTTAAAAAAGAAAAAAGTCTATATTTGTTGTTGCACTCTTTACAAAGTCATTTGCAATATAAGGAAACTTGTGATGTTGTACTAAACTATTTTTTATCTGTCACTTAGAAAAAAAAATATTTGTATACATATGTGTTTAACACAAAAATTTTGTTTCTCTAGATTATTTTTAAACATTTCTACTTCAATGCATACATTTTATTATTTACTTTGATAAGCTCAAGACATTGAGTCTTTAAATATTTTTCTTCTTACCCTCAAATAACAAAATGGGTTTTAAACAAATTTATTGCAAATTCTCAAATTTCTGTACGATGCTAAAAGATATAACTAAAACCAATAGCATCTCCTTCAGACTTCACCTATGTTTTAGAAAAGTGACTGGTTTTGAGATCAATAATTTAATAGCTCCCTTCATCAGGCACATATATGATCCTCAAAAGATTAAACCCGTGTTTTGTCTTTTGGGAATTTTGTAGATGCTTTTTGCCAGATGGACAGAGCTATTAAACTATTGCTTTCAAAACTTTTTCTGTGAGCATTTTTGGAATCTTATGGAGTGGTATTTGTTGTTTTATTCATATTTTTGTTATATTGGTAAAATTAAATTAATAATTAAATGTAAATTTCTAGGTAATAATAGAAATAATTTGTTTCTTTATAATGGATCATCTGAAAAACAGTAATATTTCAACCATATTACAATTAATGTATCTAAAAGGATTAAATTGGGGTGTTTATGGTCCACAGTTTAACTAGGCAACTAAAATTTTCTGATTTATTTCTTTATTTATTTTATTTCAAAATTATTTAGAACTATGTAAGATCCTAGCCTCAATGTCAGTATAAAATAAGCTAAGCAAGTTTCTTTGATTGTTTCACTAAAAACACCTAGAACTATACAAGTTTTTTCTTTTCTCCTCTTCATAGCAAAAAAAAATAATCTGATATTTTTTTTATCTGCTTATGTTTATGCATATTAAATTTATCTAGACATTATTATTTTAGGAAAATTCTTTATTAATTTATTCAACATATTCACAACAAATATCTAGTGCCATAACCACCCCCCGGAAATATCTTACTCATATATCTAAACTTTTTGAATCATCAATTTTATTTATAATTTCACTGACATGACTAATTATTTTTCTACACATGAGCCCATTCTGTTATTGCCCCCCCCCCCCTTTCCCAAATAGAAGACATGCAAAACAAAATCCGTGCAATGCAGCATCAAAATCACTGTGGATGTATCACTCTGTTATTTACGTGTGTTTAAATATATATTTTTTTATAACGATCTTTTTTAACAAAAGACATGAAGTAAGGAAATCTGGTGTGTAAATAATTTCCAAAAAAAAGAATTATTTTATGTTTGTAAACTATCTTGATAAAGCTCTATTTGTGCCTGCATGGATTTTGATGGTTGCATTGTTGTAGGTCTCTGCAGTTGCCCCCGTTTTTAAAAGAGTACTTTTTTGATCTGCATGTCACCACCATGTTTTCTGCATGTAAAAAATAAAAATAAAAAGGAAGATTGAAAAATATTTGCACATGTATTTTTTATATATATGACAAAATAAGAAACTGTTATTGAAATCGGATCCATACCCGATTGTGATTTTTGAAATCTTCGTTGTGCTGCTGGCATTTGTAAATAAAGGTGTTTGTTGTTGTTTTGGACTGTATTTTTATTGCAATTTTTCACACTAACTGGATGTGTGGGCCATGGTTGGGTGTACACAACTTTGAAAAATTTATAGAGAGATAAATTTAAGTTGGTTTGCAACACAAAATTTTATTTTTATTTTATTTTATTTATGAATATTTTTTACTCTATTTTTTTATCCTTGAAATGTTTGTTTATATTACAGGGTGTCTCATAAGCCCTTTCATATTTCAAAATTTCATTTAAAAAAATTAACAAAAAGTCATATTGGCGTGTGATTTGTACCATAAAACTTGTCAAGTGTTGGATTTTTGTGAATTATTCTTTTTTGTTGTTGTTACAAAAATCAGACTCTTTGAAAAGTTTTATGCTGCAAACTGCACTTTGATATGACAATTTCTTATGAATTTTCGAAATGTGAATAGGCTTATGGGGCCACCCTGTGTATATTCCTTTTCAAATGTAAATTCTCACAATTTTTTAAAAAAATTAATTTTAGCCTTTTTTAAAATTTGATATATCGTCTGCAAGAATAACCCTTTTTGAATACTTTTCTCACTTTTGAGTACAGAAAAGACTAAGTATTAATTGATTTGGGGATTTACGAAAATATTTATTTAAAAAAAAAAAAAGCCATTTTTCATGAGTACTTTTTACTACAAGAATCCAATATTTTCTCTCAAAACCAAACATTCTGAAAACAATTTAACTGAAAATAATTGCACAAAATGGCATGATTTTTGCTGTCATAGGAATTTGGATACATCAATTTAAATAGGACAAATCTTGAAAAAAAAACATCTTCTTAGACAAACGATTAAAATTTTAAGTACAGCTTAGCCACAGACAGTACAAATAACAAGTAACAATTTATTAATAATAAAATGACACCACACATTACATCATGGGTGCCACGAGCTATGAGTAAGGGTTTTCTAATGCCTAATTTAAAAAATTATAAATCCCCAACTAAAAGGGTATTGAAAAGGCTTGAAATCCTGTTATTCACTAGTTTGTTATACGCTATCCTAATCGAAAAATTTAAAGCAATAGATGATTAAAAATACATAAAATGGTGAATCTCTTTTCATTTTATTTTTGAAAAGTAAATTCTTAATTTAAAAAAAAAAAAAATGTAGTCAACTTAGAGGAAAAATCCAATCCATGATAGTAATCTTAAATATACCTAAAATCAGTGTTGAATGATTTTATATTTTTAAATGAACATTTTTCCAAACAAACCTAATGTTGGAAGCCCCACTGCCTTCATTTGCAGAAATCCTTGAATATACCCTCTCGAATTTCTAGGATATTATATTTTTAAATAAAAAATATCCAAACAAACTAGAGTTTGGAGCCCCACTGCTTACAGCAGCATACACCGAGCATGCTACGCATGTTCCAGTTTGTTTTGATTCTATGCTTTTTCCCAAAAATATTTCCAAACGAACCTAATGTTGAGGGCCCTACTGCCTTCAGCAACACACGCTCTCGAATTTGTGTGGTTTTATACAGCAAAAATATGTTCAAATGAATAATTTGAACATATTTAGAGTTTTTATTTATCTCGAATTAGAGTTGGTGGCCCCTGGGGCAGATATAAATGGTGTCACCCCCACACCCACCCTCCTCAAACACGACCAATACGAGTAGGAAGAAAAGAATTATTTTTTATTAATTTCAAATGCAGTAAAAATTTATTTTTTATACATTAACATTACACTAATTAACACGACATAGTAATGTAACTATTTATAATAAAAGTAAAACCTAAACTTTAGCAATTTTTATTTATGTTTACTTTCTCTTTACACAATAATCAAATTAACAGCAGTAAGATAGTTTAACTAAACTTAAATTAATTAACTGTATACTACTTAATATATTTTTTAATTTCCCTTTCCTTGTTTTTATAGAAGAATTATTTCGTCAAAGTCTATATTTTGTTTGGCCTCATGCTCTATGGTCAACATAGCAAGGTTGCTCAACCGGCTATTACTCATTGTTAACCGCAAATATCTTTTAATCAGCTTTATTTTACTAAAATTCTTCTCACAAAATGCGACTAACACGCAACTCACTAAAAATAACTTTAACGATAAAACTAAGTTTGGAAGAGATTCTATAAAATCCCATTCAACAATAAAAATTCAAAAAATCCAAGGCAACCCAATCTTTGGTTTTAGAAACATCAAGCTTGGTAGCGTTCAAATGTCTTCTTAACCTTCATATTTCCAGGGAAATTTCTCTTTCAGACACTTCATCATAGAAGAAAGTTAGTTTCAATACATGGATGTTTACAGTGTGGCCAAAAGTTTGGACATTTTTTGAAAGTTTCATGTATTTCAACTTTGTGTGCTTGTAGAATCTATTATTTTTCACTTAAATACAAACTTTTATATATCAAATTGAAGGTAATTTAATGTAGAATTTAATAATAAAAACAGTATTACAATATATGTATTACAAAAAAAGTTATGCTCATTTTAGTATAACAAATAAACACAAATCATTTTGAATAAGGACGTGTTTTGTAATAAAAGCGTACTAGCCAATCACAAACACTGTTCTGAGGACCAATCAAATGTATGTAACTATAGTTTAGGTTATTTGGATGGTAAGAGAGTTATTGTTGTGGAAATATTTTGCGGAATGATGCATACTAGTACAATTAAATAGAGTATTGCTGTTTTTGAATATTTAAAGTTCGTTTTTTTAATTAAACTAATTTTAAACAATGTCATCAACAAGAACTAATTGGACATCTACAAAAAAAAGCCGAATTATCATATTGAGAGAAAATGACCTCTCTTATGCTGAAATTGCAAGACAAGTTGGTGGTTCAGTGACTTGTTCTGGTGTACGAAAGTTCTGTTTACGTTATGAAAAAACGAAATCAGTGGAAAATAAGGCCAAATCAGGCCGAAAAAAATGCACAAGTGCTACTGCCGATAGAAAAATTAAACGGCTATGCCTTCAAGATAGAAAAATTTCATCAGATGCCATTAGATGTGAAATGAATGCAGCGGGTATTGCAGTAAGTTCAAGAACAATAAGAAGAAGGTTATCAGGATTTGGACTACAAGCTAGAATTCCAAGGAAAAAACCATATTTAAATCAAAAGCAATGCGAAAAACGAGTTAAGTGGGCAAAAGAACACATTAAATGGTCAGAAAATCAATGGAAGCAAGTAATCTGGAGCGATGAGAGTTAAATATCGCTCTTTGGTAGTGATGGTAGTAAATACGTGAGACGTAGAGTAGGAGAAGCACTTCATCCTGATTGCATTGAAGCAACTACAAAAAACCCAACAAATGACATGATTTGGGCATTTATGTCTGCAAATGGTGTGGGCCGAATTCAAGTGATTGATGGCATCCTGAATGCCAAAAAATACATCGAAACTGTCTTGGAACCAAAATTGATACCTTCCATCAGGGATCTCTTCTCCGACATCGCACCATTTATTTTTCAGCAGGATTCAGCTCCATGCTACACAGCAAAAGTATGCAAAGCATGGTTTCAAAATAAAGGCATAGATATAGTACCATGGCCAGGAAACAGCCCTGATCTCAATCCAATTGAAAATTTGTGGTGACGTTTGAAAATTCTTGTACGAAAAAAACGTCCATCCAATAAAAAACAACTTATTGAAGCTATAATCGATTCTTGGCACCATATGATTACGAAAGATGAACTCCAAACACTCGTTCACTTGATGAAAAGACGCTGTGAAGCTGTCTTAAAAAATAAGGGTTATCCTACTAAATATTGATTCTGTAAGTATCACTTTAAAAAAATAGATCTTAGATAGATCTTACTATTAGTTGCATAACTTTTTTTGTAATACAGATATTGTAATACTGTTTTTATTATTAAATTCTACATTAAATTACCTTTAATTTGCTATATAAACGTTTGTATTTAAGTGAAAATTAATATATTCTACAAGTACACAAAGTTGAAAAACATGAAACTTTCAAAAAATGTCCACACTTTTGGCCACCACTGTAACTGTTCCTCACTTGTCAATAATAAATTATCGTTTTTTAGCACTTGAAATCTTCCAGCTACATCTTGAATGGCATTTGAACGAGTCTGAATTTCAGAATGAAATCGATCGAGGCATTCCAACATATCTTTTCTGTTTTCATCTTGTTGAGATAATCCTTCATCTCTAACTATAAATATACCTAAAATCTTGCTCTCCAGCTCCCAGAACTTGCTCTCCAGCCATTTTCTTTTTACGGTGTATTCTGCACTCAATTGGACTGTCGTTATCTTCAGATCTCTTGACTGCATTTCAATCACTCTTTCTACAATTGCAGTCCTCTTTCCATATATATAAAGACAAAGTGCCTCTTGTTTTATTAATAATTCTTCCAGGCTTAAAGCTTCGGCTTACAATGGCACCTGGGTACAATTCACTTCCTTTAATACACCACTCTAGAAAAAGAGAGAGCATAGGAAAGTGAAATTGAGGAGAGCAGACAAAAGGATTTGTGCAGCTCACATTCTCTCGTGAATTGCAGAATTCTTCAATTGCTGCTATAACTTCATCTGCAGCATCATGAGCACTCCATCACGTTGTTGAAACTCTCTTAACTGTTATTCCACTACTGTGTTTAATCAACACTTCTTAGACCGATTAGTAGATTAGATACAGAGAAAAATGAATGAACTGCTTTCAAAGTTCCAAAAAGTTGAACACAAGAGGCATTTAGTGCAAAAGAATTTCGGCCACATAAGTTAAAGCTATGATTAATGCATCCAAAGAAAACAACTTTTTAACACTTTCCAACCTAGTTGAAAAGTGTTTATGACTCCAGTTTGTCTGTCGTCTGTCCGTGCTGTAACTCCCGTGAATATGCTCAGATTGTCCTAAAATTTTTGTATGTTATTGTTGTTTACTATAGCATGTTCCCTATTTCAACAGAAGTACTTATAGTTTTTTTTACAGGGACAGTCAAAAGTATTCCGTTACATTACAGTCAACGGGGAATAATCGGTTCAAGTGCATTTTGATGACGCTACGTCATTTAAAACATAATGAAATTTATATATAATTATGAAGCGCATTAAAACATGCTTTTTGTAGAAAATGGTGTAAAAAGCATTTATTATTTATTTAATTTGGTCAAACAAAAGAATTCTTTTACACATCGTTATAGGGGGAAAAATCGTCTGCAGTGTAATTTAGTGATATTTCACTATTTCAAATATAATGAAAATGATATGCATTACTGAGGTGCACTATAAATTGCTCTCTTGTGTGCATTGCGTTTATTTACAGGGACACACAAAAGATATTGGCTACAGTACATGTGCAATATTTACAGTCTATGTGTGATAAGTGCTTTTTCAACTTTTGTTTGCATTTTTAACTTTTTTTTTTTTTTCATAGTACGTGTGTGTTTATAACTTGGTTGACCATATACAGGGCTACACAAGGAAATTCGTAAGTACTACAGACTATGGGAGTGAATTGCTTAAGGGTAGTTTTTAATTATGTTTACGCATTTTCCTGCTGAACTATATTTAGTAGACTAATAGAAGTTTGTGGAATATAAATAAATTCATATACAGGGCTACGGAAAAAAAGATACATTGCGTTTACGTTTGGTAATTGCTGCAAGTGAGTTTTAAGTTGCCTTTTAGCTTAATAGGTGGTGTGTACAAAAGTCTTCAGATAATATACAGGGCTGTACAAAATATTTCGAATGCATTTCCATCGATTGGCGAAAATTTCTAAATGTGAATATTCTAATTGAACTAAATTTTATCATACTATATATCCACATCTATTGATCCTATACAGGGCTGCACAAAATAATTCGTCTACTTTTTTGACACTGGAAGGTAATTTCGAAAACTGCAGTTTTCAATGTGTTATGTGTTTTCTAAACTGTTTACTTACATACCTTATTTCACCTTATTTAACTATGAAGTTTCGTTACAGTTTTCTGGCTGTGTTGAAAAGTGTTTCATAATCTATGCTTGACGCATGATTTTTCGTTCTTGTTTAATTTTAAAATTGATAATGACTTGTACTCTATTGTGTATTCTACTCACATTAGCTGCATTGTTATAGCTTTGAGGGCGACACCTCATAATATCTAAACCGTCACTATCAAGCTTTTTTAGAACAGCTTTTT
Source organism: Maratus michaelseni (assembly GCA_963931845.1). NCBI lineage: Eukaryota > Metazoa > Arthropoda > Arachnida > Araneae > Salticidae > Maratus > Maratus michaelseni. The sequence goes on along the minus strand of OZ007590.1, from coordinate 407,791,067 downwards.
TTCTTTTCAAAGGAAAAAATCCTAAAAATGCTTCTTTTATTTCAACTTTTCTGTCATCAATTTTCGCATAACGAATCACCTGAGACATTTGATCAGTATGAGCAATATCTGGCAAACATCATGGCAAAATATACAATGGATTTTATCTCTTCAACAAGTTTGCTTTTAATGTAGTCAGGGCCCGATTAACCTCTGAATCTAGGAAAAGCACGGTATCACATTGGGCCCCCCCTTTCATCTGGCAAAAGTTTAATTAATTCTCCATTCATGAAAACTCACCAATGATACTAATATTATTCCCGGGAGTAGCTTAGTCGAGATCACGTATATTTCATTAAACAGCTTTTTTATGTTCCCTGTATATACTTCAGATGTACTTGGTACATATAGCTCAATGTCCCGGGTCCTTTCTGAAAGACACATCCAGGATGCTATAGGATTAAGTAACATCCTAATGATGACATTCATATTTCCCTATTCAATAAGTTTCGTGAAGTAGTGCGAGGATTTCCTCTTGTATTAAGCAAACGTTCTTTTCCTAAACAATTTAAAATACAATGTAAAAAAAAGGAAAATGATAATTTAGAGGGCCCTCTTCAGGGTCATTTTGGGGCCCCTTTTAAATTTTAGAGGTGCATGTGCTTCAAGTGCCTTTTGGATAATCAGGCCCTGAATGTAGTCTGACAGACGAACAATGTTCCAAATTCAATAGATGTTTTTTCAATACAGCATCATACTTTGAAAGCAACTGCACCAATTCAAAAAAATGACCACTATTTGCGGAAGTATTGATTTTATCGCGGCCGCGAAGTGGCAGATTTTCTTTAGCTAAAAATAATGTGATATCTAATAATCTAGTCAACAAATCCTTCCATTTCTTTCTTTCCACGGTCATTTCTTGCAAGGTGGTATGATCTATTGTTGAATGAAATCTGACTAGCCAAATAAGGTAATCATAAATCAAAGCGATTTGTCGAAAAGTCAGCGCCGGCCCAGCGGTATTTTGGCGCCCCCCCCCCCAAAAAAAAAAGGAAATATTCTGGATTATCCTTAATATATATTCGTTGCTTTTAAACACACTATTACTAATTATTTAAGATATTTAAAGGCATTAAAATTCAATCCCTTTTTGTATTATAAAAGGTCCTTTAAATTATAAAATTTCTCAAAATGAAAATTTTAATTTTACAATAAATAATAGTTTTACTATGTAATATTACGATCTCAGATTGAAACACGATATAATATTCTGGGGACACGGACAAAAAACGAGCAAGGAGACTGATCCCCAATAGACAAAAGAAAGGCTGTGATAGATGCCTCCTCCGCCTTTGAGGGGTAAGGAAGGGCAGAAAATTTTTAAAAAATCATCCGCTCTGATGTTTATATTCTTAGAAAGCATCTTACCAAAATTTTACCTTCAAAGGCCATCATAGATTCTTTGCATTAACCCCCACCCCAACAGAATGACAAAAGTGACCGAATTAAAAAAAAAAAAAAAAAATCTGGATATGGAGTTTATATTTTGATATTTATCTTACATACCTGACAGCCGAAAAATTCACAATGATATTATATACCATTAAAGTAACTTTAAATTATTATTATTATTATTATTATTATTTTTTTAAATAAAAAAGTAAGAAGTATTCCTATTTTCTGAAGTTGACATCTAATAATTCAAAACAAAATATTTAATATTACTTAGCATTGTGTAAAATATTTCCAGCACACTGTTTTGCTTTGGATAAATGCTTTTTAAAAGTTCGTTAAAGTGTACTTACTCTCGTATACTTATAAAGGCAAAGTATAGAATGTTTTTCCTAATACAAATAATGTTCGTTAAACTGAAAAATTCGTTACAGTGGCATTCTTTATACCGAAATTATACTGTATATCTTAAAAAGAAAAAAAAAGCATTGACGAAAAGTGTCATTTTAAGTAGGTGTTGTGTAAAGTGCAGTAAATGCATCAAGATGTGAGATTTATATAAGACCTAATGTGGAGCTGACCATTACACAGAAGGAAAATTTCGCGAGTGCTTTTTCTACAAAGGAATGAACATAGTGCCAATTATTTTTGAATGACTGATTGCAGTCTTAATTTAAAAACCAAATTTCATGCACTGTCACAAAAAATACCACGATTTAAAAAAATATATATATATATATTATTTTTTTTTTTTTTTTTTTTTTTTTTTTTTAACATTTTATAACCAAACTTTTGGTGTTTGATTGGTCTTATTATTGCTATTACTCCCATCTTTTTATTTTGCTTTGAATAATTATGAAATCTTGAAACAACTGCATTTACTCTGTTTGTCTGAACATTTTCTTATATTGATCCTTCCAAGCCACATAATCATTATGTTAGCACAAAGATTTTGTACTTACCTTTCATTTCGGAGATTTCTTTCATTAAAAAAAAAAAAATTAAAGACAAAAATAAATAAATTTAAAAACAATTTAGTTAAATGGGATAAAACACAAATTTTATTTCGATGTTTACAAAATGACATAGCTCCTGGAGACACTGGTAGTAAGCATCCACAGAAGTTCTCGAGGAATGATTTGATGTTTTATTTTTCTCTGGTTAGTACATGAAAATTAACAGCAACCATACGAGTCCAGCTGCATAAAACTAAAAGGCAAATTGTAAATGGGTTAACTAAGGATTAATTGCATCATAAAATGAACACACAATTTTTATATAAATTTTAAAAGATTATAAAAGTTTTTATAATAACAAAGCATTAAATTTATTTAGTATATTTTAAAGCTGTTCTCGAATCCAAGTTGGCTACTATCTGACATATTCCTGAAGTCATTTACATTAGGAAACTCATCAAATTTACAAGTTTTCTTAGTCGTATATAAAGAAATCTATTAGGGATTTCGCTCTTCTATAAAGACATTCAGAAAATGAAATTAAATTTGACGTTTTGAGCTGAATTCCGAGACTTGGCTGTACAGGGAAGATCGTATTCAGAGAGTAATCGATTATGACTCGATAAGATGCATTTATCGAAAAATTAAAAACGCTATTCGATTCCAAATCACTTCTATAGTTATGCCTAAACATTTTACGTTTATGTTCAAATATCTCCGTTAATGCGTCAGAAAGTTTCGCATTGTTCAGTAGGTTATTTTTTTTTTTTTTCTCTAAGAGCATCCTTAAGAATACATGACTTACCATTATATTTCTGCAAAGTAGCTAATTCCTACATTGTTAGTTTTAGCGGCGTACTTTCAATTTCAAAAAATGTTTCAACTGCTCTCCATCCTATTACAACGCCAATAAAGTTATTTTTGTTAATAGTTACTAAAGTTAACATTTTATGTCGTCTTTGGATCCTATAAGTTATATTTAGGAGGAAAATAAACGTTCTCCATGTTCTAACAAATGTGCCCTTTATCGAAAATAAGGTCTCTATGGTACGAACAGAATTTATCGAGTTATGATGTTTTCAATTTTAGGAATTTTCGGCATTAAAAACGGAAAGAAATCATTTATTTATTTCATTGAGCGGGTCGGGACAAGAAAGTGCCAAGCCACATTTTTGGTGAAATAAATCTAACACTGTAATCTGTTGCTTTATATTGTAAATTATAATATCCTGCATATAATTTGTTTCTAATGTCACTTGGTGGCAGCGTATGTTCCAGGTTTCATTTTTGCCCCAGATGTTTATGCCCCCAATGAAGATAGCTAATTTACAAAAAACGTAATAGTAATAACATTAAAGTAATGCCATAGTGTTACTCAGAATATCTCAAATGTGGCTAAGACATTGGCGAAAAAAAAAAAAATATGTTATACATCTTGATTTGAGTATTTGATCTAATTTTCAAATTGAAATATCTCAGAAGTTCAAACATGTGGCTTGGCACTCTCTTGCCCCGATCCCCTCAATTTTGTAAAAAAATATATATATATATAATTTCATTCTATTTTATTCAATTTTTAATTTAATTTCTACTTCTTTTATATTAGTATCTAATATCTATATTCATTGTGCTATGGTTACAATTTCGTTGTCAATAAATTATTACTTCCTAAATCATAATTTCAAGTTTCAGTTGGTGTTATCGTAATGTTTCATTAATGGTTATATATATATATATATATATATATATATATATTAAAAAAAAAATGGGGGCATTTTGATTTACACAATGGTTTGGTCATACACATTTTATAATGGACTGCGATGTGTTATTCTTATGTATATTAATTTAGTTAGATTTACTTATTCATTATTTAATTATTTTAAATGAATTTATATTCATTAATATTAAGAATGTATTTGATCTAATGATTTGGATTAATACCTTTGGTGGACAATATCATATCTACTTCTAAGATAATGTTTACTTTTATACAGTGTTGATATAATATGTTTTAATTTTATTTAGTGTTTTTATTTAATTTAACTTTGTTTAAAGCCACATTTTTGTGACTAATTCATTTCAATATTTACTCAATATTAATTTTAAATTCTTTGATTCTTAATTCAAATCTTTAGTATTTTAATTTAATTTATTTTAAATGATGTTGCATTTTTAGTACAGTTATTTAATCGTTGTTGACATTTAATGGTACATTTTTAATGTTGCATTAATTATTAATTTTTCCATATTACTACTTATTTATAACATAGTATTATTAATTTATACATCCATTACTTAGATATTATTCAACTTTCTATTTATTAATTAATTTCATTTATTTATTATTTAACTAATGGCTATCATTAAGATAGTAATTTGGTTTAATTATTAAAAACTAATTTCCATCCATACTTTATATTTACTTTTACCACTAGAGTGCAGCACTATTTTAAGTTGTTTTTTATTATTAATTTTTCCATCTTAATACTTATTTATAACATAGTATTATACATTAATACATCCTTTAATGTAATTCGATTTTCTATTTATTAATTAATTTCATTTATTTATTATTTAACTAATTGGTATCAATTAAGTTAGTAATTTGGTTGATTTATGAAACATTTATTTCCATCCTATTCCTTCGATTCAGATTATATCCACTTTTTTTTTCTACTAATAGATGGCAGCACTAATGTTCCTGTTTATTTTATAATCCATTATATTTTACCATTATTTCTGGCATCACTGCAAAGCAATTTATATTTCTAAGCAATTTATATTTCTAAAATTGGCAACATGATATGATTTTTTATGCAATTCATTCCCCAGTCATGTTGGAGTTTTCATGATGGTTCATGAACTGCAAGGTATCTTATTTATATCTCTATTCATCTTTATGGATTTTTTTTTATAAGTGTGGTTTCTTTCCTTTTTTATATTGTATTTTATTTTTTATTTTATCACTGATTTGAATCATTGTATTTGAGATGTAGTCCCAATATCATATTTTTTAGCAATGTTTGGCTAATATGATGATGAAACATCTCATTTTATTTGTGGTAGTTAGGCAATTGGGACTTGATAATTCTGTCTAAATTCCACAAATTTCATTTCATTTAGTTCATTTAATTCCATTGATTCAATTTTTATTTAATTTCTTATTCTTTCAATGTTTTTTGATTCCATATTAAGTGTGTTGGGGAATCTTTCATTGTCTACTAATTATTTCATACTTATTTATTTCATGGTTTAAGTTGGTGTTATGATAATGTTTCATTTATGGTTATATATATATATATATATATATATATAGCTTCATTTTAACAAACAATTTCTCTTTCAAATTTATTCTTGATTTTCTCCTTATTTTCCCGCAGCAAGGAATTATTTCACTCTATTTTTATTATTTGATAATTCTATTTATTATCAGAAACATCTTCAAAACAATTTTATCACATTTCTTATCAAAAGAATTCTAGAAAAAAGTAAAACATAATATTTTTCTTCTTTTGATTTTGTGTTACATATATATATATATCTTTTTGCTATTTCAGATAATCTTTATTAAATATTTTTCAAATTTCATTGTCTTATTAAGAATTCCACATGCCCACTATATTCTTTTGCAAAAGGGGGGGGGGGATAAATAATTGGTACACATTGAAAATAGCTATCCCCCCCCCCCTTCTTATAAGAATAAATGTGCTATTACTCTCTTAAAGAACTATATTTGAAATACTTCTTTTCGATCAAGTTAAAAGCTGATTTAATAATGAATAAATGCATCAGATTTTTAATTATAAAACTTAAAAAAATTATGATCAAATAATTTTTTGCTCTTTTTGAAACAAACACTTGCACCAATATACTGCTTTTAATTGCCAAAAGACGTAAAAAAAACTTTATAAACAGTAAAATAAGCTTTTTTTCTTAGACTGTTGACATGTTTCGATTCCATCGAACATTCCATGATCCCATTATCAAAACAAATGAGAATATTCTACAGTTGCACGATCTATGTGGGATTTTAATTGATTAAAAAGAGGTGAAGAAAACACTTGCACCTTTTCGTATATGCATAAGTAAAAGTGTTTCTGTAACTTCTTCAATATGTGTTTTTCTGAATAACGAATAAATAATATTTTTGTACGTTTAGAGATCTGCACGGGCCGGAATTTCCAGGCCCGGTGCAAAAACAAAAGTTCGGCCCGAGCCCGGCCCGGCCCGTATGGAAATCAGCGAAAACAGGCCCGGCCCGATATGGCATGACACAATTTCTGCAATTTCTACTATTTTGAAAAAATTGAGATTTTTAGCATATAATTAAGATTTCTTTAAAGAATACTGCATACATAATATTTATGGAAAAAGTTTACAGTATATTTTAAAATTGCGATGTGTTCGCAAGACAGTAAATACACAATAGCAACATTAATAATTACTTAGCTTCTAAGACTTTCAACATTTAAATAAGGATTCAAAAAAATTAATCTAGTTTAGAATAAACAGAAAAAAGAGGGTTAAATAAAACATCATAACTTTTAAAGCTGTATTGTATGATAAAAAGTAGATTTATGAAAACATTTCTCTGTCATTTATTAAAGCTTTTCTCAAATGCAAAGGAGCTACTTTCTGATACATTTCTAAATTCATTCCTTTTCGGAAACGCATAAGATTGGCAGGTGTTCTTATTCAGAAACTATGTAATCGAACGGCGTTATCCATTTTTTGATAAAAGCAATATATCTTTGAGAAAATACTGTCAAAGTTAGCGTTTTGAATCGAATTTCCGGAAGCGACAGCATGGGAAAGGGGAAAAATCTGAAGCCAAGTGACAAGGATCTGTTATATATATCGACAAGTAATTTATTTTTCAAAAATGGAAAACGCTATTCGATTCCATATCCGTTCAGTATTCAGGCTTGTAAATTTTATGACTTTACAGTTAAAAATTAGTCAGAAAATGGGTCAAGGTTTCGCGTTGTTGAGTAAGATTTTAAGAATCATCTTTAAGGTATATTGTTAAAGATTACATTAACAGAAGTTCATTATCGCTCTTAATACTTTTACAAAACATATTGCCTGCCCTACACATCCTGAAAACAATTAAGTCCAGTTCCGGCCCGGCTGGACTATGAAGAAAAAAAATTCAAGCCTCATCTAGGCCCGGCACGAGTCTGCTAAAAAAATATTAAGCCCATGTAACCGTCCGGTGTCGATTTCTACGGTGAACAACTTGCATTTCTGTATTATGTTGTTAAACTAGCATGGGCTCGTGACGCTCATTTATAGTTAACCATATTCTTTGAAAATAGCTCATATTTTATCGGTTCTGTTTAAATATTTATATCGGGCTGGTAGGCCCGCTAAATTTTTTTATCGGCTCGGATAGCCCGTTCAATTTTTTTGCCGGCCCGGCCCGTTGAAAAAAATGTTCTAATTCTGCCGGCCCGGCCCGTTTGAAAATTCACCTTCACTCCGCCGGGCCGGGTACGGGTCTCGGGCCGTGCAGACCTCTACGTATTGTATATATTAATAACTTAGAATTTCATTTAAGGGAATTTCGTTTTCGGACGAAATTTGAGAAAACACGAAATTTGATTTTGGCCTGAAAAAGTTGTTTCGGTCAAGCACTATATAGTCCAGTAGAAATAGCGCGAAAAAGGGCCTTGCCTTACAAAAATTCGGGTAGTTCTGATTTTTGGGTATGCTGTAAAGGTTGACCCTCTAATAAAAAAAACAAGTTTTCGACCTTCTAGACCTTGTGCGTTTTTCACAATATTGAAAAAACCAATATTTTTCGGCACTTTTTTCGATTTTTCTTAAATAACTCAATTTTAGTACATTTTACAGAAAAAGCACTTTCACCATTTTGTAGAGCATAAAATTCTCTACAACATGCAATGTTGAGGTTTGTAAATTGTCCAAATAGGGGGTAAGATACGGAACCGGAAAAATAGGTTAAATTTGCAAAAAATGCAAAAATCCACTAAAGACGTTAGTTTTTGCTTAATAACCTACTTTTAGTGCATTTTAGAAACAAAATTGTCATAATCAACTTTTTAGAGCATGAGATAGTCGATAGTTTCATTTATTATAGGTTGACCGTCTAATAAAAAAACCAAGTTTTCGACCTTTTCTAGACCTTGTGCGTTTTTCACAATATTGAAAAAAAACAATATTTTTCGGCACTTTTTTCGATTTTTCTTAAATAACTCAATTTTAGTGAATTTTACAGAAAAAGCACTTTCACCATTTTGTAGAGCATAAAATTCTCTACAACGTGCAGCATTCAGGTTTGTAAATTGTCCAAATAGGAGGTAAGATACGGAGCCGGGAAAATAGGGTAAAATTTGCAAAAAATGCAAAAATCCACTAAAGACGTTAGTTTTTGCTTAATAACCTACTTTTAGTGCGTTTTAGAGACAAAAGTGTCAATATAAAGTTTGTAAAACATGAAGTAGTCTATAAGTTTCATTTATTAAATCATTAAATGTCTATAATAGACTCTAAAAATCAGAATAATACAATTTATGGTTAAAACAAAAAAATACCGCCTAACAAGTCATTAATTTAAAAACGAGCTTTTATTTTTGATATTGATTAAACGATGCAATTAATTAATTATAATATGTACAATAATAGGTAACTGTTGAATAGTTGAGAGGGGGGGGGGTGCGAAGTTAACCAAAAAACCTAGTCGGTAGACAATTTTGTTTCTAAAATGCACTAAAAGTGGGTTATTAAGTAAAAACTAACGTCATTTGTGGATTTTTACATTTTTTCCAAATTTAACCCTTTTCCCGGCTCCGTATCTTACCCCCTATTTGGACAATTTACAAACATGAATACTGCATGTTGTAGAGAATTTTATGCTCTACAAAATGGTAAAAGTGCTTTTGTCTCTAAAACGCACTAAAAGTAGGTTATTAAGCAAAAACTAACGTCTGTAGTGGATTTTTGCAAATTTTCCCGGCTTTGTATCTTACCCCCTATTTGAACAATTTACAAATCTGAATACTGCATGTTGTAGAGAAATTTATGCTCTACAAAATGGTGAAAGTGCTTTTTCTGTAAACTGCACTAAAATTGAGTTATTTAAGAAAAATAAAAAAAAGTGCCGAAAAATATTGGTTTTTTTCAATATTGTGAAAAACGCACAAGGTCTAGAAGGTCGAAAACTTGGTTTTTTTATTAGAGGGTCAACCTATAATAAATGAAACTATCGACTATCTCATGCTCTAAAAAGTTGATTATGACAATTTTGTTTCTAAAATGCACTAAAAGTAGGTTATTAAGCAAAAACTAACGTCATTTATGGATTTTTACATTTTTTCCAAATTTAACCCTTTTTCCGGCTCCGTATCTTACCCCCTATTTGGACAATTTACAAACATGAATACTGCATGTTGTACAAAATTTTATGCTCTACAAAATGCTGAAAGTGCTTTTGTCTCTAAAACGCACTCAAAGTAGGTTATTAAGCAAAAACTAACGTCTTTAGTGGATTTTTGCATTTTTTGCAAATTTTACCCTATTTTTCCGGCTCCGTATCTTACCTCCTATTTTTACAATTTACAAAACTGAATACTGCATGTTGTAGAGAATTTTATGCTCTACAAAATGGTAACAGTGCTTTTTTCTGTAAAATGCACTAAAATTGAGTTATTTAAGAAAAATCGAAAAAAGTGCCGAAAAATACTGGTTTTTTTTCAATATTGTGAAAAACGCACAAAATCTAGAAGGTCGAAAACTTGGTTTTTTTTATTAGAGGGTCAACCTTTACAACATACCCAAAAATCAGAACTAGCCGAATTTTTGTAAGGTAAAATGCTATTTCTACTGGACTAATATAACATAATTCACATATGTATATTAAAAAAAAAAAAATTTGAAAATTTAATGCAGTTATCAAAATACAACAAATTAGGAATACGTGCAGGCGAACCAAGAAACGCTGAGTGATATTTGTTGAATTGCGGAAGCTTAAAAGTTTTTCTCAAATCCAAACTGCCTACTCTCTGACATTTTTAATTCATTTTCATTCGTATATGTATCAAATTGACAGATGCTCTTATTAAAAGACATTATAATCGAACTTTTTTTTTCCGTTTTTCGACAAAAGTAGAAGATTTTTCGGGAAATGCTGTCAAAAGTGGCGTTTTGAATCGGACTTGCGAACATGACAGCGTAAGGAAAGGAAAAAAATAATAATCCTGAGACAATAATCACTTATAACTCAAGATGAAATTAATTTATTAGAAAATGAAACAAACTATTCGTTTACAAATCACTTCAGTAATCATGCCTGCAAGTATCATGCTTTTATGTTTAAAAATCAGTCGAAAAATATGTCAAAGTTTCGCTTTATTGAGAGGAGGGATTTTTTTAAGATCCGCTTTAATCTTTTGAAGGCGATGGTTATTATTTAAAATTGTTAATTCTATTGGAAATTTGTGCCAGAATTTTTTAATAAAAACATTTTAAAAAATAAATTTGATAAGTTTACGTCAAAATTTCTCAAGAATGCATTTATTATTATTATTTTCTTGAAATGAAATTGCTCGTAAAATTCTAGTAAGTATTCAACATTACAGCAACAGAATTAAAAGTTAATTGGATGAAAATATAATCAACTTGTTATTTGGAAAAAAAAAATGAAAACAGGGAAATCACAAAATGACGATTTCGGTTAGCTATATCCTTAAAATTGTTCTATATTTGGTGACTGATTATAAACAAATTAGTTAGAGTAGTATAGATGTTTCACAGTTACATTATATACATGTCAAAGCAAATTCTGCAATAAATAAATAGACTGAAATGCCAGAAGTCGACTTTCATTTACGGAAATTTATATTGAAATAGGAGTGATACGTTTGAAATGATTTTGCCAGTCATTTCTTATTCAAATGTTAAATATTTTAAAAACTTCTGTAATGCCCTAGAATAATTAAAATTTCAAAAAAAAAACAAAACAAAAAGAAGTAATCTAATCTGTTGCTTTAAGAATTTGAAACATGGATTGAAGAAAATTCAAGAAAACAATGTCAAAATCTGATCCATCAATATAGGCAAGTAGAGGAACTTCTTTGGGTATTATGGAAAAGTCGGTTAATATGGAATACCAGGGTTTTGTTTGGTACTGCCACCAAGCGGCAATATCATAAACTACTTAAGAACGTTTCCAGAATGCCCCCCCCCCCCCCCCAGAACGTGCAGTTCGTCGGTCGGCATCAAGACACGTTGTGTGAATAAATATTTGTTTTTCATCTTTGGAAAGTTTCAGGAGATCATTTTTCAACATTGTTTATCCATTATTAGAAGTACTATTTTTTACATTGAAATTAAGCATAATATACAAAAAAAATACTAACAGTTTATGATGTAATACTCGTTTTTTAGCTAACAAATAATTAGTCACCACAGATAGTTGAAATTTTTTATTCTGTTCGGTTTTCGGGTTTTAAACAATATCGATTAGCATCATTAATTCAATCTTCAGATGTTTTTATAGGTAAACCATCCAAAGGAAATTTAAAACGATCATAGAATGCTTTTGTATTTGAAGTAAGATTTTTTTCTTTTTACAAAGGTATAGGACGAAGGACAAATGCAGCATTTTGCGATACTAAGAAATAATATGTAAAGGCATGGCATTAAATAAACCCCGAAGAAAAATTTAAAGTCATTTCTAAGAATGTGGCACATCTGTCAATTTGGAGATTAAATTGAAAATAATTGTTTATGAATGGATGGTGAGCGACGAAGAATAAAGAGAATTCACTGACGTGTCTGAAAGTATAAAGGACTAATGCTAGAAAATTTTCACGATATCTCTTAATGAATATAAAGTTCATGGTCATTTTTGTGAGTAAATAGCAGTATCATGAGTATAGAAATCGGAATTCTTATACTGATCATTTATTTCTCTAGTTATGATGTATCACTTTCACGCCAGACGTAGACGTGCGCTGTAAAAAATTTTGTACTGTGTTGAACTAACTTTTGGTGCTGCAATCACTTTAACCATAAGATGGTGAAAATTTGTTTGACATTTGGAGCACCAGCTGAGCCATAGATCCAAATATTGGAGTGAAATTTCACCATCAGCTGCTTGCAGCTGCTGCAGAATCAAAATTTGGTTCAACTCAGCACTAAATTTGTATCAGTGTATGGCGTGCATATATAAATTTCGATCCATTCTTTTATGTTAAAAGTGGGTGTTAGGGACCATCGCTATTCATATCACACTTCAAGAGAAGAGGGAGAGAAGGTCTACAAAATGTGTCACAGTGCGACAGGTTGGATGGGTAAATTCGTTGTAACATTACGTATAAAATATTAAAACAATCCATTAAGTATTGCTTGCAAGAAGCAGAAATTAAGTTCATAAAAAATATGTATTCAGGAAGTATCAGATTTATTTTTCCTTTTAACCGCAGCAGCTTGGACTAAGAGTACTCTTGGCGATTTCATTGTATTAATTTCAATAGATATAGCGTACAAAATAAGTTACAATTGAAATTTTGTTTTTATCAAAAGTAGCTCTAAAAAAAGTTGACAAAAAAATGGTTACGTTACAACAGGGTGGGGTCACGCGAGTGTGACAACCTGTGACTGGATGTGAGAGTGGCAATATACGGGGTATAACATTTGATTGATTGAGACGATTCTGGACAAAGCTAATCGCCAAGCATCTTGGCAACCCTGCCATTATCGCCAAATTGATGCTTGTTAACTTGTCTCACTCGTATAATAACTCATTTAGGCGAGTACCGCCAATTTCTGAAATAGAAAATACCTAGGTTTGCCATAGTATGAACAAACGCGTCTGTCTAAGCACAGTTTGAGCATCGTATGCCACCGCTCTCATATAGAAGCTATCTGTGACGTAGGGAGAGCGAGGGGCTCAACAAAAAAAAAAATTACGTGACATAATTAATGAATGATACCTTGACATAATTAATGTATGTGTATATACGGTAGTTTTTAGATGAAAACCTTATCTTTAACTTCATAATTCAGCTTACCATGGTTGTTGGAGAACTTCCACTTTTCCACATGCCACACTCCTGTTCCCATTTGAGTGGCACCATACCAGTTGTGAGCAGTCTGAACTGATCGAAAGGGCAGTACTCGGAGCAGCCCCGCAGCGTGATGATCTCGGGCGCCTCGTGAGAATCCGTCGAGTAGAAGTATAGCACGCGGACATAATACACGGCCGAGAACCTGTGCAGCTCGAGCACAATAGTGGAGCCAAAGGACGGTTCCTTGCCATCGAAGGCTCCGAAAATGGCGAGCAGACCAGCCAGACTGCTGTTTTTCTGTAAATGAGAAAAAAAAAGTGTTAATTCTAATATATTGTTAATTTTACCATACAATGCTTTTCATAATCGCAGATTCTCTACCAATGTCGGCGTCAGTTAGTTTATTTTGATAGTAAAGTAAAAAAATTCATCTCAGCCAAAAAAAAAAAAAAAAAAAAAGGCAGTTTGAATTAACTTCACTAGCGTGCCTCTATAAGAGAGTGACGACATGCTGGCAATAAAATTTAATTGACAAAGACGATTTTGAATAAAAACACATCTATAAGGATATTGGCGAGCCTACCATTATCGCCACGCTATTATTTGTTAACTTGACTCACTCGTCGAATCGATCTCGTCCAGGCGAATATCACCCAGTTCTGGAATATGGGTTTGCCATAGTTTGAACAAAAATTTCAATTTGAGCATGCACTCTGTACTTATGTCGCCGCTCTGTTATACAGACACCTTAGACTTAGCTTATTCTGATAGTAAAGCAAAATCTCGTTTCTGTGGATTCACTCGAAAAAACAGTTTAAATGGACTTTACCGCACCTAACGAAAAAGACAGACCACGGCACTTCGATCCAATAAAGAAGAAAACCAAGAAAGAATCTTTTCTTTAAAAAATCTACATAAGAATTTTTTGGAGGCACCGGCGAGATATGATCTATGATGTGAGTACTTTTGTTTTTACTGTTCTTTGATGCTGAAATTTGGTTGCAAATACAGTTAAATATGAAAGTGTATTCAGCATATATTAATTTGCAATAAGAGAACAATTAAATTTTGGTTTATTGAAAATGATAGAATAAGAAAGTATTCTAGAATTATATTGCTTGGATAACTGTTCTTGAAAAGAAAATTGTTCTGAAGAACATTATGATTTTTTATTTACTGTTCTCAAGAATATTATGATTTATTTAATTGAAAAATTTGAATATTTAATTATTATAGTAAATTATTATATTGCATTGAAGAATTTTAAGATTATTTTTAAGTTTATGCAGATTGTAGAACAGAACATTTCACTATTGCTTGTATGAAACAGTATTCTTAAGTGATTGAATATTGTATAGTAGTTCTATTTTTGAAGTTTATTTGCTCTGTTTTTTAATTTAATTTAGTTCTGGTTTGAACTTCATTTGATTATTATTGTTTTGAAGCAATTTGATTACTTTTGATTTTGAAGTAATTTTTGATTAGTTTTGTTTTGAAGTTAATTTGGTTAATTTTATTTTGAAAATCCTTCTGCTTATAAGTTATTGTATAAAATGGAAGATTATGAAAAGAAAGCTGTTCAAATTAAAATTGAGAGAGGTAGAGTTAAAGGCTCTGTAACTAGATTAGAGAATAGTTTTGATAATGTGAATACAAAGAATGAAATTTTGATTAGATTACAAAGATTAGATGATTTACTTAAAGAATTCTTAAGATTAGATTCTGATTTGAATGATGAAGATTCAGAATTAGCAGAATTTGAAGAAAGGTATTTTCAGTTAAAAACTAAATATCAAAACAAACTAGATTCTTTGAATTCTTCAGAAGTTATTAATACTGTAACACAAAATCCTGTTCAAGGTCCTTCTGTTGTTGTTCCAAATCAATGTAATATTAGATTACCAAAATTAAATATTCCAGTATTTTCTGGAAAATTTTCCGAATGGACAAATTTTAAGGATATGTTTGTTTCCACTGTCCATTCCCAAGTAGCTTTGAGTGGTATTCAGAAATTCCAGTACCTTAAAGGTTTACTTTCGGAAGAACCAGCTTCATTAATTAAGCACATTTCCCTTTCTAATGAATCGTACCAAGAAGCTTGGGAAAAATTGTTAGACCGTTATGATAAAAAGAAACAGATTGTAAATTCTTTGATTAAATTATTTTTAGACCAGAAATCAGTTCTTCAACCAAATAGCATAAATATAAGAAATTTGCTTAATACTAGTGATGAAGTTATTAGGGGTTTGAAAGCTGTTGGTGATGAAGCTACAAATAGAGATCCATGGTTAATATATTTGTTATTCCAAAAACTTGATCCTGAAAGTCGAAGACTTTGGTCCATTGAAAGTACAGAAAATGAATTTCCCACCACTTTGAAAGAATTTTTTGATTTTTTAAGTGTAAGATGTTCTTCTTTAGAGCTCATCTCTAACAATGAAAGTGATATTAAACATTCCAAAAGCTCAAATTTTGTTGGTTCCAAGTACACTTCAAATAATAAACAATCAAAGGTGTGCTTAAAGTGTCAAGGAATGCATCCATTGTACAAATGTGTAAAATTTAAATCTATGGATGTTTTTGCCCGAAAAAACTTTGTTAAACGTAATAACTGTTGTTTTTTGTGTTTAAATTCTCATAAAGTTAAGGAATGTCCCAATTCTCATTTAAAATGTTTTAAGTGTGAAAGCAAACACAATACACTCTTACATGAAGAGAGTAAGGGTAATAATGCTTGCACTATTCAGACTGAAACTAAATTATTTCCTCATTCATCTGAGAATAAAAACCATCTTGCAAGTAGGGAAGTTGTACACGAGTCAACATCTCATGAATTACAAATTAATTCTAGTGCTTCTTTCAATAATTCCAAATGTGTTTCGTTTCTTCCTACTGCTAGAGTTTTGTTATATAATAATGAAAATAAAGCCTATTCTTTCAGAGCTTTGCTGGATTCTGGTTCAGAATGTACCTTTGTAAGTGAAAATGTCATAAGAACTTTAGGGTTAAAAAGAAAAAATGACAGAATTGTTCTAAATGGAATTACCGGAGTATCAGCCGGACAAACTCGAGGTTCAGTGATTCTTACAGTTGGGTCAAAGCTTTCTAATGAGTGCTTAAAGGTTCAGGCGTACATACTGCCTAAAGTAACATCTCAATTATCAGCTGAATTACTTGATACAAAAAATATGGAGTATCTTAAAAATATTGCATTAGCAGATGAAAATTTCATGAAACCGCAAGAATGTGATGTTATTTTGGGATCTGACTGTTTCTTTACTATTTTAAGATATGGTAGAATTGTGAGTACTGAGAATGAGCCAATTGCCCAAAATACTATGTTTGGTTGGGTGGTAGCTGGAAAATTGGAACCTAAATGTAAATATTCTTCTAGTATCAAATCTCATTTTCTTAGTGTTGCAAGCGAATTAAATGTTGATCTATTATTGCAAAAATTTTGGCAAACTGAAGAAATAAACATTAAAAATCCACATTTGTCTGATGAAGAAAAATTTTGTGAACAACATTTTTGCTCAACTTACAAGGTAACTCCAGAGAATAGATTTGAGGTTAAGTTACCAATTTATAAAGATGTGATGTCATTAGGAGATTCTAAGTCCATGGCAGTCTCACGTTTGTTTGCTATGGAGAGAAAATTTCAGTTTGATAAAAATTTTGAAAATGAGTACAGAAATTTTATGAAGCAATATGAAGATCTTGGTCATATGACACTTGTGAACAAAAATTCAAATCCTACAAGCAACAAAGTATATTACCTTCCGCATCATTCTGTTATAAAAAGTGACTCTATTTCTACAAAGTTACGTGTGGTGTTTGATGGTTCATGCAAACCGTCTAATGGTGCTTCTTTAAATTCTGTTTTGGCTGTTTGACAAATTCCACAACCTAATCTTTTTACTATTCTGATAAGATTTCGAACAAATCCTGTTGCTTTTACTGCTGATATTCAGCAGATGTATAGACAAGTTTTGATTGCTCCAGAAGATCAAGATTTACAACGTATTGTTTGGCGAGAATCAGCATACTCAGCTTTAAAGGAATATTGGCTGCAAACTATTACTTATGGGACATCTTCAGCTCCATTCTTGGCTACTCGCTGCTTATATCAAGTTGCAAAGGACATAGAGAAAGACGATCCTGCAATGGCTGCAATAATTCAAGAGAGCTTCTATGTTGATGATTGTATGTCAGGTTCAATCTCAAGTGAAGAAGCTATTAGAGTGATTGAAAAGCTTTCACTGGCTTTAGAAAATAGAGGTTTTCATTTGCGAAAGTGGAGATCTAATTCTTCTGATGTATTAACTCATTTATCTTCAAATTCTCTTGAGTCTACAAATTTAGAAATCCATCCTGATGATTGTTCCAAAGCCTTAGAGCTTAGCTGGGATTCTTCAAATGATATTTTTATCTTTAACGTTAATTTACAATTTGATGATAACATAACTAAAAGAAAATTTCTTTCACAATCTGCCAAATTAATTTTTGGCACCATGCACTGTCTCTATAAAAATGTTTTACCAGCAATTGTGGTTAATGAAGTTAGATTGGGATACTGCGCTTCCTGAAATTTTCCAAACAAATTGGAAAAAATTCCAAAGGGAATTTGAACAAGTTTGTTCTATTCGAATTCCCCGATGGATCCAAGTTTCCAGTAAAGAGATCATATTGCATGGATTTAGCGATGCTTCAGAATCGGCATATGCTGCAGTGATATATGTAGTACAACCGGGTGAAATAAAGTCAAAGGTGACCCTATTGGTTGCAAAAAGCAAGGTAGCGCCACTTAAACCAGTTTCTATTCCTAGGCTTGAGCTCAATGGTGCTTTACTACTTTCCAGACTATATTCTACACTTGTGACTATTTTGAATACGTTCGTTATTAAGTTCTACGCATGGACCAGGTAGTACTTTCATGGCTGTCATCTCATCCTAGGTGTTGGAAGCCTTATGTGGCCAATAGAACTTCTGAAATTCTAGATTCAGTCCCATCTGACTGTTGGAGGTATGTTCCAGGAAGGGAAAATCCTGCTGATATTGCGTCTAGAGGGTTATCTCCCAGGGATCTTCCTAATTGTTCCCTTTGGTGGGATGGCCCAAAATGGCTTTCTTTGAATCAAGAACATTGGCCTCAACCTCAGATTAAGACTGATTTAGACACTGTAAATAAAGAGAAAAAGAACTCTAAATTTTGTTTTCCAATAACTTTAAATAATTCTCTGTTTGAATTATATTTTGAAATTTATTCTTCTTTTACCAAAATTATTGATGTTTTAGCTTTTTGTGTTAGGTTTGTGAAAAATTGCAAACAGAAAGTTGGCAAAATGAACACTAGTCCTTTGAATAAAGGTAAATTTCTTCCATTATCAACAATCGAAAGAAGACATTCAGGTAATTTGATTATTTCTTATGTTCAGCAGCTATATTTCGCTGATGAAATTAGTTGTATTCGATCAAATAGATCAGTTTCTAAAAAATGTTCTCTTTTCTCACTTTGTCCTTTTATTGATAGTGACGGTTTGCTAAGGGTGGGAGGTAGGCTGCGAAATTCACCTCTCCAGTACAATGCAAAACACCCAGTCATTTTGCCAACTCAGCATAAATTAAGTGTATTAATTGTTAAATATTTTCATGTTATGCATTTTCATGCTGGGTTAAATTTACTTATGGGCATCATTAGACAGAGTTATTGGATAATACGTGCCAAAAGGATAATTAAAAATTGTATTCATAAATGTGTTATTTGCTGTAGGTCTATACCTACAGCAAATAATAGCAGCCTCTTCCAAACAGTTAATGGGAGATCTTCCTCTTAACAGAGTTACTCCTAACAGGCCATTTTCTGCATGCGGAATCGATTATGCAGGGCCTATTAATATTTTGAAATATCGAGGTAGAGGAGCTAAAACTACCAAATGCTATATTGCTTTATTTGTTTGTTTTGCAACTAAAGCTCTACATTTAGAGCTGGTAAGTGATTTAACCTCTGAGGCATTTATTGCTTCATTAAATAGATTTTGCTCTAGAAGAGGAGCTCCTCAGCATATTTATAGTGATAATGCCACAACATTTGTAGGTGCTAAAAGGCAACTCTCAGATTTATATAAATTTATTTGTTCAATTGAAAGAAATGAAGAAATTTGTTATTTTCTGTCTCAAAGAAATATTGAGTGGCATATGATTTCTCCAGTGAGTCCGCATTTTGGTGGACTATGGGAAGCCCCTGTTCGTTCGGTAAAATTTCATATGAAACGTGTAATTGGAAGTACTAATTTAACATTTGAAGAACTTTATACATATTTGACTCAAATTGAATCTATCTTAAATTCCAGACCATTAGTAGCAATTGATAGTGATAACAATTCAGACAGAATAAATATATTGACTCCATCTCATTTTTTAATTGGTGATGTTATTACTTCCCCAGCTGAACCTTTAAATGAGGAAAATTTGTCTTTACGGTCTCGTTGGGATACTGTGCAAAAATTAAAATTATGTTTTTGGAGAAGGTGGAGTATTGATTATTTGAGTTCTTTACAAAATAGAAAAAAATGGAGAGTGCATACAGAAAATTTTAAAGTGAATGATATAGTAATTTTGAAAGAGGATAATGTTCCTCCGTCTGTTTGGCCATTGGGCAAAATTATTGAAATTCATCCAGGTAAGGATGGAATAGTCCGTGTAGTGACTGTTAAAACTTCTAGGGGTGTCTTTAAGAGACCAATTGTAAAACTTTGTTTACTTCCTTTGCATCAAGAATAACTTCTTGATGGGTGGGAGTATGTTCAGTACAGTTAATAGTTGCTCTGTTTGATAACAGATGGCGCCACTATGTAATTCTAAGAACATTTTGATTCAGAATTCTCACATCAGTCAGTCTTTGAGTTGGATGGTAGAGAGATGCTTGCAGGGCATAATTTGTCCTTGTTTATTCTATTGAACTGTATTTCCGCAGTATCATGTTGGCTGGGAACTTTACAATTTACAATTTATAATTTAATTAAGGCTTTCATGTTAGATGAAAGTCATAGGCGTAGAGTTGTATGGGCTCGTGGGGCTCGAGCCCCACCAATAATTTATAAAGGGTTTTTATTTATATTAGAGGTGTTTTCCTCTAATATAAAAAAAGGCTTTAGTTTTTTGATTTTGTAATGTTTTACTGATATTTTAATAGGTATTTTTTCGGCAGAAAATTTTTTCTTGAATTTTACAATTTTTTAGGGTTTTGTTCATCTCACGAAACCCTATTACTCCCGCTCCGTTGTCTGTCTGTCACAGAGCCATTCTCAGAAACTATGTAACTTACAGAGTTGAAACTTTGTGTATATAGCTGAATACCATCTATAAAGAGCTCAAAATATTAAAATTTGAAAAATTCGTATTATTTTAATAAATAGAGATAAAAAACCAAAATTCTAATAGCCTTTTTCTATTAAATTTAAACATTTTTCGTTATAGCAGATGCCAAAAATTTTAAATCCACGATGAAATTCTTTCTACAATAATTAATTTTCTATCAGACGATTTTCACGTGAAAAATGAAAATGAAATAAAAAGTTTCACCAATTGACAAAAAGATAAATATGAAATAAAATTGATTGACGTCATAGTGGTAAATAAAACGGAAAATGTCTAAGATTTCTCAATAATATAAGGAGTATGAGTATGTGGATGTACACAAAGCAGATTAATATCACTTCATTAGAGAATTAAAAAGAAAATCTGACGTCCTATTGGAAGTTTAACGAATTTTTCAAATGTTTGAGAATAATACAAAACGAGTATCAATATGAGTGATAGAGAATAGTAAATATATGAGTTTGAGAAACATACTGAATCATGATAAAAATCCGATTATGGAAATATTCGCATATTTTAACATTTTGAAGGTGTACAACATGTTTAATTTTAAAATTATTTTTTTTATATCGCATTTAGTCCGCGTCACAGATATTATTATGACAGAATATAATAGCCGGCTTCGCCCGGTATCGGGCTGGTTTGGATACTAAAAAAAAAAACGAAAAAATAGACCGGTAAATTTCTACTTTATAAAAAACAAAAAACATGAGGTTTTTTTTTTTTTTTTTTTCTAAATGAAATTTATTTGTATTTATTAAAGAAAGGATAAAGTGCTTTGAAAGGAATATTAAACGAAACCCTTTGAGCGATCTTCGATCACACTTACCCACTTGTTTTTCTTTATTTCTTTTATTACAGGAATAAACGATACTAGGTTTTTTTTTTTTTTTTTTTTTTTTTTTTTTTACTTTATGCTCTATTTTTAAAATTAAAATAAAATGCAAAACATTTGAACTTTTGCACCCGAAAGGCCATATTAAAATTAAAATAGGAAAACAAAACCCATATTAAAAAAAAAAAAAAAAAAGACTTTATTCAAAGTCAACTTTTGCTGTGATTTTATTATAAATGACTTGCGAATAATAGCAAGTATATAATTTCACATAGACTGGACTGTACAATGTCTAAACATTTGATTTAATTTGTGATTTCTTTAACAATATATGATTCTATTTAATTTCTTTAAAAGGAAATTTAAAAAGCAACGTTAAATTGGCAATCGATCTCCTATTATACACACACACACGTATTTGTGTGGAAAAGAGTTATACTCCAGATGAGCCCCACCAATAATTTGCAAAACTCTACGCCAATGATGAAAGTAATTTGAAATAGGTTTATTTCTAAGAATATTTTGAATTAGTGAATAGAATGTGAAATCAGAAGTTCCATTGTATATGTTTGTGGATGTCAACTGTGAAGTTTTTGTGTTTTGTCAAGTTCATGTTTTTTTATGTGTTTGTGACAATAAAGAAGAAAACCAAGAAAGAATCTTTTCTTTAAAAAATCTACACATTCTATGTTGATCAACATGAGATAGTCAAAATGGGTGGAAGTGCCGTGGCCTGTCTCTTTCGTTTTCTTCGACTTCATCTGAAGATACATAACATAAAGGTAAGCGCGAAAGTTTTTGCAATAATGATCTTTAGTCGCACAGTGGAACGAACACCGTCTAAACTTGACAACTGTTGAAAATTTGAATATATTTTTCTAACCATTGACTGTTGGTCTTAAGCACAAAATATAATACCCTAAAAACACTATGGGCTTGTCAGAAATTTTCCCCTCGAATGTTTAGCCTAATGGAGTGATGGTAAGATTATGGTTGTAATGACACATACATGTTAAATCGTTGAAAATTACTTTTAATAATTATTATTCATTTTAAATCCCGGGATCACATTGAGGAAGATATTCAGTAACATTTCGATACAAGAAAAATGAAAAATAAATACTTGAATATCTTTTTGTAACCATTGAATGTTGTTCTTAAGCACAGAATATAACCCCAAAACACAATGGGCTTGTCAGAATTTTCCCCCTCGAACGTTTAGTCTAATGGAGTGATGGTAAAATTATGGCTGTAATGACGTATACACGTTAAATCGTTGAAAATTACTTTTAACAATTATTATCACTTTAAATCCCGGAATGACATTGAGGAAATATTCAGTAACATTTCGGTAAAAGAAAACAAAAAAATACTTGTACTTTTCTTGATAAGGTGAATTTGGAGTCATTTTCTGGACTATTTCAGCGAAGACGACTACATTTTCGTCATCTACTTAAAATACTTAAATTTACCCAAATTTTTGCTGGTACTTTAATCTAGTTTAGTCGGATGTGCCAATCAGCAATCACGAAACTTTCTTCTATTTCATACGTTAATATTTCAAAAAGCGTACTTTTTTTTTTTAACTATGCATTTTAGAATTCGAAAATGAAGCAGAACAGCGCCACCTATTACATGATTTACACGAAAACCTAATCAGCCCCAACTTTTGTTAAGGTTTAACAGAATATGAAGTATGATGAAATTCCGTGAATTAATTCTTGAGATAGGACTGTCGCTAAACTCGTGTAAATCCTGAAAAATGCAGCATAACAGCGTCACTTGTTGGGAGATTTACACTAAAACCTAATCAGCAACAACTCATGTGAACGTCTAACTGAATCGGAAGTTTTATTAAATTCCGTGCATTAGTTCTTTAGAGCGGCCACAAAATTTTTCTCACATATAGACAGACATTTTCTAAAACCAGTCAAATCGAATTCGTCGTAAACCGGAAATCGAAAATTTTTATGAATCGAATATACTTTCTTCTTGTAAAGATAGAAGAAAGTAAAAATATCAACATTAGCTGCGACGACCTGCGACCTAGAGAATAATTCCATTTATAAACATTTAACGTGTCATGTACCATGTACCAAAGGAGAATATTTGGACAAATTCAATCATTATAAGTAAATGACGAAAACGGAGTCGTTTTCTCTGAAATAGCCGAGAAAATTACTCAAAATGTACCTTACCAAAAAAAGTAAAAGTAGTTTTTTTTTTGTTTTTTTTAACCAAAATTGTTTACTCTCGATAGGACGTCACCAACATGTTTTTTATATATATATATATATATATATAATTTAGATTACTATTATTTATTTATTTTAGAAACAAACATATAAGGCTGCTCGTAAACTTCCCGATCCCCCTCGCTACTGTTAATCCTATGGGCGTAGGATGCATTCGTATATTTAAAATATCTCCTCAGGAAATGAATATTTTTAACTTCTGTTCCCTGTGTACGCTTCTTAAAGCATGTCTCTTTTTTTCTTAGCCGTCAAAATATTTCAAAAATATGTGCTTAATTTATAATTTTATGTGCTAAAATCTTAGCAAAACTTAAAAAGATTTTAACACTTCACATAAAATTAAGAATATATTTTAGAAAAAAATTTTACAACTAAGAAAAAAAGAGACATTCTTTAAGAAGTGTGCACAGGAAATAGAAATCAAAAATAGTAATTTCTCGAGGAGATATTTTAAATATACCAATGCATCCTACGTCCATAGGATTAGCATTAGCGAGGGGAATCTGGAAGTTCACTGACGAAGCAGCCTTAAAAGAATTTTTATTTATCACATTTATTGAATGATAGATAAAGGAGGTAGGTACCAATTTTTAATATTATTTGAAAATAGGAACATTCTTTCCATCTACGAAGTTATACCTTAGTTGAAACGAAATCGATTGAAAAAAGGAAGAAAATTATTTCGCCGTTGGATTAAATTATTTTAATCTCCCTATTTTGAAATTTAATCACCTATTTGCGACTATCGAGTAGTTATTTTCAGCTTTGTGCCTGATCCCCCCCCCCACTCCCACGCTGTGCCACTAAGTGAAAAAGAAGCGAAATAAGAATTACTAAAGCTTAGATTTTCCAAGCCATACTTTACAATTCAGTGCATGCGTTTAAAAAAAATCAAATAATAATAATAGTAATGTTATAGAGTACGTTGCTTCAAAATTCATATTTTCATACCATCTAAATACTATTGAAATTTATCAAAATAATTTTGTAAAAAATAGGGGGGGGGGGGGGAATCAGGAAACAACATAAGAATTGCTAAAGCCATTTTCCAAACCATACTCTGTAACTTAATGTATGTATTTACAAAATGAAAAAAAAAAATAATAATAATAATGAATGTTACAGAGAATGTTGCTTAAAAATCCATAATATTTTCTTACCATCTAATTAATATTTAAATTTATAAAAATAATTTTGTAAAAAATAAAAATAAAAAAAAAAACTGCCAAAAAACTCTTTTATGACTCTAATAAAATCAAAAGCTTGTCAAAGATAGACATTTGCAATGCACAAGAAAAACTATAAGATATAACATGCATGACATTTTTTTTTTTTTTTTTTTTTTTTTTTTTTTTTTTTTTTTAAGGGGGAAAAAAGAAAAGAAAAGAAATTGAGTTTAAAGAAAAAAAAAGTATTACAAACCCCGGAATATACAAAATATTTTTTGACGTCGTAACCATCGATGTGCCTCTGCATTCTTTGGATCATGAGACCCAGTAAAGGACCTAAAATGAAATAAGTGAAATACAAACAGTTATTAAAAATGGCTACGTTTTATCACCAGCCAACAGAAATACAGTCAGATCTCATAAGTGAAGAGCTCAGTGAAAGGACACATTTTTCTCAAAAATTGTTTTAGTAAAGGGATGAAGGTGTTAGGATAGGTAATCTGTTCCATGGTAAAAACCTAAAATACTAAGATTCTAATGAAGATCGGAGGCATTATTAATATTAAATAGTATTAACAATTCTTAATATTTTAAAATTAAATGTTACCAAGTGTTTCTGAGAGAGTTTAGGACCACCTGTTAAGCATGTACCACCAAGAAGTAAATAAATCAACAAACTTGACAACGAAAAGATTACATTTCGATTTGCTCGAAACTTAAGTTTTTTTTTTTTACATAGCATCTTTTTTCATATGAGATGGAAAAGAGCTCATATCTCTCTATAGTTTCTAAATGAAGTGCTTTTGTCAATAGTAATGCGTTATTTCGCAAAATAAAATACATACTGTTATGTGGAGTTTTTCTTTGTTCAAGGATAGAAGGTATTATTGCTTCAATGACACCCTTTGGAAATTATATCTATCTATCTATTTATATCTGTTTAATAAATAGAAAAATATTCTAAAATTGGAACAAAATTCACCTTTGTGTAAGATTTAAAATATGAAACCATTAAAATGGATCACAGTTTGTGTAATTACTAAAATAGGTGTAAAAAAAAAAAAAAAAAAAAAAAAAAAAAAAAAGGTTTTAAAACATTAAAACCATTTTAAGATTTTACAAACATCCATCGGAGTCCCGAGCGCTTTCAACCAGAAAACCTGGCCATCATCAGAGGGTGGAAATGAGAAAAAATTCTTTTCTTTTTTCTCATTTTAAATTTAGAATTTTTTTCTCATTTCCACCCTCTGATGATGGCCAGGTTTTCTGGTTGAAAGCGCTCGGGACTCCGATGGATGTTTGTAACATCTTTTATTTTCATTTATTTTTTCATCTTTTATTCATTTTTTATTTTATTTTTTAAATTCAGTTTAAAATTTATGTTTCTAAGAATTATATTTTGAAACATTTCATTCAAACAAAAATTCCGAAGACAATTTAAATTAAAAAAAATATTGTGCAATGTTTTATAGAATTGTCTTTTATAGAAATTTAAATAGGACTAATATTGATAAAACACATTCTGGATTAAATTAATTTAAAGAAGTACAATCTATACAGCCAAAGTAAAAAAAGGGGTATATCTTTTGATCTAATTATTGTATTTACATGCGGGTTGCGTCATTTTATCTAAAATCCACAGAGTACTTTTTTGTATCCTACCATTTAGTTGATAACTCACCTGCAGCCAGCCTTTGCATGTGTGGATTTTTGGCAAGCCAGGAGAAGTGGATGTCCGACTGCCGTTTCAGTTCCGGCCAAAAGCGTTCAGCCCACGGAGGCAAGCTCATGTTATAACTTCTCTGTGAAAAAACGAGAAAAAAAATCATTCCAATTCTTAGATTAACCACCCCTATTAAACTAAAATTCAAAATAATTAATAAATAAATATAATTGTTATAAATATTAACTAAATATAATTATTTATAAAATAAACTAGAACTCGAAACCATTTATGCATTGCTTTGTTTGTTTGAAACTCTTTGTGCAAAACTTTTATTGGATTAATAACTACGATTAATAACTATGAAATTAATAATGAATATGCCTAAGATTTTTGGTTAAACTAATGATTCAATAATGTTTTGCTTTTATTGAAAACAAACATTCATTTACGCATTATGCGTCTCTGTACATCTGTATGTGTGTTTGCGCAAATTTCCTTTGAGACAGTTTCGTTTACGGCCGAAACTCGAGAGAAGACCGAAATTCGGTTTCGGCCTGAAAACCTTCTTTCGGTGGGGCATTAAAAATAATTGATGAATCTAATAGAAATAACCGCCCCTTTCTACCCAAAAAGTAAAATGTTTCAGTAATTAACTTACTTCTACTTGTAAACTTTCGTACAATTCCCTGGCATCGGTAGGATTCCTGATTTCCATGCCAGAATTAGATGTCCAGTACTGGTACAAATTCTAAATGGAAAAGAAAGTACAGAAATACTTATTCATATCAGACACACAATGAAATACTCAAAAATCAGTTATATTTGTTTAAAAGGACGGTGGATTTTAAAATAAGCAAAAATGAACCTTCAGTGTAAATTTTTGGATTAATATTTCTTGTTTAATTTAATTTAAAATATAAATAATAGCTGGTAGAAAGTGTGTTTTTATACTTCTTATAAAGATAATTAATGGAAATAACCATCTAAAATTTTTCAAATACATGTTTGTCTATTCAACTTTTCACATACAGGGTCTCCCCAAAAGACTGAAGTGCACTTTCATTTTTTAGATATTGGCGGCAATGTAAATTGCAATAGTATCCAAAATAAGTTAGAAATTAAGATTATGTCAATGACATAGTCCGGCTAGTCATTTTTTATAACTTACACGTTTTCAAATTTTTTACGGTCGCTGTGTTTTATAAGTTATATATATAAAAACATTTTTTCCATATTGTTTAAATTTCTCACTAGCCCAATCTGAACAACTTCAGACGTCCCAACATAGTTTCCGCGAGGGTCGCTCTACCGAATCAGCAAAACAGGAACTATTCTCCTTAATTGACATCAACGTGGAAGAAAATCATTATACATCACTTCTATCAATAGATAAAAAAAATGCTTTTGACCACCTATCTTGGAAAACAACAGCAGCAGAACTTAAAAAACTAAACATTCCTTCATCCTACCATAACACAGTACTTTCTTTCCTGTCTATGCGAGCAGCCTATACAAATTGGTTATCAGATAATATTCACTGGTTCAAAAAGGGTTTCTCACAAGGCTCATGCCTTGGCCCCTTCTTGTGATGCATCTTTATAAATAAATTATTAAAAATTCTAAAAAATAAAGTTCTACGGGTGATAGCCTATGTTGATGATATTCTGTTGGTGTTGGACGCTGGCACACGCCGTGTACTTGAACCACAAGAAAAAGAAGCACTAGAGATTATAAGTAACTGGGCACTAGCAAACGATATGTAAATTTCATGCAACAAATGCCAGGCGCTCAATCTTCGTCGTACTAGATACCTCAAAAGAGCACCAATTTTTTAAATTGACGGACACACTATTAAAGCAAAAACCTCAATCTCCTATTTTGGCATAATTCTGGACAATACTCTATCATTTCTTCCGTATTTAAGACAAAAGAGACAGGAAATAAATGTAACTACACAAAATCTTCTAAAATTTGCCTCAGCTACTATTAGCTAGGAGAACTATCTAAACAGATTCTAAAAACATGGTACTTAAACATTTTAGAAAAGAAATTCTCTTACGCTGCAGCAGCATGGTTCCCAAAGCTACAACGCTCACATGGATACCGCCTCCTCTCTTCAATACAATACCAAAATTTATTAGTCATTACAAGAGTATATAAGAAATCTTCAACAGCTGCATTGTGTGTTCTCTTCGGAATAGTTCCCATAACGATACAGCCTAAAAGAATAGCAGTATCGGGCAGTACATTAAAGAGAAATATAAAAAAACGTAAATTTATGAGAATCTTAACCTTCTTTTTGTTAAAAATTATAATAAATTATTTTGCCTTTTTTATTGCCTCGGTTGGAGCATTTGAAGCTTGAGAACCACTGGTCTAGTGAAAAGAGATAATGTTGGTTCCACAATAAAATGTTTCTTGTATTCTGGAAGCTTAAAAGATGCAGTATTCGCAATTTATTGACTCTCAGATACACATTTTCAAAAAGCCTGTTAGAAGATGTCTTTTGTCTCAAGAAAATATCACCAGATGGCAGCATCAAACAATGTTTTTAAAAATGCAAGCTGAAACTCAAAAACTCTTTTAAGTTTAGTTGATGAAATGGTAGCAAGCAAAAATGCTACTAGGATTAAAAATCCTATATAATATCATAATATTTCAAAGAAATAATGCATTTAAAACAGCAACAAACTTGTTTAAATTTTCAAAATACTTTTTCATATTTTTATTTGTACAAAATTCCAAGAATTCCTTTGTTTTATTATCGTGAATTTATTATACAAGTACATTATCCAGCATTATATTCTACGTGTATTTTTTCATCTAATAGTAAATGTGTTTTGTTCATCTTAAGAATAATCTATTTCAAATAAATAACACAAGACAAAAAGGTAAAACTTTTATTTATTTTTATATTTTTTTATTATTTACTATTGAGGAACCTCTTATTCATGCCTTCATATGAAATAACATTCCGACAGAGCTAATCATTGACAAATATTTATGTTTAATAAGCAATTCCTTAATTTTGTATTTGTTAAAAGTAATTTACGGAGTATTCTGACTTTAGCGTACTGAAATTTTTCGAAATTTTCCAAACATACGGATGATTTATTTAACTGCCTGGATATTTTCTCAATGAACGAAAACGACTTTAAACGAATAAAATACCCCTCTTGCATGAGTAATAGAGAACACTGGCAAAGAAATGCCTCCACCTCCACAAGAAAGTCGAAGTACAGCTCAATTTTTTTCTTATAATATAAAATTTTATTATCTGTAATAAAAAAGTATCCAAAAAACTGACCCTTTAACAACATAGTTGAAAAGTGTTTATGAATTTGGTCTGTCTGTCTATCTGCCTTCTGTCTGTTGTTTATCCGCACTCTAACTCGCGTAAATGTACTCGGATTGACTTGAAATTGATATATGTTATTGGGGTTTACTATGGCATATTTGCTATTGAAAATGAAGTGTGTAGTATTTATGGTTATTTTACAGGGACACCCAAAATAATTCCATTACATTACCGTGTATGGGGGGAAATCGTGTATTTTAATCATGTTATTCTATTTTAAACCTATTCAAATTGATACATATGACTGCTGTGCACTAGAAGGCGCTTACTGTAGAACATGGTACGCAAGATATGTATCGTTCATTTACAGGGCACTCAAAAGAATTTTGCTACAGTACATTATACAATAATTGCTGGTAGCTCGTTTTCAGTTGTGGTACGCGTTTTTTTAAATGTAGCTAAATTTTTGCCAGGTGGTGCATATAAATGCTATAGATTATATATAGGGCTGCTCAAAAGATCTGACGTACATTTCCGTTTACCGACGGAAATTGCTGAAGGGGAATTTTCCATTGTGCTATGTAATATTTCCTAAATGAAGTAAATTTTGGCATACTGTATAGTATACATACAAATCTATAGATTCTATACAGGGCTTCACAAAACAATTTGGATATTTTGTTTGACTATTGATATTAATTGCTGAAATTGGTTTTCCAAGTGTGTTATGAGTTTTCTAAATTGATTCACTTATGAAACTGTGAAGTTTTGTTAAAGTATTTTCGACGTGTTGGAAAATGTTTCATAATCTATGCTTGACGCATGATTTTTACGTTCGTGTTAGAGTGTATTCATTGGTTTTTAAGATGCTGTCCATTCTCGATTAAACATTTTCAGCTGCTTAACTGGATTTATGCAATGCAAGAGTAACAAACTAACATTATTTTTAAGGTTAATGTCAATTCTGTTAATTTAGCATGTTTGTTTGTTGAACACGAAAATGTTTACTTGAGAATGGGTAACATCCGAAAAACCGATATTATCCGCGTTAAGAAAATTGATTAATAGACTATAAAAATGAGTCGGAAACGTTTCCGAAAATCAGTGGTTGCAAAAGAAACTTTGTATTTGTAAATAAATGCTTCTTTAAATCTCTAAAATATATTGGTTTCTGAGCTTTCTAAAGATAAAGAACGCTTAAACAGTACACAGTTGATCGATTTAAGGGGATTCCCAGCTGCAAGCAACTCCTACTCCATTACCTGTTGAGTATTTGTGTATTCGGAAGCGTGGCTAACTTGTAAATTTTATTGTACATTTTTGTTAGTAGTTATATTATATTTTCTTAATTAAGAAACATTTGTGTTTTTTTTCCAGTGTATAAGTAGAACGCTAAACAAAGTGCTATTTTAAAAATGCATTAAAACCTCTGAATAGCGGACACCTCGGAATTTGTCCGCTATTCAGAAGTAAACACATACAATTGTAAGTTGTTGGGAATTGAAAACATGTTCCTCATAAATAAAGGTGTCCGCTTTTCGAGAGTGCCCATTCTGGAGGCTTTGTTATTAGTAGTATACAATGGCTCACCATGTACTGACCGACGATCCTGTTTCCTTCCTCTGAATCATCGTACAGTCTGGATGCTGCCTCCTGAAGTTTCGGACACTTCAAATCCGAATCAGAGGGCTGAAAGGGGGAAAAAATACATA
This sequence comes from Maratus michaelseni, assembly GCA_963931845.1. Taxonomy (NCBI): domain Eukaryota; kingdom Metazoa; phylum Arthropoda; class Arachnida; order Araneae; family Salticidae; genus Maratus; species Maratus michaelseni. The sequence continues at coordinate 407,759,332 of OZ007590.1, read as the reverse complement.
CATAAATACAAAAACAGAAAATCTCTAAAACAAGAAAATAACTCTGCCTTACTGGCAGATTTTTAACACTTTACAGCATAGTTGAAAAATGTTCATGAATTCGGTTTGTCTGTCCGTGCTCTAACTCCCGTAAATATATTCGGATTGCCATGAAATTGATATATGTTATTGAGGTTTTTGCCTTGGCATTGTTCGGTATTCAAAGTGAAGTGTGTTGCAGTTTTAGTTCGTTTACAGGGACAATCAAAAGAAATCCGTTACATTACAGTCTATGAGGGAAAAACTATTTGGGGTGTGTTTTAATGATGTTACACTATTTCAAACATATTGAAATTGATATAGATCACTGAGCTGAAGTGCAAAATGCTTACCTATAGAATGCATTGTGCATAGCATTTATCGTTCATTTACAGAGACACACAAAAGAATTCGGTTACAGTACTGTCTATGGACAATAAATGCTGACAGTGCGTTTTCAGTTGTGGTACGCGTTTTTAAGTTTAACAAATTTTTTTGCATATTACTTCTTGTGTATAAATTCTATAGATCCTATACAGGGCTGCACAAAACATCACCAGTACATTTCCGTTTATATGGAAAATTGCTGAAAGGGAATTTTCAATTGTGCTATGCGTTTCCTAACTAAACAAATCTGTAGATCCTATACAGGACTGCACAAAAGAATTCGGATATTTTTCCAGCTATTGATGGTAATTGCTGAAATTATTTTTTCAAATTCGTGTTATGCACTTTTCAAATTGTTTACTTAGATATCATATTTTACCATATTAAACAGTGAGGTTTTATTATATTCTGAATGTGTTGGAAAGTGTTTCATAATATATGCTTGACGCATAAATTTCGTTCTTGTTTATTTTTGCGTTTTAGAGGCTAGGATTGATTAGTTTTCGTTTCAAAAGATAAACACATTTAAACTAATGAATTGTGATTAAATGGTATATTAAAGGAAACAATGGAGAATGCTTGGAAAATATTTCTAGACTACACAAATAGGTGTAATTTTTAGAGCTGAGATTATTAAACATTATAGTAAGCATTGGTTTTTAATCATTTAAAAATCGCAAGGATCTTTATTAAGTATGAATTTCTTATGCGTTATTTTCTTTAAAAAGACTTTTTTTTGGTCTGGAAAATTTTTATATGCTTTATTTCAAATATGCATGAAATGCATGTTTCATGTTGATCATATTTATAGAGCTTTTATGTGAAAAGAGAAAGCTTCTTAATTGGAACACACACTGTCCCCTTCAATTACATGCATTTGAGAAAGAATTGGCATGTGTATGTGTGTGTATTTTTGTGTGTGGGCGTGTGTTTTCAATAAAATGATTTAAAAATGAAAATTCCCTCTGAAAATATTAAAGTTTAATCTATACTAATAAAATATTGTATTTGTCTGCGTGTTTGTCTGTCTGTTTGTTTGTTGGCAATGGCTAGGTAAATCTACACACTTAGAGGTCTGCGCAAATTCGTATAAGGATAAATGAACACAAGACCATCTGAGACTCAGATTTTGTATTTTATGTTATTTTATATTGAGCGGGAAAATTCGCGTATTTCCCCGATCTTTCAAGTTCGCCGGCGATTTGATCCACTCATGAAAGTAATCCAAATTCAATCTTTTTGCCCTATGTAGTAATTTTTGTCCTCTTTTCAATAAAGTTTATTCGTAATTCGTGCAGAGTTTGTCGAATTTTTCGCAATTTTTTTTAATGCCCATTTCGCCGAAAATGATAAGTTTGTTTTTTATAAACCAATTTTCATTTTATACCTTATCCATCCAATCAAATTACATATCCTAGTATGGTGCAAATTTTCGGAAATCGATTAATTTTTTTTAAATATGAATTTTCAAAATTAATTATCAAAGAAAGTAAGGGTATAGATTTTTTTCTCTGCAACGTGAAGAAGAAAGTCATGAAAAAAATTGATCTAAGCAACTGGGTTATCTAAGCAACCCTCTTTATCCCACAAAGCCGTTACCATGACGATGGAGGTGACATTGCGGTCGGGAGTTTTTCTTTTTTTTTTTTTCATTTGGTACGTGCGAGATATATTTAAAGCAATGGTGTGCCGCGGCGCAATGCTGCGCTATGAGAAAACCTTAGGTGTGTGACGAAAATTTTAAGCGAAGTTGTATCAATATTTTAATATTTAACAGAAATATCGATATTTTTATTATCCAACATTTCATATTATGCGATTTACTTCGAAATGAGATTCGGTGTCATATAGTTTCATGGTTATTATTCCAGATCTAGACACATATTGCTTCTCACATGGACAATTACACGTTGTGTGTTCTAGAGTCGGCAAACCAGACAATCTCTATATATCTGCACAGACAATGGAACAACAAAAAAATATTGTATATCTACAAGCATTGTGAAATTAAACATATTAGAAACGTGCGCTTTCTCTTTTCTTTCTTTTCCATTTATTCTGACTGAGCCACAGCAACGCGTGGCCGGGTACACCTAATAATAATAATAATAAAAGCCCTTTCTTCATTGCAAATAATAATAATAATAATAAATAATAATAATAATAATAATAATAATAACAACAACAACAATAATAATAATAATAAATAATAATAATAATAATAATAATAATAATAATAATAATAATAAACGAATAAATAAAAATACGCGAGAGAGAGAGCAACAGCAATGTACGTGCTAGTTTTTTTTTACGTTTTTGTAATTATGCTATATTTCGTTAGTTTTGTTTTCTAGAAAGTGAATTCCTGTTTAGTAACTTTAATTTTTATTTATTTATTTATTTAATTTTTTTTAACTTGTTTGCGAAATCACGTAACATACTTCAGTTATTATTTTTATTTCTTGCTAATGACAAAACTAGTTTAAGATATAGATTGAAATTGCAATCACATCAATAGTTCCGGAGATAAGATACTTGATTATCAGCTTTTTTCCATAGGATTTCGCAAGAAGATTCAATTAATCGCTTTTCGCGAGTTAACTTTAAAACTTACCAATTTAGCTTTATATCATTTAAAAAAGGTGTGATCAATTGAAGTGACACATGCGAATCCACGAGGTGATAATGCTTATCAGGTTTACGAGCGTGCACTAACCAATATCTTATCCGAAATATGTGCATTTTCCTGGGCGTGTTGACCTTAGACGATAAAGTAACAACTGATTATTTCAAGTCGATGCTTTCTTAATCCCTAGAGTATACTGAATCAAAATCTTTACATATGTTCTTAGGGATGTACTTAATGTACTTAAAATAAACAAATAAATATAGAATATTTCATATTGAGTATTCTTGTTGAATTCCCTTACGAATGTGAGGACTGCGCATGACTTCTGGAAAAACAGAGAGAACGCAACAGAACTCAGAATGGCTTACACCTAAGAAGGTTGTCAGCTATAAGAATAAGCACGACCTGAATCAATACCGGTCATAATTGAATTAAATGAAACAGTTATTTATGTTAATTAGTGTAATTCGTATTGTTCCCGTGTTTGTCAAGTGTTGTAAGTTTTATGTGTAATATTAAACTTTATTTCTATGAAAAGAACGATCTATTGAAATCTACCCCACTCTTGCATCCAGACGGATATTTCAATGAATAATTTATTTCTAATAAATAATCAAAATGTACTTAATTCCAATAAATAAACGTATAAGTAAATTTCAGTGAAAATAGAATCCGAACATTCAAACCTATGGGAATTCATCGATGTCATCGACTGCTAAATACCGATACTATCGAAACAATCGAATATGGAATAAATAGCATTGTCAGTAGAGAACCTTTATAACAATAGTGCCATACGAGAAGAGCGTATAATCCACATCCAGATTAGAATTTTTATCTAAAACTGTGGCAACATTGAATAGACGCAGTTTGGCAATACTCGCTTGGACGAGTTCACCATTGAAGGAGTGTTATTATTAATCTACAATAAGTTCTCGATGAGAATGTTAATTGAGATGAATTTATTCGTTAATTGAGATAACATGATCCCAACTAGCAAATGGAAGTTTATTATTAATTAATGCATTCTCTTTACTAGCTATGTTATCTACTTTCTTTCTTCATAGCTCAGCGAAATCATCAAGGTCATCGGCCAACTTATCATCGCCGGATGCATTTTTCATTTTGTTTCATTGAGCAGGGCCTGATTAATGTCGGAGCATACGGGGAAGCTGCCGCCGCCCCATTTGAGGGGACGGGGGCTATGGGAGTAATCAGGATTTTCGTTTAGAGAGTGCCAAATGGTTAAAATTGGCCCAAAGCGACCAAAATTCTTACATTTTCAAAGACTTAGGAGAGGAGTTCGGTCCTCCCTTCCACAAAAAAGGAACAAACAATATTATTAGAAAACTAATGATTAAAATTATATTATAACAATTTAGTATTTCATTGTTTTCAAGAGAAATTCGTTATTGGCATTTACGAGGCAAGTTAAAGCCATTAATGATGACCAATTGGGGACATTTTTCTTTTGGAGATCTCATGACATACGCAGATAAGCAAAGGGAAAGTTTGCAAGCAAATACACCCGTCAATTAATCCATCCTTTTTTTCTACTATTTTCCAACTAATATTTTTTCTTAAAGGTGTGACTATATTTCTTGTGATATCCTGTATACAGATGTGAATAGTGCCTGGTACAAAAATTATGTATATATACAATTGGTATAAAGTTTAGTACTAGTCACTTGAGCATAGTTCACGTACAATTCCTATGGATTGATAGAAGGAGGGGCTCCCAATATGCTGCATGCTCTGGGGCCCTATATAGTGTAAGTCTGGCCCTGTCATTGAGTTCCGTGAACTGCACCAAGGGTAAGGGGTTACTCGTTTCATCTTTTTACTATACTATGCTTTCAATATCGTCAACATGAAGCAATGAAATAAGGGTAAAGTGTGTTTTGCTTATTCACCATTTCGTTTTTCAGAGAGTAATTTCACTCCCTTTCAAAAATATTAGAATCATGTTATAAATTTTATGAGTAGTTTTAAAAATGTATTTTTTAATGTTGTCTGCAATATTGCGAAAAAAAATTAGTTACACTGCAAGCCAAAATTTAAGTACAAATTACATTTGTGTTTTTCAATGTTTTTAGGTACTCTAAAATCTATATCACGATTTCCATTATCATATCTATAAAGAAAGCCTTAGAAGTATGTACGGAATGGTATTTTTTTAAACTTCACCAGATATTTTTCAGCATTTTCCTCTCACTTATGTAGGGGGAGGGGGCAATAGCTAATTGGTGCTCTTCTCTCTATTGGGATGTTCTCGCAGTTATGTTCAATATTACTTATGTTCAATATAATTAATAGTGAAGTTGCAATCAGCTGGTGACCTTCTATGCCTCCAATCACAAATGTCGCTCAACGCTTATTAACCTCTGAGCCGCAAATCACAAATGTTCGGTTGACCTCCATCAACGTTTATTATCCTCTGAGCTACCAATCACAACTACCCGGTTGATTTGTGACGTCATTTGCAACTACTATATTAGCGTAGTTACGGAGATCGAGTTGCTTCGGTTGTCATTAGCAGAGTGGGATTTTAGAACTTCTTACCCCTCTGGAAATTTTTAGATGCATCGCTTTCATGGGTCGTGAGCCTATAAATTCTGCAAAGGCTAAGAACGTTTCGATTATCCCAGCTGATTTTCAGCTGGTTCTGGTTTCCAGCCAGTTTTGGAATATTTATTCTGGTGATTTTGTATCGTTTTACGCTGTTTGTTTGCAGCTGCTTAATTGTAAAACTGAGATATTTTCCTGCTGTGCAATAGAATGTACATATCCCTGTAAATTCCTCATCATAGTGGAAAATTTGCAAAAATAAACAATGTGATGTCCAAGAACTGTTTCTTTTTCCCCTTCGGTTTCCAGTCCTATAAGGACTCCGAATTTCAAAATGATATAAAAATCTATCAAGTTAATGTAATTGCAGCTGGAAGAAATGCGAATTACAGATGAACTTATTTTTTAGATGAACTTATAAAATCACTTTTAGTGAACTCACTTTTTCCACATCTAAGGGTACACTGGTTTGAGGCTGCCAGTTAGGATCACTGGGAGGCGGTTGATTTTTGTTCGGCCTGTAGAATCCGGATATGAAGCACTGCTTCAACGAAGAGCATGGCGCAGCACGTGCCAAATCCACCTGAAATAAATTACCACAAAAAGTTATTTAATGAATACTTCGGATTTTTCTGTATTAAAGAAACGACATAAAAGAAACAAACACGCAGTTTACGATTCCAGTCATTTATGACGCACTGTTTAGTAATCTTGGGATGTTGGTTTTGGATTTTTTTCGGTGATCCGTGCCTGCTAGCTGAGACAGTGTGGTAGAAATGCAGTAAAACCCGTGAAAACGGAATCTGTTAATAACTGAACTCTGTCTTAAACAAACAGATTTCCTGGTATCGATGTAAGAAATACCATACATAATTATATCTTCTAAGACGAAAACTTTTCAAAAACGGAATTTTTATCTGATTCCTAGCAATTCCATTTTGGAAATTTTGTGGAAAATATTCGTCAATGCATACTATGCTGGTGTCAGAAACCTTACGAATGGTTGGAAAATCGAACACTTCTTGCGATGGTGATGGTTGATGGTTAATCATCGGCCAGTTTTGACCATGTTGCTATATAGCGGGGAATGCCTTCAGGTAGGACTTTTGAAAGGAAAGTGACCCGAATTATCGTTCTTGTATAAGAAAACTCCGAAATCCTTGACAGTCACCATCTGCACCAGATCGCACTGGCATCGAACACTTCTTGTGAAAACGTGTTTTGTGTCTAACAGTTGTTGTATTGTAAATTTTAGCCTAGTAAAGCGCTCTATACTGAACTCTGAAATGCAGACTCTCTTCTATCTCCTGCGGGTGACATGTCCGTTTCAAGTCATTCTTTCTTAAACAATGTGATTATTTTTCAAATCGATGCTTTCCATTTCCCGTGAAAGTTTGTACGTGTTTTGAAACACGAAACAATTAAAGGCATATTTTTCATTTAGTGTTTTGAAACATTTTAAAGAAATTTACGCCAAGAAATCACAAACATTAAAAAAAAAGAGGAAGACTCACCTCATCGGGTTGTTCGGGTACGAAGTCATCATACTTCCTCCTGATGTTCTGTCCCAGCCTAAATAGCTGGATCATACCGATCTACACAAGACGAAATTTGACAACGTTATGGAACATTTGTTCATGGGCACACATGGGCTCAACTAAACAGTCATGCAAGGCGTGAAGCTGTTAAAAGTGCAACGTGCATCTAATAAGCTCCATACAATGGAAAAAAAAGGAAAAGCCAACGGAGGTGATCAGTGAGAAATGGAAAGTTCTGCTTAGCACGAAACCTGTTTGACTTAGTGTGCAAAGGTTTTCTTGTTTTCTGATAATAAGGTATGGCATTATTGATAAAATAGCGTAGTGCAATGCAAATCGCTATTACATGTAGTAAAGGAAATATGTCGAAAATCAGTTTATCTAGAAATCAGCAAATAAATTCAGCCTCTATTTTGCTGATGTGTGTACTGAGGAGCGATTAGACAGAACTTCTCAATCAAGTTAATTAGTTATTCATCAATGAACAAGTTTAGTAACTGAAGTTAGTAAAAGTCCACATTAGAGGCTCTTTATATATCGGAATACTGACTTCTGAGCAGTAAAATGGGATTGATCTAGGCATTTATGGCAAAAACAGATTTGGAAAGTCTTCTATTATCGCCAAATTAATATTTGTTTACTCACCTAACTCGTCTAATGCTGCGTTTCCATTATGGCGTAACTGTCTCCTCAGGTCTACGAGGTCTGTTAGGCACAGGTTTTGCAACCAATCAGCGTGCTTCATTGGTTGTTTACGCTCCGCTGATTGGTTGGGTCTTATGATTTAACGCCTAAGACGATAACGTCATAATGTAAATGGACCTTAAAAGACCTCTTTCAAGCTCTAGACAACTACCTTGGTAGTTATAGATATCAAAGTAACTATCCAAATCAATGAAAAATCGCATAATTGCGTATCACTAAATTCTGCCGAGTGGGTCGTCGCAGTTAAAAGTACGCAGAGACGTAACAAAATGGTGGGGCTAGTTTAGTTCACGTGCCTTTTTTCTCCCTCTTTAATAAGAATAACTGTAGATAGAAGTAGAGGGCAAGTACGTCTGTCTATCGACGGATTTGGTGTAAAATATATAGAAAAGCTTAAAAAAATTATATAACTAATTTAAAACTAGTATATGCTGCCTTCCCTCTTCTACTCACAGTAGCCAGAAAAGGCTAAAGAATATATGATCCCCTAGGAACAGGAACTAGCTTTTTCTTGCGTTCTTTAAGTATGCAAAGTCTAAAGAAAAATCAGTTTATAATCGTAACATAGATGATTTTTAACATTATATGTGATCTTAAGGTTAAAATTATTGATCAGTTTTAACTGACGTCTCAGCCTTAGCAACCTTGCTCACCTGTTTTTTGTCCATTTTGTTTAGTTGGGCGATAATATTATCTGAAGAATGAAGGATTTTGGTTTGATTGGATGCAAATTGAAAAATTGTGTTGACGTGTCTGAAACTGTTCTATAATCATACATTTTAATGTAAGTAATTATTAAAAGTAAATTTTATTTTTGCAGATTTCATCATAGAAAAAGGATAAGTTACATCATTCATCTCTGACTTTGAATAAATTAAGAACCTCTATCAAGTTTATTGGAAATAACTTTGGGTCAAGATCTTTTTCGTCATGCTAATTAGATAAACGTATAAATAGAAGATAATGCGTCAATCCAATCAGAATAATTCTATAAAACTGATTAATCTAAAGTAAAGCTCAAAGTCCGATTTTCATTCGAGGGCTCCTTTTACTTACCTCTATAAAAATATATCGTCATCTTCACACTTGGATGCCATAATAATAACATAATTGTAAATTTCATTTTTGCACAATAACATCGTCATAAATCGGCTAATAAATTTAATTTGAAAGTTAAAAAAATTGAATAACATTTATAAAATTGTCAAAAAAGATTTGAGTATATCGCTAGGGTTGGTTGCCTCTTTTATAAAGGTGCTTCTAGATTGTAAAAAGTGTGACAAATAGTACAGCCGGAAATCTGATAAGCGATTACACAAATCAGATTATGTTAACTGTTGATATGTTGAAATAAAATGTATCAAGTTACACATGATACCTAATATATCCGAAACTTATTTTGCTAGAATAATTACTAAATAATATAATTATAGCTTGCTAATATATTTTTTTTCATGTGAAATTAGGAAAATAGTATTTATCTCATTTTTAGAAATTCAGAAAAAGACCAAATTAGATAGAATTTTATAATAGTTTGAAGAAAAATAAGAATAAATAATGTATATGTCCCAATAATGTGTTAGGATGGATGCATTATCAGGAATGTCATAATAATGCATCTTCGCGTATACTTAATATTATTTCATAACATGTACTGAAACCGGTTCCTTTCAGTTTCGGAACCGGTTTCGAAACTGAAAGTGTTCATGAAAAAACTGCAACTGAAATCGAAAAAGTAAAAAAAAAATGCCTTGGTTAAACATCGAGCTCAAATATCCGATGCAAAAGAAAAAGAAATAGTTTAAAAATATTGAAGTGCAAAGAAATTTGAAGAGAAAGCTGCCATTGGTTTATGGCGGCTTGTTTTGTTAGTCACTCATATCTGAAGAATTATGCTGTCATCTTATGAAAAGGAACAGACGGTGTGTGTGTGGCGAAGAATGAAGTAGAAACACACAGGTTAAACTTTAACAAAAACATATTATTATTTAAGAAAACCCGTAAGTCGGACTGGTACGACAAGATAGCCAGCAGCACTCAGTTAGCGGCAAAAACAGATTGCCTGTTCAGTTTCGGTTACAGCTAAAAAGTAACTTATTACATCTGAGTTGAGTTGTATGAAAACGTAATACGATAAAATAAAAGTTAAAATTACAGTTAATATAGTTCATGTTTAACATGGAGTTAAAGTTTATGGATAAACAGTTCAGGTTACAGTTAACCCGCTACAGGTTTAACATTAGCTTCCAAGTGTTTCGCCTGATTAGCAAGCATACATCTAATACATCCTAATGGTAAAACGGCCCTGATTTGTAAATTGCATCCTCAGCGCAGTATTATAAGGAAATCTCCACAATCGGTGTGCAAGAAGCATGGAATACATACCGAAAAAAATAAAGTGTTTGCTTATGTGGCAAAAATATGGCACGAAACATGAAAGCGTGCTCTCATCGATGGCATAACAGACTCACCATGGCGAGCCGACCAGGTGTGCTCTGCCAAAAATTATTTCGGTACGGCTCCCTTGGAGGTGTCCTGGGGGGTGAACGGTGACCGCTGCTGAAGACCTGCAGATACGAACGGATGAAAAACATTGAACTTCTCACCAAAGCATGTGTATATAATTTGACAATCTTTATTACAGTACAAAACCCCCTTTTTGTGACATGAAAATATAATGTAAAAAAAAAAGAGAAATATAATAAAAAACAGTTTAGCAACAACGTGCTAGAACTATCATTGCATTTAATTAAAATAGACAAGGTGTTCGTAAACTGATTTTGCAAAATAAGAGGTGCGATAATACCAATCAAGGTGAACATAGGGTCGCAACACACTTATTCATTCAAAAATACAGGATGTCTTACTCCAAGGTAAATCCGAATTTTCATTAACTTTAACAATAATGACGAAATTTTAACCAAAATTTTCAATACACAAACTTTGTTTTGTGTGGAATGTGATGACACAATGGAAAATGCAAAATTCACAATGTGATTCTGTGGATGTGTATACTGTCAGTGTATTCCGAATTATGGACTGTCAGATATTCATCTAGCTTTCTGTTGTTAAGATGGAAATCAATAGAGTATCCAAGATTTTGTTTCGGAGGCTGGACTTTACTTCGGGTTACGGAAATGAGCTAAATTGTGCCCGAGAAAATGTTGAAAATTCTGATTTTTTTAGGGGAGGGGGCGAAGGGGGTTTTAAGCACATCCCTTTCCTCTGTGTATGAACCTGATGCAAATGCTGATCATTTACCGTGCTTCTTCCCCTGTTACAATCTTCACATTTCACAGAGGGCAAAGTAACTCTGTTAAACTATCTTCATTACCGATAAAGTTACGAACAAGAATGTATTATTTACTGAATAAGTGAGTTGCCACCCTTGTTTTCTATACATAAATTGTTCACCACCCGTCTTACTTTGTAAAAGGAGTTTACGAACAGCTTGTATGTATATGATTTGGCAATCTTTAATATAATACAAAGTCCTTTGTTCTATGATATGAATATGCAATGCGTAAAAATCAATAGAATGAAAAATATAAATCAGCGCAAAATAGCTACTGTTTCAAGGCTTCATAAAGCCTCATCTTTTTTAGTGCAATTGAAAAAAAATAGGGAATAAGAAACAGCTGCAACAACAACGGGCTAGAACAATTATTGCATTTAATTAAAAACTATACACTTTTATTATTTTAACAAAATCAGCCGGAATCGAACCCAGAGCGTTTGGCTTGTATGATATCTTTACTAAACAGTATGATTGTGTTAAAATAATAAAAGTGTATCAGCATTTCCATCGTTTAATGGAGCTCCATTACCCGTGGCTTAGTCTGTTGAAGTGTCTATATAATAGACAAGATGCTAATGCCGAAAGATTGTCTGAGTGAATTGTATCGGTCGGTTGTTGCAATTGGAAGAGTATTGGCAATTTAAGCCAAAGGTTCTAGGTTCGATTCTACACTTTTTCAGTCAGTTGAAAAAAAAAATGAACTTGTAAAATATATATGTTACATTAAATTAAATGAAAGATCTCTGTTCTTGTTTAGAGCTTTCTCCCCAAGATTTCTTAATTGTGCGCTCGACAAATCATCTGTTGGTTTCAGCATAACTTTTATCCAAATCATTTGTTCTGAACCTTAGAAGTCTTTTCTCCTTTGAAAATGAAATAGAGTAATGCAAACATGCTGAATGACAAATGCGCATAAAAAGTGCTTTAACCTTCGTGAACACACCGTCATTTCACATATTTCAGTTTTAAAATGAAATATGTATAAATCTTTAATATTTTATTTATTGATGCAGTGAAAGGGGAATTAGGGAATTAGGGAATCGGTGAATTAGGTATTAAAACTCTTCCCAGAATGCTTAAAAACTGATAAGATGCATACAAAATCCATTGTGTTAAAAGGAAAACATAAAGTGTTTAATCAAATGAAAAGCACAAATATACGAACATATTCTAGAATACAATTGTTTCAAGGCTTCATAATAGAAGCCTCTTTTTCCTGTGCAAAATGAATAAAAGAGCGAATGAAAAATAATGGCAACAAAATACGCTTTACAGATTATGTTGTCTCTTACTCCTTATCTTTTATTGCGTGAGAAGGGGCTCTTTTTATGAAGCCTTGGAACATCAAATACTAAGTTCGTTTTGGTTGATCGCTTTTAACATTCGATTTTTACACGCCTTATGTTTTAATCAAAAACTACTTTATAAGCATGCGTATAATAACGAAATTGCTCATTTTATGAGTAGTAGTGGTTCAGAACTACTCCTAGGCGAAGTCCCTGGCTATGCTAATGTTTTATTTAATAAAGACCGACAAGGGAAAGGGAGAAGACTGCCTTGAAAACAAAATTTTTACAAAATATAAAGAAATGTCCTAAAAAAACTGAAAAATAATCTAAAAGGACAAAAAAACCAAACAATTAAAATACATATTAATGTCATAAACACCCAAGTCCCTGGTTATTATTTTCCTTCTTTTCAGTTAAAAAGACGTTTTACACAAAGGTGAATTCAGGAGGAAGCCCGGGAAAGGACTACTTGCCCGGAACATCAAAAGCCCCCCTCCTCCCGGAAGATTTGAGATTTTGTGTTTGGTAGTGGTTTAAAAATACAAATCCAATCCCCGTCCCCGAAGTACACACTGTCTCCCACCCGGAGCTGCAAAATCCCCCCCCCCCCCGGAAAAAAAATGTTTTAATTCAACACAAGTCTTACATTACTGAAAGAGCAGTAATTGATATTCAAGCCCACTCCTTCCGTACAACCTTCCGTGACTGCTTGTCCTCAGAAGGAGATAGTAAAACTCTTGCCGTGTTAGAAGAATTTGTATAAGAGTTCGGTGAACTCTTATTCATGTAAAGATTTATACAGTACACATTCAGAAATTCCCCCCTACATGGCAGAATTTCTACTTTTATCCTTTAAAACAACTTTGGCTTGAGGAATAATTTCGGTTTAAAGAAAAGAAAGAGAACAAAAAATAGAAAAGCTATTTTTTGAAAATGTTTTTCAAATAGTGCTGTTTCAATACTAATGTAATTCAATGAAATTATAATTATTATACACATAATGATTTTAAAATAGTCGGCGAAAGTAAAAGGGCAAATGCGAGGAAAAAAAAATTACATTGGAACATACGGTCACATATTTAATTTACCGTATTTACTCGTGTAGAGCGTGTCCTCCAATAACACGCGCACTCCTCGAGTTTTAAAATACATTATTTTGGGAAAAATATTTAATAAAAAATATCAGAAAAATATTTCAAACAGATCTAATTGTATTAAAATTTAACAATAATAATGAATGTTCAACACTGCTTACAGAATATTATTTCATGATTTCGAGTAGAAAGCTCCACATTGGCGGTGTTCAAATATCAAATACTTGTGAATCACGCGCATCTCCGATTTTTAAATAAATTTTTAACACTTTCCAACATACATAGTTGAAAAGTTTTTATAAAATCCGTTTGTCTGTCTGTCTGTCTCTCCGTCCGTCCGTCTGTCCGTGCTCTAACTCGCGTAACTATACTCGGATCGCCTTGAAATTGATATATGTTATTGAGGTTTACCATGGCATGTTTAGTATTGAAAATGAAGTGTGTACCATTTATGTTTAGTTTACAGACACAATCAAAAGTATTTCGTTTCATTACGGTCAATGGAGAAAAACCCTTTTCAATTTCAATGATGTTACACCATTTCAAATATAATGAAATTGATATGCATCACTGAGTTGGACGATAAGATATTTTCTATAGAGTATAGAATAAGTAGAAATTATAGTTCGTTTACAGGAACACTCAAAAGTATTCCGATACATTACGGTCAATGGGGAAAAATCGTTTTTTGTGCATTTTAAGGATGTTATACTGTTTCAAACATAATGGAATTGATATTTATTACTGAGGTGCACTACAAGATGGTTTCTATAGATTATTAAGTGCGCAGAATTCATCGTTTATTTACAGGAACACTCAAAAGAATTTCGGTTTCAGAACTGGACTGACTGTGAGACGTAACTGTTGGATGTGCTGTCATACTTAATTTAAAACTTAACTAATTTTTGGTGTATTATGAGGTACTATCTGATCCGTCCGGCGTTGCCCGGTCCATCAAAAAATAGCACGAAACTCGAACAAACTCTGGAAATCACAATAAAAAAATCGCGAAAAACATAAAAATCGCTGAACGATTTCCGAAAAAACTTTATTGAAATAAGAGCAAAATTTACTACATTGGGCTAGAACGCTAGAAGATTAAAACAGGATTTCTTATACGAATGTCAAAAAATCTCTGCGAAGCGTGAATAAGTTCTAAAAATCGCATAAAATTCGCGAAAACTTAAGAAATTGCTTTATGAATTCCAAAAAAACTTTTTGAAAAACGAACAAAATTTACTAATTTTTACTAACGTGGAAAAATCGCCTAAAAATCGCTAGGTTTACTACAGTGGGATGGTATTGAAACATTATAACCGGAATTCTTTCACGAATGTAAAATAATCGGAGCAAAACTCGAAAAAAAAAACGCAAAAAATCGCATTGAAACAAAATGAACTATATTAGGCAAAATGTTAAAAACCGAATTCCTTTTACGAATGTCAAAAAATCGCCACAAAATGCAAAAAAACCCCTCTAAAAATCACTTAAAAAAATTTGCGAAAAATTAAAAATTGCTGTACGAATTCCGAATAAACTTTATTAAAAAGAGGACAAAATTTGTTATATTGGGCTAAAAAATTAAAACCGGATTTTTTCTATTAATCTAGAAAAATCGCCTCAAAATGTGAAAGAGTCCTAAAAATCGCTTAAAAAATTAAATTAAAAAAATCTAAAATTGGGCTCCGAGGTGCATTACAACAGATACAGAGGTATACCTTCTTTTGTAATTGTGTCCTTCCAAATTTTGTATAGCTCTGCGTGCAGCGGTCTCTTCAGAACATAGCACACACACAGACAAACTTCTTTCCTTATTACTATAGATGTGGATCGTATAGGGATGCACCAAAGAATTCGCCCACATTACCGGCTATAGACAGGAATAGCTGAAAATTAATTTTTACTGCATTGTGTTTTCTTTTTAATGTTTAGATAGCTATTTCATTTCATTATATGAACAAAAATGAAATCCTTAACACTAGTCCAATAGTGTTGGAAAGTGTTTCATAATTCATGTCGTGATGCATGATTTTTCGTTCTGGTTGATATAAAAAACGAATGGCATACATGAGTAAATACGATACTTAGATACAACTAGAGGGTGTCTTTGTCTTACTCCAAGCTAAATATGCATTTTCATTCATACCTTTCACGTAAATGAATATTATTTAAACAAATTTTTCCGCAGTCTTACCTTATTGTGTGCGATATTTATTTAAAATATTAAATAGTTCATTGCAGTTTGGAGAATTCATGCGGAGAAAAGTGCCTTATGAATTCAAAAATCCGGTCCTGACAGACTTTGAATGAAGTATTTTCTTCCAGTTTTATACTGGGAGTATTCGTACAAAAATGAAACAGAATTAGTGACTATTCAAAAAGAAAAATATATATATAGTCGTCACGCTATTCATTCTCTTTTGCTTTCAGTTTTGGAGTTTCAATTAAGGCGATTCTTAAAATAAATAAATAAATAAATAAAAATAAAAAATAAAAAATTTCTGTCTGAACAACGCAAAAATTTCCGTACCCATTTTTAAACGTAAAAGCATGATACTTGTAGGCATGATTATTTCGATAAATGAATTACACATTGAATTATAAGCAGGTGTTGCATCCTGACGGCAGTTTTTCTTTCTCGCATTGTAGCGTCCGGTATTTCGGCTTGAAATGCCAATTTTAAAAGCATTTTCTGAAAGATGTTTTTGTCTTTAGAGAAAAATAGAGAAAACTGTTCGATTATACATAGTTTTTGAATAAGATCATCTGACAGTTTCATGCGTTTATGAATAAAAATGAATTCAGAAATATGTCAGAAAGTATCAAATTTGGATTTGAGAACAGCCTTAAATGATATTCAACATAAGATAATTAGCACTCCTTTTACAGGTTCAATAAAATCTTCATGAATAAAATGACTATTTATGATATTTTTCTAATACAGATGTGAGATTGCTGCAATTATTTCGGAGTTATTAAATAATTTTGATTAGTAAACTTCTGCTTAATCGGGATGCATAGAAAAAAAAAGTTTTAATCACTGACATTTAACTTTCGTTCGAATCAAATGAATGCAAATTTTAACTTTTTCAATGTTATTGAAAACTTATGAATGTATCATTAAGTTATGTTCTTGAAAAAAGCAACGCTTTACATTCCTAGTGATGAACGTTTCCCTTAAAGAAACACAAAGTAAATGTAAGATAATGCATAAATGCTTAATGGAGAATGGATAGCACATCCCAAAAACCGATATTTTGGTTTGAGAAAACTGATTAATGCACTGTAAAAACGACTCGAAAACGTTTTCGAAAATCAGTGGCAGCAAACGAAACTGTTTTTATAAATCATTCTTTAAATCTCGAAAATATTCAGTTTCTGAAGTTTCTAAAGACAATGAACGCTCTTGGGAATTATGGGTAACAGGAAGAGGTAATAGTATATTTTCGTTAGTTGTTATAGTATATTTTCATAGATTAAGAAACATTTATCTTTTTGTACAGTGTAGATACCGCTGCACTGCAAAAAATGACCAATGTTTCTTATTTTATGAAAATATACTATAACCACGAACGAAAATATAATATAATCTTCTGAGTTATCCGAAATTCCGAATAGCGTGTTCCGTTGTCTTTTGTATCCCCAGAAACCAATACATTTCCAAAATTTAAAGAATTATTTATAAAAACAAAGTATTTTTCGCTGCCCGTATTTTTCAGAAACGTTTCCGAAGGGTTTTTATAGTGTATTAATGAGTGTCCTCAGTCTGGAATACTTGTTTTTTGAATGCTATCCATTCTCAAGTAAACATTTAACAGACAAACATGCAAAATTAACAGCGTTAACAATAACATTAAAATTAAGATTATTTCTTTACTCTTTCATGTATAAATTAACTTATGCGGCTGAAAACATTTACTTGAGAATGGATGACATTCGAAAAACAGGTATTCCAGGCTGAGGACACTCATTAATACACTATAAAAACCCTTCGGAAACGTTTCCGAAAAATACTTTGTTTTTATAAATAATTCTTTAAATTTTGGAAATGTACTGGTTTCTGGGGATTCAAAAGACAATGGAACACACTATTCGGAATTTCGGATAACTCAGAAGATTATATATTATATTTTCGCTCGTGGTTATAGTATATTTTCATAAGATAAGAAACATTGGTCATTTTTTACAGTGTGGTCCCAGACACACTTCGGACTATTCCGAAAACAGTCTAAAAACTGATAACACGTCCTATATATAAAGGTCTGTTTTAAAATAGGTTTTGTGTCTCCGTTACGTTTAGCTGGAGCGTAACACACGTCCATTAGGAGCGTGACCGTTTCCCTGGTCCGCTAAAGATGTCACGGTCGCTTCATCATCGATAAGCTGCTCATTAAATACGTCTTACCATGTTCTTCTCAAGCACTTCAAACCATCACTTTAAATCTTAAGATCGATTCAATTAGTTTAAGTTCCAAAATCAGATAGGAATTTTCTGCCTTTCACTGGTGCAGGCATATCTAAGATAAAAAAAAAGTGTGTACGATAACTCAGACAATGATTTGATGATATTTTTTCAATATTCTGGACACGATTTATTGTCATTTCTTGAAAGTGCTTTACATTTACGCACAAAGAGTTCATTTTGAGTACCTTTTAGAGTATCTCTCTATATAAACCCAATAAGACCGATTTAGATTCTACTAAGGGAACTCGGTATACTTTATTTCGCGAAAAAGGACGAAAATATCGATTTTTCAATTTTTTTTGCTTAAAATAAATTTAGACATCCGTAGTACATTCTCACAAAGTTCCCGAAGGATCTGATGATTTAAAATGTGCAAAAAAGGTATTTTACTGCAACCATTTTTCTTTTAATGATTCAGAGTTGCTATATTTAAAATAATTTTTCTCGGTTTGTGCTTTTCCATTCTATCAGTATATTCTAAATGACAAAACTTCAACAAGTATTTCTTTTAATACATTCGCAGTCTTTTTTCTATCCTTAAGGTACATTTGATACAATTAAGGATCGGGTTTTCAGAATATAAACAGCTTTATGTAAAATAAATAAATAAATAAAAATGTTACGCAAATAGTCATTTTTTACTGTATTTTTACATACGTCATGACATTTTAATTATTTTTTTCTGATACTAATTAACTTCTTTTAAATCTGGTCCTTATCGTTATAAAGTACGTAAGAAAACTATGCGAAAAAAGTACCAAAAAGTTCGAATTTGCAGAAAAAGTGTGGTGTTAAGCTTTTCTTAAGTTCTTTTTCAATTGATCTTTTCAAAATTTACCGTAAGAATTGCGTTTTTATTGATTCAGTCATTTTTCTTCATAAAACCATTTTATAATATGTCAAAAAAATATTATAAAATAAGGAAAAATAAATAGTTCAAAAGGTACCGAGACTTTAAAGAAAGGTACCCCTCTGCATGCAGTAAAGTAAAAAATTGTAGTCCCATAAATGTCTGTAAAAGACTTCTTACCCTTTCAGGAGCAAAGCTCTCATGTTTCTAAAATGTTGAAATTATTGAATCACACCGAGATTTCACAACAAATTTATTTCAAAATAAGTAAAAGCTTTTCTTCACGTATATTATAAAAGCAAAATTTGAGTCCAAAATTCCGGTGTCTTTGTGGCGTTTGGGAATTAAAAGTAAGTGGGATATATTATATCCCACCGCCCTTCAAGGTGCTAAATAACTTGTAAACTTCTTAAGGCTGTTCTCAAATTCAAAGGGGATACTTTCAGACACATTTTTCAATTCATTTTTGTTCGGAAAAGCATGAAATGAGCAGGTCTGGTTATTCAGAAGCCTTGTAATCGAAACACGTTTCCCATTTTTTGGTAAAAGCAAAATCTTTCATAAAACACTGTCAAAGTCGGCGTTTAAAACCAAATTCCAGATGCTTCAGCGCCACAGAGAGAAGAATAATGTGTTGTCACGTGTCCAGAATCACTTATAACTCGATAAGTAATTTATTTATCTAAAAATGTAAAACTCATTTCGATTCCAAATTGCTTCCATAGTCAGGGCTGCCAATTTTATGCCTTTGTGTTTAAAATTGAATCAGAAAGTTTTGCGTTGTTCATCAGATCATTTGAGAGTCACCTTAAGGCTCTGCATCAGTAAAAACCCAAATATGTGCTTAATTTATAATTTTATGTGTTAAAATCTTAGCGAAACTGGGTAAGAATTTAACACTTCAAATAAAATTAAGCATTTATTTTGACAACTAAGGAAAAAAGAGACATCCTTTAAGAACAGTATACACAGAGAACAGAAGCTAAAAATATTAATTTCCTAAAGAGATATTTTAAAAAATACGAATGCATCACACGCTTACTGGTTTAACATTAGCGAAAAGTATAGGTAAGTTGAGATTTTACTGATGCAGAGCCTTAAGAAGTCTTACAAGTTATTTAACAAGTCTTTTACAGACATTTATGGGGCTATAATTGTTTCTTTTTAGATTAGTTGAGAGTGTTCTGAAACATCTGATCAAAAGCTTTTTAAGTATCATTTATAAACAAAATTTTAAATAAATTTTGTAAAAGTTTTAACTTAAATAAGGTGCATTTTGTTTTAAAATATCTTTTATCCATAAAAGAACCTGCATCACCTTACGTCGATGGCCGACCTTTTCGCGATTCAGACCAAATTTAAAAACCAAAGTTCTTTGCTGGTATAATTTCCTGGTAATTATAAAATCATCTCTCTAAAAACTCTCTCTCTTCTCAAAAAAAAAAAAATAAAATAAAAAAAAATAAAATAAATAAATAAATAAATAATAATAAAAAAATAAATAAATAAAAGAAAAGAAAGAGAAAACTGCCATTTTTAAACTATATACAAATCATTTTAAAACTTTATAAAACATAAATTTATTCAAATATAAGTAAATTTAAAATTAATTGTTATTAAACAAACATACTTTTTTCATTTATAGAAATAGATATATAAATAAATAAATTGGAAGCGAAAAAGCATTAACTTAAACGTGATTTTGAATTTTGAATTTTTTAACCCGTTTTAAGCTTTTTTATTTAACTCAACTTTGTTTTTGTGCGTAAAGAAGGGATTTCGTAATCGATTTTTCATTCATTTTTAGATAGGCCAAAATTATAAAAAATGTGTTCACAGGTGTGTTTCCGAAGACAATACAACATTTTAATATTTTAAAACTCAATTATAAGTTAATAAATTAATTTTAAGGCATATTTCCGTTAGCCCGTCGTATGCGATAAATCGCCCAGTCTTCTTTATGGTTACAATTGCATATACAAGTTAAAACAGCAATTCATTTAAAAAAAGGTCAACTGGCTGTGAAACTACAACAACGAAATATTTTAAACACTAAAAAGTAGAAAATATAAATAAAAAATAAAGAATGAAATATGTATTTTTAAAAATACCCCTTGATCAATTAACAATCCCATATAAATTATGATTATACGTTGAGAAATATATCTAAAAGAGTTATATTTGCATGTGTCCTGATTGAGACAGATCGATTCTTTATCTTATCGATCTGTCGATATACGTATATATATATATATATATATATATATATATATATATATATATATATATTATATTATATTATATTATATATATTACATATTATATATATATATATATATATATATATATATATATATATATATATATATATATATATATATATATATACATATATATATTATATTATATTATATTATATTATATTATATATCTTATGTTTCAATGGTTAATTTTTACAATAAGTTTATATATATATTTCAAGTTTTAATCTGTTTATTACGGGTAAGATTTCTTTCCTTTTTAATATTGTATTTATTTTTTATCTTTAAGATTTTTTCACAGGTTTTATCCATTGTTTATGAGTAGGTAGTCCCAAAATCATATTCTTTAGCAATGTTATGGCTAATATGATGATAAAACCACTCATTTTATTTGTGGTATTTATGCATTTGGGACTTGATAATTCTGTCTAAATTCCACAAATTTCATTTCATTCATTCAATTTTTAATTTAATTTCTTCTTCTTTTAAATAAGTTTTTGGTATCTATATTCAGTGTGTTGGGGAATACTTTCATTGTCAACTATATATTAACTATATATATATATATATATATATATATATATATATATATATATATATATATATATATATATATATATATATATATATATATATATATAAATTGGTTTGTTGTATCGAGTTCTACCACCCTTTAAAGTTTGTACATAGAATTTGAAACTATCCTATACATAGAGACAGTATTTATATACAGATACTTTTTCGTACATTCAAAATTTCACCCGTTCTTAACTCTTGAATACGTGTGTACTACGTTTCAGGAATTAAGAACTCCCTCCTAATAATTTTGAGGTTATTTTTTTGCGGGAAATTGCATTGGATCAAAACAATAATTTACTAAACTAAAATTGCCTTTCCTGACAAGTTAAATCTTAAAAATTTTTAGTATCTTAAAATTAGACCTAAACTACGCTCAACACAAAAAAATTAGTGGGAATAAGCAAATATATTTTTAAAAGATCCACATAATTAAAAGATTATCTTTTACGGATGCTTTGGCACGTGCTTTTAAAAAAAGGGCTTTTAAATTGTAATAATCTGTAAGACAAATTTCAGAATGCATTTAAATAAGAGAAAGTAAAAAATAAGAAATAATTGTGATAATTAGCGTTATCTTAACTGTTCCCAGTCATACGAAAGAACTTCAAATACCATTGGCTGTCAGTTAGCTATATTTAGTTTATATACATGTTCGGGTTGTCGTTGTTTCAATTATTTTTTTTTTTTTTTTTAATTCTTGAAATTCTCAAACTCAAGCTTTGATTATTTGAAACTTCTCTCAAACTTTTTTAGCAATTTAACAGTTCTAGCAACAAAATCTAAACAAATCTCCTATTTAAAGTTAGGTAATTATAAAGTATGTAAACAATACTATTAAGTTAGGGGCTGTCCATAAATGATGTCACACTTTTTTTCAATATTTTTGATCCCCCTCCCCCCCTTAGTCACAAAGTGTCACACTTCACCATACCCCCTCCCCCCCCCCCCCCACCTGTGTCACATGTCACGCTATGTTACATAGACATATACTTGGAGTTCAGAAACAAAGCACTACGTTATAGATCATGTTTCAAATTTTATTTTTCAACTTTATCTATAAGTTTTAATGACATTTGTGAGATAACAACAAAAAATTATTCGTGTATTTATTTTGTATAAAATAAGATTAAGGTTTACGACAAAAACATAATTAATATACAATAAAGTAATACAATTAGTAATAAAATATTTATATTTTTTTTAAAGAAAGGAATATAAGTGAAAACAAATCACGTGAAAGTTGTTTTAGTTTGATTAAAAAATACACTCAAATTCTGGTAATTTCAAAATAACTTCAAAATTTAATCTGCTGATTTTAATGATTTTATTTTAACCAAAATGTGTGATGTCACACTTCCTCTTACCACCCCCCCCAACCCCCTTGTCACAATTTCATGAACCCCCCTCCTCCCTCCAAGCGTGACATCATTTATGGACGACCCCTTAACAAATTCAAACATCAAATTACCGAAGCTCTAATTCAGAGACGGCACGCAGCCAAACATACATAATAGTTTTAAAGAAAAAAAAAAGAAAAAAAATATATATAAAATGATAAAAGATGCCAGATAAATAAAAGAAATGTAACCCAATCACATAAGAACAAATAATGTAATTTTGAAATCAAATGATATTAAAAATGGAATATTCGATATAAAAAAAAAAAAAAAAAAAAAAGAAGAAGAAGAAGAAGAAGAAGGCATGTGATAATGTATAATCGTCAGTTTGGAAATACACTGCACATGTCAAAAAATAATGAAATATTTCATAAAATATACTGACAAATTTAAATATATGTATAATTGTTCTATTTAAGTGATTAATATATATTTTTTAATATAGTACGTAATTTGTACACTAAAGTTGATTTAGATGCATATATAATATTACTATAATTAGTATAAAAACACTTTAATAGCATCTAATCATAGAACAAACCAAAAGAGGAAACGAGGAAGACCACGAAAGACCTGGATGGATGGTATTAAAAAAGCCATGAGGGATAGGAATCTGGCGGAGGAATGGATCCTTGACCGGAAGAAATGGGGTGGTCTCTTGTAGATTTTTCGGATGGCGGCACTTGACGACACAAACCGAGTTTATATATATATTACCTCACACTGTATTGATTATTATAAAGGTTAAAATATATATATATAAGTAACACATATATATATTTTAATTTGTTGCTTTGTATCTCTAGTATTTTAACTTTAAAATTTGAGAGAAATAATTTATTATTATTATTATTATTATTATTATTATTATTATCTTAAGTAAGTATTTCATTTAAAATTAAATTACAAGAGAAATCATTATAGATTTAAAAACCTTTATAGTTTGAATATGTATGTGTACGAATAATTTAATTTCGTTGAAGTTTGTAAATTAAACACTAAGTCATAAATTTCGAATAATAATTTATTACAGAAAAATACTAATATATACTGTTGTTTGGTGAAATGCAAACTGTTGCTTAATCAATTAATTGCAAATTTTCCTCCATAAATCAATATCCAATTCATAATCTCAAAACCTTTTAAAATATTACGGAAAATCATGTGATTTCACATTCATTGAAATATACAAAATACGTATTTCCGTTATTATTAAATTGCTGTTGTTATTTTACTAAGATAAGAAGATTCAGTTGATAGAAATTCTTTTCTAAAAAAAATTGGCGTGAAACATTTTAGAAATAATAAAAAAAAATATAAGAAGTCGGGAATATCTAGACTTTATCCGAAGGCCTGGTTACTTTTATAAATGAATATCGGTGTACAGTCTTGGATCTGACGCAGAAAAGAAAAACCGATAGCTTTCGTTTTCCAATAATGAATCTAATAGAATTAATTTAATTTGAACAGACTTTTTAATAGTTAACATCCAATTTAACAAACGATTTTGTAAAGATGCGCTTTTATGCCAAATTTTAAGTCATTTGCACGAGAAATTTTGGAATTACAAATATTTACATTCTAATTTTATTTATTTACATGTATTTTCCTTTATATTTCTATTATGACTTTTTGTATTTCGATGTTATTAAGGTACCCAATTATAAATAATATGGTTTTGTAATTTGAATCATATTAAAATATAAAACTTTTAGCATTTTCTGCCTAACAAATTTTCGGCTGTGTTTAAAAAAAATATCATCGTAATACTGGGTTAAGAAGGTCATCGTAATCTTGGGGGAATGTTAGTATTTGAAAAACCAGCAGATTTTGTAAAACGTTTTTAATTACTAGTTGACATTTTAAAATATATGTTAAAGTATATATATATATATATTTATTTTAACACAATGTACCGAAAATTTAATGTCTATAAGTAAACAATTTTATTATACAAATGAAAAGTTTGTTGTTATATGTACAATAACACTTTTCAGCAAAAAGAATACATAAATAAATAAATAAATAAATAAATAAATAAAATAAAAATAAAAATAAAATAAAATAAATTTTTCCTCCCTAAAAAAAAAAAAAAAAAAAAAAAAAAGTCAATTTTATGAATTTGACATTTTAGATTCTAAATATGTAATCAAAATTCTTCCATCACGTGTATCGTTTTTAAGAGAGACAGTTTTAAAATAATAAAAATTACAGGGTATTAAATGACAATGCATTCATCAACCATGCTACAAAACAATAAAAACTAGAAAAATTAATTATTTTCAATACCTGAGTAAAGAAACGTGTAAAGTCTATCATGAAAAAGTCATTTCGTTCACCTTTTTCTCTTGTAATTTTTTTTTTTCTGTGTTTGTGTGTGTCTCCTGTATAAGTGTCCAGCAGTAATCTGCTAACATATTTTCATTCCACTTGTTGCTCTATCTTTTTTCCATGTAAGCTATATCCCTGTGGAACATTTTTCCATGTTCATCAGAAACAACTGCCATATTATCCGGAATAATATCCAATTGAGATGTAGGAAGTACAGATTTAGAGACATGCTTCCACAATTTCTTTATAATTTCCTTTTTTTGTGTGTGTGACTTTCTGTTTCCCAAACAATTTTTACATACTTTTTGAAAAGCCTCCCGTGCTATTTTCTTGACAGCATTCAGTTTATTTTTTGTAGCAGGATCTTGAAATAGCTATTCCATTTGAAATCTAAAAAAAATACTTTCTTTTAATTCGGCCTCACTTATGCGGAGAAATTTGTATAATATTGAGATCCTTCACCGTCTTTATTCATCGATTCAACAAATTGTTTAATAAGTCCAATTTTTATATGGAGAGGTGATAAATATATTTTTGTCTTGTCAACTAATATCTGGTGTTCAACATTTTTCGTTCCAGAAATATTTTCTTCTCGCAGTGGCCACGTATTCACGCAGGCTCTTTCTAAACTGCCCCATTCACGTAAAAAACAATTGAATTTTGTGAAACCTTGTAACTCAGTTAGCAATGCTAGTTCGTTAGTTATTAAATTAAACAATACACTCTGCATGTTCCTCTCAACGTTGACGCTGCAAATTCCCTCTGTTGAGTAAAATATGGAGTGTTATTTGAGATTGAATATGCGTGAATTCAGATCGTTGACTTGGAGAAGAATGTGCACCCCCCCCCCCCCAAAAAAAAAAGAAAAAAAAGCGCAAGAAAATCCAAAAATAAAAGAATATAACAAGCGCTTAAAACTAAGGTTTTAGCAAAGGAAAACTATTTTAATTTTATAAACGACCCGTACCAAACAAAAAAAAAAAAAAAAAAAAAAAGAAGAAGAAGAAGAAGAAGAAGAAAAAAGGGGGGGGGGGAAGGCACTTGATTGCCATATTTGAACAATGTATCGTTAAATTTGTCATAAACAAATAATATTTTTACAGCGAAGATGTGATGTCGATCAGTGTAATATACGATTTATAGTTCTTGAGTGTAAATGAAAACTATTTAAAAAACTCTTTGAGGTCAAATTAAGAATTTTCTCATTTCATTTGAATGTTCTTTAAACTATGACTGACATAAAACAAGCATTGTTTACGTGCATATAACCGGTTTTGAAATGAAGCATAAAAATTTTCTGAGTGAAAAAAAAAAAAAAAAAATATATATATATATATATATACGAAAGTTATATTTAGTAATGCCCCATGAAATTTCTAAATTATTCAAAACCAATGATTATTTTAATATAATTTATCTTATGCATATTATTTATGCATATAATTACTCTTATTTATGCATTCGTTTTAATATATATCAAATATTACTAAAGTTTTAAAAATTCTGTTGATGTGATCTTAATCACATATGTTTTTTTTTTTTTTTTTTTTTTTTTAAACTTGACGTTTTTTTTTTTATTAAAGATCATGACAATGTCACTTTCACTGGCAGAAGCATTTCACCCTTCTGACATTAGTTTTTTTTTTCGCGTAATTAAGATAAGAAAATAAAAGTATAGCCATGTACACTATATGGCTATTAATGACCGGCAACTTTCAATTTTAGACATTTTGTCGAATATTTAAAAATATACTTGTCAGATTCTTCTGGAATTTTAGGATCCAAAAGAACAGGCTTGACTTCATATTTATCATTGTTGATTTGATAAGGAGGACAAATAGGGGACCAACAAAAAATTAAAGAAAAAAATAATACTTGGGACCACTCTGTAAAATAAAATGCACCAAATGATCTATCGCTACAGAATATACATAGGCAGACATTGTACAATATGTGTATTCATTTGTGTAAGAATAGCATGTATAGTAATAGAAATATGACGATTTTTTTTTAAAAATTAAAAAAATTCTCGCATGTTTTTTGCTTATAACATACAGGGTTTTAAACCAGATTTAACGCCAGTTTCAGAAAAATTGACAAAATGTAGTAGAAACAATATAGTGCAATTGGAATATAAATATAATAAATATTTAAGAAAATATGGGCAGTTGTATAAAATAATTTTTATCTGCGCATGCGCGAACGATAACAAGGAACTTTTTACATAATTTAATAGTCAACTCTATGGAGCAACTTATTTAAAAAAAATCAGTCATAAAATCGTAAAAATTCAAAGAGATATCGACGTTAGAGTGAGCTGTTTTTTAGTTTCTCACTAAAACTCGTTGAATGATAAGGGATTTTCCACAAATTGTCATTTTTTATTTTATACTATTTTCCAATTTTTAATGATACTTTAGTTCTCTTTGAAAAACTACCCTAACGAGCTTATTCGAACAAAGAAAGAATTATCAAAACCAAAGGATCCATTCCAAAAGTATTATAACCTGGTGCCCAAGGCTCAACAGCTTTTCACCCCCCCCCCCCCCCACCTCGAAGCGAAATTGTAGCTAGATTTTTTTTTTCTCGAACATTTTCTTGCATTTTATAAAAATACTTGTGAAACTCAGATTAATTTAATTTTTTTCTTTCTGTTTGATGCTATATAATACCTTAAATATCTCTTCTTCTGAAATATTTCTTAAAAGATAATTCTAATAAAAATATTTTGTGTACAGTATATCTAATTTAAACTGCTTTCAGAGAACGAAAAAGTACAGGCAAGGTATTTATAGATTTGTCTATTACTTAGACATTGGAGCTTGAAATGATTTTTTTTTCAGAAGATTAAGAAAAAAACTCATCATTTTCTCATTTTGTGGTCCTTGTCTTCAGTGGGCCCACGGCCGTGGCCTAGTAGGCCTGTGCGGTACTCAGGCCCTGAGTGAATATACTTTATTTGAGAAACAGAGGGTATACAGAGTTACTTATCAAAAAATCAGAAGGTATACGGCGTATATTACCGTATAGCGCTGCTCATATTCCATATTAGCATTTTCCACCTTATTTTTACATAAAAATGAATGAAACATGTTTTAAAAAAAAAATATATATATATCGACTAAATAACATTTCGAGGGGAAATACAATGGAATCAATTGAAATACTTACGATTTGCAGCAATCTCATCTCTCCGTAACATTCTTCCTGAGTCGCCAAAAGCATCAAAACTAAAATCGTGAGTTTACGCGTCATCATACTGGATTGTAGTTTTCCTTCAAAAAACAGTCTTCGATGCATTTGGTCAAAGAGACAAAATGGATAATACAAGAAAACAGTGAAACTTGATTTATAATACTTGAACTTGAAATGGACGTTAGAACTTGGAAGATGAACTTGGAATTAGACTTGAATATCAAGAGCACTTAAATCTTCAACTTGCGAGCAGAGAAAAATTTAAAACAATAAAAACAATATATTTTGCCTTTAAATCACTTTAAAGTATACTTCGTTATAAAAGACACGTTAAATCTTCATTTAAAAGAAGTATTTCATCTTTTCTTCCTTCTAAAATAAAATAAAAACAGTTCTTTTTGTTTTTTCAAAGTATGAAACGCTTCGTTTACTTATGAATATATGTATGTAAGATCCTTTAAGTCTTCCGGCAATAAAGTTTAATTTTTATGAGATATAAGAAGTACTTGCGATATAAAATTAGTCAGTAATAATGTGGATAGATTAATAATAAGTTTTTCAATGCATCATTCAATTGTACCGTTCGTCAGATTTTCTTCAGTGCAGCATATATGTTCCATGATATATATTCACACATTATTTATTTTTTATGTTTACATTTATTCTCATTAACCATAATAATTTTTTCTATACAAGTTACAGCCAATAATAAACGTGCAACGAAAGCATGTTGGAACGAAAGCACATAACATAATAAAATTTTAATATAATTTTTATGGTCTCAGAAAAATTTCATAGTCAAAGGACCCGATGAACAAGAGTTCTTATGCTGCAATCCTAGAAAAATTTAGAAGCAGAAGGATTTTAAACGATATTTCGAAAACAAAAACAACAGAAAGATGCACTCGATCGTAAGATGAAGCAGAAAGAAGATTTTTCTCGCAAAAGTGGGCAAGTCCTGCCCCTTTTAGTTGGTGGGTCAAGCTGCACTAATCTCGGTTATTAAAAGTAAAAAGCGCGCGCTTTCTGCAAGAAATGAATTTTCAGAAGGCGGAAAAAAAAAAACTTAGTCGCTATGGAAACTTGCCGCCACCACCTTCGAAGTTCAGTGAACCAAGTTTTATTATGTTTTAGGGATAGTTTAACAATGAGTAAGGTATCTTACAAAGCGTGATGTGATTTTTTTAATTGAACAGAAAAAAAGTTAAATAAAAATCGCTCACCTATATATATATAAAGTTATTTTTGAAAAAAAAAATGTAGTCATTCTGGAATTATTTGAACACACATGTTATTTCTTCACGAACTGATGTATTATATTCATTTTTAAAATTTTATTTTTGTAAACAGCAATGGTATACTCTAAATATTATTTTAAGCTGGTACGGTACACAAGATTTTATCTTTTTTATTTATAAATATGTTATTTTTCTTGAAATGTATATTTAGGTACATTTCTTTTCAAATATAAATTCTTAAAATGAATAAATAATGATAATAGTTTAATTTTTAAAAATAAAAATAATTAATTTTAGCCATATTTAAAAAAATTTTATATATCTTCTTCATAACGCTCTTTGCAGACTTTTTATCTTTTTTGAATACAAAAAGTAATAAATAATTAAATTTTCGTCCGGATTTACAAAAATATTTATTTAAAGAAAAAAGTAATACATTTTTAAAGAAAAAAAAAAGAGTAGTTTTCTATGAGTACTTTTTACGACATGAGTACTTTCAAAACTTATTATTATTTTTAATTAATCTTTTGTAAAAAGGAAATTTTAGATTATTACTTTCTTCTATCTATAATAGAAGAAAGTATTGTAATCGAAATTTTTTTCGACTTCCGGTTTTCGACGGATTTACACGTTTTAAAGGTCAGAGATTCCGAAAAACATGTTTTTACAAAATGTCTGTCTGTCCGTCTGTCCGTCCTCATTGTATAATCGAAAAGTGCATGAAGTTATGCTTCAATTTGAACCACATTTTTTTTCTATGTTTTTGGCTATGGCAAGCAGGTTCTATTAGAATTTGGGGATATTTCGACGAAAGGGGGCCAAGTGAACTATTTATAGCTTTGTATTTATGAGCATAATTTTCCCCCATAGTGTTTGATACTTTAAAAATAATTTTAAGTAAATACTATATACATTTTCTTCATTTGGAAAAAAAAAATTTAGAAAAAAAAAGCACTGAAACAAAATTTTAAAAACTAAAAAGAAAGAAAAGTATCTTTGAGCCTTTTTAAAGTATACTGCAGCGCAATAATTTCCCCATAGGTCATAGAAAGTATGCTAGATGTAGATTATACTTTCTACGTTAACATCATAAAGATAAATAAACCTTCATTCTCCAAAATTATGTTGTATTTTATTAGAATAGTTGTTAAAACAAGGCAAACTGTTGTTCTGTTGAAATATTTTCAACTTGAGTTCAAATCTTCATGTGGAAAATGGAAAAAAAAAAAAAAAAAAAAAAACTATATATATATATATATATATATATATATATATATATTTAATTACCTTTTTAACCAGAAGGAAGTACTAAAAATACAAATAAAAGTTGTGTTGAACCTGTTCTATCTATTTTTAACATGAGTACTGCTGTCACACGCACCACCACCACCACAAAAAAAAAAAAAAAAAAAAAAAAAAAAAAAAAAAAAAAAAAAAAGTTGCCTTTTTTTTCTATATGGGACGTTATCGGCGTTCAAAAATGTTGAGATGGATCTCTCATATGCAAATACTATATATAGTATATATTTCTAAGCGTTGATTTTTTAAATGGCTATTGACATTTCTTCATACCGAAATTAAAACTTCATCAATAAATAAATAATTAAATAAATAAAATGCAAATTTAACAGATATGTAATCGAAAAATACGCCTAAACACTGAAATAATTAGAGTTAAACAGTCTGCTGTAAATAGCGAATTATTTTGCAATTTCTTCAGCTATAAAGCATCAGCTCTTGGCATGAAGCTATTGAGAAAGTACCTTTTATTTTATAAATTGTAAAACTTTATTTGAATACATAATTTATATTTTTATATATAAAAGTGCTTGTTAGTACTTGTTAATCGGCTATCTAAAAAAATATTTGAAATGTAAAAAATCTGTTAGAATGTTCAATTAAAAATTGTTCTGTACACAAGGCAGTAATGTTCTATAACTTAGGGAGCGCGGGTTCGAACGCTGTGGTTCAACCCTTTCAGGGACAAGTAATTGTGTTTCTTTCATCTTGGATTCATTCAGAATTTTCGAAAACTTTACTTTGAAAATAAATAAAATGCACTTTTACAGCTTTTTTTTTTTTTTTTTCTGAACAATGTTATAAAAGTAAAATTTTGTTTAAACACTATGGTAAGAATCTTGATTAAAATTAATTTTCTATAATATATCCCCCCATTCTTCAAGGAGTTAAATAGTGCACATACACACGAATAATTACAAATATGAAGTATATTCATAATTATCTAGTGTATTTACTTGAATTTAAGCTAAAGTTACAGTGATCAATGGAGAGAAATAGAGAGAGAGGGGAGGGTGGGGGGATTTATTACTTTCTTCTTATCAATAGCGAAGAAAGTAAAAAAAAAGAAAGATAAGGAATAAAATAAAATTTAACAAAATCGATGTCATACATATCTTATAATTCGTTGAATGTAAGGAACAGATTATTCAACGAATTATAAGATGGATTGCCATTGTAATGTTCTATTGTTTTGCAGTTTATCTCGAAGCTTACTGAAAATCAAAAAGTACTACAGCCTAATCAGTTCATAGTTTTTTGTTTGACACAAAAAATAAAGAAATAAAAAGTCATTGCTTAAATGTAGATAACGAATTTCTTTCTTAATTTCAGATTGCAACCAGCATCCAAGACAAGGGACTACATGATAGGTCAAGAATCTTTTATACTTCAACTGATTTTGTAAGTCTGTGAAGATAACAATTAGCTATAGTTAATGGTGCATATTTTTGATTAAAGTTATTTTTGTGTTGTTAATGGGGTAAAACGAAGGCTTTTTTTTAGTTGAATCAAGCAAATGTTATCAACATATATATATCTAATTAATTTATCAATTAGAAACAGCTCTGAAATATGGAGCATCACTAATTACTTATGCTCTGTAAAAACTTGTAAATTTAACAGAAAAAAGACTGTAAGCTCGAACGACTAAAAAAAAACATTTATTACTTACCCATCATACATAGTATAGGGTAAGTCTTGTAATCGTTTTGAAAATTGAAAAAAAATTTTTTGACGGATTTACACGTTTCATACACTGGAGATCCCGAAAAATATATTTTTAGAAAAAAAATTTTGCCGTCCGCCTGTTTGTGTGTCTGTGTGTGTGTCTGTCTGTGTGTGTGTGTCTGTAAACGCTCTATCTTCCAAACAAATTGAGATAGAGACTTGAAATTTGGTATGTACTTAGTATGTAATAATGGGAAGAAGTTTTTTGAATTTCAGTAGCCTCGATTATCCGGAACTATATTTTCCGGACTCTCGAAATATTCGTTCTGATGAAAGGTATATACAAATTTTCGAAATTGTTTATTTTAAGGAGTGAATATAAAATACAATAAAAAAACATAAATTTTGCATAAAGAATGAAGTCGATGGGATGATGAGTTCCCGAGATATTTGTAATCATATTTTCCACACTTATCGATTTTTCCTAACCCTGTATTTCATTCAAATTTTAATTCAAAGATGTATTTTAATTGGAAATGAGACGCTTAATCCGACGCAGTAAACCGTTAGTTAATAGGATTATCAATTTTGGAGTTATAAGGATGTTTCTTTTACCCAATTCAGTAATAGAGCATTTAAAGTTTCGGACGTTATCAAGCCCCGATTTTATTCGAATTGCAATGCATTTTATAAATAGTTTACACATGTTTTATTTTCATATTTTATACAATGCATATCCATGATGGGTAAGTGTTACGGTGGCCCCCAACGACTAGTTTTATCATGTACTACGTTATACATTTATTTTTCGCATATAAAAAAAATAAATAAAAATA
This sequence comes from Maratus michaelseni, assembly GCA_963931845.1. Classification (NCBI taxonomy): domain Eukaryota; kingdom Metazoa; phylum Arthropoda; class Arachnida; order Araneae; family Salticidae; genus Maratus; species Maratus michaelseni. The sequence goes on along the minus strand of OZ007590.1, from coordinate 407,725,687 downwards.
TAAAAACACTGTATTATTATTTTTTTAAATGTCACAAATTAAAGCGGTTGGAATTTTCATTTTCAATTTATGCAATTTCCATTCATATTGCAAATATCGTATTTCTATGTAACACACGCATTCTGATGTTTAGCATGTCATTACAAGGGGGGGAGGGGGTGTAATCGAAAACCAAATCGGAATAACATTTGAAACAGATTTTGTCCCATTGAAATATAACAGTACTAACATTGTTCCTTATCCATAGTGTATACCTTCATGGTTCCGTAATTTTTAATTACAAAATTATCGTATACCGATTTTATACAGTGACCAGTGGCCGTTTATATACAGTGGCCAGTTAGATTTCAAAGATTTTTAAAGTCAATTTTGTGGAGTAAAACAACGCGGCATACATGGAAAAAATACGGTAATATATAAATCCAGTTTCAATTAGGGCTTCGAACTGTGTTACTTTTTAATCCGGCTATCGTTTCGATTCAGTTAAAATAAAATATTTCAGTTCGGTTTCGGTTTTTGCTGCTTAAAAAAAGGAAATATAAAAACGGTTTTTGGTTCAGTTGCGATTATCGTTCAGTCATAAATAATGGTTTATTCCAGTTTTCAGTTTTGTGTTCGGTTCGGGTTCGAAACATTGGTTTGGAAACATGCTTTAAGATGGCTTCATTCATTCCCATATCTTAGGTAATAAATATTTTCATTTTTGCCAAATTAATTAATTTCAGCATGCATAATTTCATATTTATCTTTTGACATTCCTTAAGCCAGAGTTTCTCAAAATATAGTACGCAAAATAGTACTGATTTAAAAAAAAGAAAGAAAAAAAAAACCCTTCGCCTTTCTCAATACATGTTTCATACACTTTCGTGAAAATGTAGCCATAGATATAGCCGAAATTTCTATTTAAAGGAATATTCAAACTATAAGACCCTTGCTATATAGACTCTTGCATTTTTATAATGCCTTATACTTGCTAAACTATTAATTTCTGGCGATCACAAAAATTTCTTTTATGTTAGTCAATTATATCCGCGAGTTTAGATTATTCGCGAATATGAAAATGCGGAAAAACGTAAACATTCGCGATAATCTCACTTGATTATTAGCATTTTTTTTATTATTATCTCTTTCTTTTTCAGAATTTAGAGTAGTTAAAGATACATTTCCCCTGTGTTTTCTTAGTATCTATTTACAAATCAATTTTCAGTTGTCAACTGAAAAAGAAGCGAGTGTTGTAGGAAAGCAAAATAATAACAGCAAAGTAATACCCATTGGAATGGGGGATATTAGAAGTGGTAAGGTAATGGCATCTTCAATCTATATTAACTTAAAATGTTCAGGTTCTCGTAAAGATGGAGCTGAAACTGCTCTTAAATAAATAAAAGCATTTTAGAAGCACTTAGCCGTATTTAAATATCGCATGCTGATCCACTAATATATTATCATGTCTTTGTGAATACAGAGAGTAGAAATTACTCTATTCAACAACCTATACTTCTTTAGCTGTCATTATTTCTCCAGTCAGTTAATTTGAACTATCGTCAATAAATAAATTTCCTATTCATGAATAACGTGTGTATATTCAACTTCTACCTATATGTTATACATAACGTATTGTTAATACACATATATATCCTTTTGTTCTTTGAAATGCTGTGCCACTCTAATTAAAATTTCATAGAACGTAACTTCTTTTCTAGTGCAGAGAGATAGGCTCAACATTCGAAAGGTTTTCCTCGAACGTAACCCCCAGTGTTGAATTCAGGGGGTGCCCCGGGGGGGGCATCCCACCCACCCACCCACCCACCGGAGCCACAGAAATCTCTCCCGGAGAAAAGTCTCTGAATTCAACACTGGAAACCCCCGTGAATGTTAAAGAATTACTGTATTCCTGTACGTAAAGTTTAGTACAGAAATAGTACCCTATGAGTTAATCGAGCTTTTTATCCATCTTTCGATAAAGTGTTCTCAAAGACCGCTCACAGTAGTTATACGACGATTTCTATCATAGCAAATAAGGGTTAAATTGAATGGGGGTTAACCCCATAGATAGACATTAAAAATATTCTTTCTACTTGTCATATTAAAAAATATACAAAACTTTGTTTTTGAGTTACAGAAAGCTAAAAAAATAAATTCCTTAAATTATACAACAAAGTTTCTTTGTTTCTCCTACATTTTAATATACAGCTCTAGAGCTAGGATGGATTCAAAATATACATGCAAACAAACTATACACAGACTGAAATAAGGGACTATATCTGAATTTTTATACAGAATATTTTTACCCCATTCTATTACCCAACGTTCCCTATACATTTGGATTTCACGAAATTTTAATGTAAAGTAGAATATATTATGAGTCATTCAAAATAAATATACAATAAAGGGATAAAATAAGTACGTTTTCGATAAATATTATGGATAATTTATTTTTTAAACGAAGCAAAAAGTGCCTCTCACCCCCCCCCCCCCCCCCTCAGCTCTCTCCTCCACCACAAAACTTTCTATTGTGCAATTTCGAAAAATTAAAAAGAAATTCCAAAAGCGCATTTATTTGCTCTAAACAAACAATAGATGTTTTAATTGCCTTCCTCCAACTAGAGTTCCTCGTGGGTCGCGTTTTACCCCACCCGAACCCGAAAATTAGTCAACCCGAAACCCGAACCAAACCCTACAAAAAAGTCTACGTTGACCTAAAACTCGACTCCGAACCCGGCAAACAAATTTCAGTCAACCCGAAACACGAAATAAAAGAAAATTGATCCATAATTTAATATAAGTATGACAAAATAGTCTACAATCATATATCCACTACCAATTTTATCTTTTACGAAGAAAAAATAACATATACAGGCTCATCCATATTCAAATATATAGTTTTTCGTCTGAAACAATATTTCGGGCTGTCTTTTGAAAAATTGGGTTAACCCGAACTCGACCCGCACGAATCGAAAATCAAGACGAAATTGATCCGAACCCGAAACAGTTAGAGTCAAACCGACCCTAGACGAAATAAAATAGCGCCAATCCGGTCCGCAATAAAATAAATTAGCGTCAACACAACCCGAGGGCCGGGAAAATCGAGTCACCCAATCCGATGCAGGACTCTAACTTACAACTTACAGATACGTATGCACATGCTTAAATCACGTTCACAAAGACTTGTATATATGATTATCAGATTATTATAGGATCATTACGAAATCGCTACATTTTTGAATTGCTACGCCACCGAATTTAAATATATTTAAATAAATATATATATTTATTTAAATGTGTCAAAAAATCAGTCTCTGACCATGTGATCTTATCGATAACATTTAGTTGCGTGCCTGTGATCACTGATAATTTCACACCTCATTTGCACATTTGGCTTATCAGCTGTTATTGTTTTTGACCTGTCGAAGAAATCAAAAGCCGAGGGTGCAAAGTGCGTAAAATTTCATTCTAAGACAAAAGGAGCGGATACTTCAGGTCCTCAAGAGATCTGTTTATGAGAACAATTAAGAATAGCTCGAACTGACGGCATCTTTCTTACCTCTAAAAATGCGGATAACGGCAGAAGAAAAAATCATGAAAGGTTTTGAGTAAAGAAAGTAGAACGCTCTAACAGGTATGAGGAAATATCCAATAAGCAGACGATATTTGTATGTTGTTCCATGCACGGCCGTAGCTTGGACATTATGGACAATCCTCATCACTTTTACGAAAGGAGATGGCGACCCTGTATATCTGCACAAGAGTAAAGTATCATCAATTTTTATTGTTGTATTTCAGAAACCTTTAAAAAGAATTTCAAAGTAGTTTTAAAATACTAAAGTTAGTTGAATGCGAATTTGGACATTTAAGATTATGTTTAAAAAAAAAGATCAAATTAAATTAAATTAAAATTAAAATTTAAAATTTAAAAACTGTACTAATATATAAAAGTGGATCTGTAATTTTCAGAAAAACACCTACTTCTAAACTATTTAAATGACGCATAATCAAAAATAACATTCTTTTTGTCTGTCTGTCTGTTTGTCTCAGAAACTGTTGCTTAACAATCAGGAGTTAAATAGAGAATGTTTCAGGCTTATCATCTTCAACTTGTCACATTCTGACATCTTAAAATATAGTTTTTGAGAAAATAGGGAAAGACCCGGAAAATCAATCAATCAATCAATCTTTCAATACTTAAAGACTCGAGAACCAACTGATCAATTTAAAAAAAAAAAAAAAAAAAAAAAAAATACGCCGATTGAAAGTCAAATTAAGATAATGTGTTATGAATCTATACTAATATTATAAAGAAATTTGTTTGTTTGTTTGTAGGAAGTAATTTCTGGAACTACCTAACCGATTTCAAAAGTAATGGTTGCAAATTGATGGTGATAATCCCTGCTCCAACTTAGGGTATATTTTATGTTGGTGACACTACATGCATTGGGGGGGGGGGGGGGGGGGGGAGGGGTTCAGTAGCGAAAATCGTGATTTTTGTGATACTGAAGAGGCCAGAAACGTGAAATTTGATATAGTAGTTACTTATATGTCGTAAATGCTTTCTAAGAAAAGTTTCTAAAAAAAAAAAAAAAAAAACGACATTAAAGGGTGAAATGAGAGAAAAGCGTTCTGAAAAGGTTCTAAATTGAAATTTGACTTAGCTGCTTACTTTTAAGGCATAATTGGTCACATAGAACAGGTTTCTTTCTTTCTTTTTTTTTTTTTTTTAATCGAAATTTAAAAAGATGAAAGCGCGAAAAGTGTTCAAAAAATGTTCTAAATTAAAATTTCTATGAAACTTTTAAGGATAGATAGAAATTTGAAATTTAACATGGCTGTTACTTTTAAGACGCAAATGCTCGCCCAGAACATTTTTCTAAAAATTGGAAATTTGCAGGAGCAAAAAACGTTCTAAAATTGTGATTTATGATACAGTTGGTATGGATGGGGTTGATATGATGGGGATGGTTGGTATGCCTGGAGTTTGGCATAGGGGTTGCTTTTAAGATGTAAATGCTCGCAAAGAAAGGTTAAAATAAATAAAAAAAAAAGGATGAAATGTTCTAAAAACGTTCTAAATTACGATTTGATAGTTGGATTTATTCGGATTAGAAACTTGAAATTTAACATAGTGGTTACTTTTAAGATGCAGAAGCTCGATATAAACAGTTTGTTAAAAATTCGAAATTTAAAAGCGTGAAATAAGCGGCAAACGTTCTAAATTACGATTTATTTAGAATTGTTAGGTTGCTTTTCTTCACGTAAGATATAAAAGAAAATTTTCTTCCAAAATTCGGTGTCAATGTGACATTTAGGAATTAAAATTAATTGGGACATATATGTCCCACCGACCTTCAAGGGGTTAAAATAGAAATGCTCGCTAAGAAGGGTTTCTAAAAAAATCGAAATTTAAAAGAGTGAAATGAGCGGAAAGTGTTCTGAAAACGTTCTAAATTACGATTTCTGTAGAAGTTTTAGGGAAAGAAACTTAAAATTTGACACATCTATTATTTGTAAGACGCAAATGCTCGCACAGATGTTTTTATAAAATTCGAATTTTAAAAAGGTGCAAAAAAAGTTTCAAAATTGCGATTTTTGTGATGCTGCTGGGCTAAAAACATGAAATGTGGCATGGTGGTTATTTTTATGATTTCTGTGCTCGCTACGAATTGTTCCTAAAAAAAAAATCGAAATTTAAAATGATAAAATGAGCGGGAAACGTTCTAAAAACCTTCTAAACTATGATTTATCTAAAATTGTTAGGAACAGAAACTTGAAAATTGACATAGTTGTTACTTTAAAATTTAGAGGCGTAAAATACACCCACAGAACAGTTTCTAGAAATTTTAAATTGTGCAGGAACAAAAAACGTTATAAAATTTCGATTTCTGTGATATAGTTTTTATATAGAAGCCTGGATAACTAGAAGTTTCGAATTTAGCATGGTGGTTACTTTTAATATGCAAATGAACGGTTCTGAGAACAATTTCTAAAAAAAATTCGAAATTTCAAAGGAAAAATAAATGAGCGGAAAACCTTCGAAATACATTTTAAATTACCATTTATTTGGAATTAATTTTAGTTCTTCGCCATGCATTTAAGTCTCACGTTCGCCTAATGCAGTGTAAGAATGAAATTTACTCAAAACGTGGTTTAATTAGTAATTTTTTGAATTATCCGTAACAGTATAATTTCCTCTAATAAAAGTAGGCACACAAACACCCCTTGGCGCATATTTCAATAACTAAGCGAGCAAAGCCGCGGGTTCTGCTAGTGATCTATATTTTAATTTGAAAACCGTAATTGTTAAGGTATTTTCCCCCAAAACACCCGAAAGGTCTTATAACAATAGAAATGGAGCACAACGGTTTGCTAATGGAAAATAAATAGTTATAATAGTTATCCTACCTCCTTTGTAAGCATTACTGGAATGTGACAAGTTATTCAGTCGAAATAAAATTTCCATAATGTCAACGACACGGTCTACGGAATCTGTTTTTGTGGTTTTCCACATGAAAAATAGTCATTTTCTCAATAGAAAATGATACTTAACCCTTGCGGGTCCGATTTTTTTCTTTTTAACGCTTTCCAACTTAGTTGAAAAATGTTTATGAATTCGGTTTGTCTGTCTGCCCGTCCGTCCGTCTGTCTGTCTGTCTGCTGGCTGTCCATGCTCCAATTCGCATAATTATACTCGGATTGTCATCATGCAATTAATATTGCTTATTCAGGTTTAGTATGGCATGTTTGGTATTAAAAATGAAGCATGCAACCTTTATAGTTCGTTTACAGGGGCACTCGAAAGAATTCCATTACGTTACGTTCTATGGGAAAAATGGTTTGCGGTGTATTTTAGTGATGTTTACTGTTTCAAACTTGTTCAAATTGATATATATATATCACTGAGGTGCATTACAAGAGACTTACTGTAGAATAGGGTGGACGTAGCATTCATCCTTCATTTTACAGGGACACACAAAAGAATTCGATTACCGTACTGTCTGTTAATAAATAATTTGTGGTACGCGTTTTTAAATTTAACTATTTTTTTTTGTTACATATTACTTGGTGTGTATAAATGCTATAGATCCTGTTCAGCATAGAAGACATTTCGGTTTATCGACGGACATTGCTGAATAGGAATTTGTAATTGTGCTATGCGTTGCCTAACTGAATTAAATTTTAGCATACTATGTAACATACATAACAAAATTAGAGATCAGGGATCCACAAAAGAATGATGGTAATTGCTGAAATCGGGTTTTCAAATGTGTTATGCATTTTCCAAATTGTTTTCTTAGACATCAACTTTCACCTTATTAATCGGTAAAGTGTTCTTAAAGTATTCTAGAAATGTTGTGGAAAGTGTTTCATAATCTATGCTTGACGCATGTTTTTTCGTTCGTGTTTAATTTTGGCGAAGAATTACTTTTAGATTTACAAAATAAAAAGTGATCAATGTTTCTTAATCTAGGGAAGTATGATATTATCCCGAGCGAAAATATATTATAATCTCTTACCACTTACCATGATTCCGAAAAGCGTTCTTTATCTTTAAAAACCTCAGAAGCCTGTGTATGGTTAATATTCTATACGGATTAATACACTGTAGAAACGACTCGAGAAAGCTTTTGAAAATCAGTGGCAGCAAAATAAACTTTGTTTTTATAAATTCTTCTCTAAATCTGGAAAAATCTATTGGTTTCTAAGGTTTCTACATAGATGAAGAACGATTTTTGGAATGATGGGTCACTTGGAAGAAGTTATTGTACACTTTTGTTCGTGGTTATGTTCTATTTTTGTATATTTGTCTGTTTTTAAAGTATAGGTGGTGTCGATGATCTTAATCAAATAATTAAAATCAGTGATTTAAACCGATGTTTTTTTTAATCATACATTTTTCTTAATTTTTAAAATGATCTGAAAATGTATTAAAATTTAAGAGAAACATAATTTTCAATGTTTCTAAAGATACTATTTTGCCTATTAAATAAGTGAAATAAGCATTTAAAAGATTCCTTAAGTTTGTAAAAACCATAAAGTACAATAAGCTTGTAAATAGTAAGTTTTTATCAGCCATAAAAAAAGATTTCATTTAAATTTGATATTTAATTAAATCTATTACAATTCACATTGTCATAATAACTTTGTTTTGATTTATTAAATTATACTTTCTTCGTATAAAATAAGCATATAAAACGATCATGATAAATTTTTCCAGAGAAAAGAATGATTCTCTTATTTTCTCATTTTACTTTTACAAATAAATATACATCAACAAATTGGAGCTAAAGGAGAATGAAAGAACTATTTGCCCAACAGCTGTTGTGACAAAGTGTACAAAGTGTATAGAAGGGGAAATAAATAGTATCACTATGCTAAGATCAACTTCCGTAGAAGTTTATAAAATGTTTCCTGCATCTGTGGACTCATTCACAGCAAATAAAGAAATTATTGAGGGACAAAAAAGACAGTTAAAAGTTTTTCTTTTCTTTCTTTCTTTCTTCCCTTTTTTTTTTTTTTTTTTTTTTTTTTTTAATTTGAAGCACCAAATGCCAATAATGCCTACCGAATATTTAATATTTTAAGAAAGTAATATGGATTGCTGATATGGTTGGTTACTTTTTATGATGTCAGGGCCTCACTTTCGCCTACACTCGCATGGTCCGTGCCTTTGGCCCCAGAATTTTAGAGAAAATTACAAGTTTGTGGTTACATGTATAACTTATTGGAAAATATCATATCGGTAAATACCAGGGCTTAAATTGCGCCGGAAAACGGTTCCGGTATACTTCTCTGCTTTCAGTAAATATATGAATATTGGTCGGAATCGGAATTCACCGGAGCCCAGTGCAAGCGCTTCCGAAAAAACGAAGCCTAAATGACCCTTTCCTTTTACTCCCATATCGAAGCTTTTGTATTCTTTTCTATCAAAACACTATATGTGACATAATTATTTATCAATCCATAATTACTTATCAATACTTATCAATCCCCAAAACAACCGTAAGCTGTCGCGACACGGTGTCAAATGTTTAATTTTATCTTATTTTCTAGGACTCATCACCAAAGACTGTTATACGGAAGGAATCGATTATAGTTTAAGATATGCATCTTTTATAATTTATAATAAATTATAAAACTTCGTTCGATTCTTCAGCATATAAATATTAATTTTTGAAAATTTCATTAATTTTTTCACAAAAATGCATAGCTGCGAACTAAACTTTTTTTGTGTTAACACTATTTCCGAATTACAATCCTTACCTTATTTAATTGCAAAATTCTGCGATTCATTAACATTAAAATTAGGCAAAGATTTCTATTCGGCCGGAGTGATAACTAAAAAGTGGAATAATTGACAGCTAAGTAAATGCAGACAGATATATTTAATATTTTTATTTTGCTAAAGAAAAAAAAAATTGCTTTAAATTTTGCAAATACATATAATGTATGAAATATAAATATGCATATTGGAGTGACGGTGGAGGGGGGGGGGAGGCTATGGTTATTAGTACTGCAGAATATTAGGGCTCCGGTACTTTTTTTGTTAGAAATTAAGCCCTGGTAAATACACAGATTGTGTAAGACATATGGCGTATAATAGCATACGCTGAAGTGAAATTGTGGAAAATTTTAGTGCCGCCTAGCAATTACTTACCCAGCGCACAGGCCCCATGTGCAGAAATGGTAGCAAAATATCGATTTATCGAAATTACCGATATCTGGGACCAAAAATACAAATTTTGACACCGATGCTACCTGTTCGATATATGTATATTTATATATCGGTAATTTGCATCCGATACATCGATACTTCTTAGAAATTAGTATTTTTCATATAAAACCAACTTTAAGCGTTCTTCACCCATTTTTTTAGAACAAATCTAACTAAAACGACTATATTCTTCCAGAAAAACAGTTACTTAACTAAAAAAACTCTTTTTGTTGGTTTAATTACGGCTAAGAATTTTAACTAATGTGAAAATATTTTTCATTGCATCAGAAAAGTATTGAATTATAATTTACATAAATTATTAGATGTCTTGTCACTTATATCAAAACTTGTATCAAGACTTTACATATATATATATATATATATATATATATATATATAAACATGAAGAAATCCTTTGGAAATTTGGAAGCACCGAAAAACATGTTTATGCAAAACTTTATGTTTTAATATGTTAATATTTAGAAATGTTGATGCGATTTCTGTTCCAGCTGAGAAATTATTTTCTAAGGCTGGAAATACAGTTATGGTAAAATAAAACTGTCTGGGTGGCAAACTGTTATAAAAGTTACTCTTTCTAAATGGATTACATCAAAACTACTGGAAATAATTTCATCGACCTTTGTAGAAGTAAATGATAAAAATATGCAAGTCGAAAGCCTAAAAATTGTTTTTAATTAAAACATCACCTAATATAACAGAAATAAATTATTTCACCGTTTAACACTACACATATCAGCAACAGGCCATTTGACCGGTTCCAAATGAAAGTATATTTCGATTCGAACCAGAAATTTCTTGATAAAATAAATAAAATATAAATCCCACAGGAATAAATTAAATTATCAAGTTAAATAGTTTTAAATAAAAGTTCTGATGTGAAATACTTTTATAAAACTTGAGTAAAATTTCCGACAGGTTTAGTGTTAAGACAGTAAATAACAATAAAAAAAGTTCCTATATAGAGGGAAAATGATGTATCGTTGTTTTGTGTCCTTTATTTTTTAGCCACCGATGTCTTTAAGACGATATAACAGAACATCTATATTCAGGAAAAAATTGCCATCACTATCCGTGCGGTAATTGGATTCTATTCATGGTGCAACTTAGTGGATTTGTACGATCAGATTAAGGTATGAGAATAAAGGGCACGGACCCAGGACCGTTATAGTTAAGGTTAGGGTGGTGGATTCTGAAGATAAAGTTTTAAAAATGTCAATAGAGTTTCATTATTTACACAATTTTATGTTGTAGCGAATTGTTGTCATAAGGTATTTTTCTTTCTTTTCATCTTGAAGCTGAATCATTATAAGTGCATCGTTTTATTGCGTACTTATAAATGTGTTCTTCTATTATTTTTAAAACAAACGTACCTCGTTCATTTTTTTTTTTCCTGGAGGAATATTTTAAATTAATTATACTTTTATAAGCTGTTCACAATAATTTAGCTTATGATTAAATTTTTCTAAAAATGTCTAATTTTAATTATACTTAACTTCTCTTATATTATAAGGGAAAATATTTAATTATACTAAGTGAAACATGGGGGACTCCGCAGCAAGTTTGTAACCAGGGTCCCCCAACATCATAGTCGGACGCTGTGGTGGTTATGCAATTTCTTTCAAAACTGCCTTCTGTTTACTCCAGGTCGTGCTCCCCTGGCTGAAGAAGATGATGTTATCAAGTGCATTCCGTCAGGCATTGACGCCTTTCCCCCCGACTTCCTGAGCCAGGAGCAGCGCAGACAAGGAGGGGTGATCGTCCACGTGGTTATCGTGTGCTATGTCTGTGCCATGCTGGCCATCGTCTGCGATGAGTACTTCGTGCCAGCTTTAGAGGCCATAGCCGAAAGTAAGAATTCAATATTGTTGTAGGTTTTGGTAAATATTTCAATTAATTCTGTAGATGGGCAATGCTAAACGCAAGAGATTTTACTTGTTTTGCATATATGTTCTCTAAAATGTCTCTGAAAGGGTGGATTTAAAGATATAAGATAATGGTGTTGTGGGCGTGGCCAAAGATGTCGATACGATGTCTTTGGGGAAGTGCCTTCTGTGGAATGTTCCGGTAGCCGAATATTACAGGGATTTTTTTTCGGTCCAACATCAAAAGTGTAAATAGTGTCTTAAAGAACAAATAAACAACGTGACAAATAGCAAGCACAATTTACGTTAAAATGTTGCTAGCAGACAACTGTTTCGGAGTTTCTAAAACTCCATCATCACTGCAAGTACAATAGAATTAAAAACAAATGAATGAAAATATAAAAATAAGGGGGAACAAACAGAGAAGCTTACGGCCAAAGATGAAATGGTCCTTAATATTTGATATTTTCATTTATAAATAGAGGCGCATTCCAGTGTAATCAGTCAGTTTGAGTTCAGTCGACCTGGTGCTCAGTTCAGTTTTTCGACTGTGCTGTGGTATTTTAAGTCTCTGCCTTGATTAACTTATTCCTGTATTAGAAAATTTCTATTTTAATTTTAAATCTCAGAATTCGTTATCGCCTTGTTTGATCCCAGAGTTTGTATTATTTTCCTGCGGAGAACCAAAGTCACGGAGGGAGCAGGACGTGTTTGATCCGTCCTCCCGTGATATGCGTATTTTCATCGCGTTAACTGTTCTCAAAGTGTGTTTGCCGGTATATACCGCAGTTATTTCGCCAAGTGCGATTAGTTTATTAGTGTGTTTGTCTAGTTGAGCTAGATTATTATTATTTTTTTCAAGTTAGTGAACTTTTTTGGTCACTATGACCAAAGTGCTCTTGGATTATCCGACGGACTCAAAATTTAAGCCGGTTCACAACTTAAGAATCAGACTTATGAGAGAAGAAGTAGATGTCGCCAGCCTTGACGAGAGAAACTTCATCGACTTGTCTGATCTGTACAACGTGGTGTTATATAACACCGGCGTGGATCTAGGCAGAGCAAGGTGTGCCAAATTAGCTGCCCTATCTGAGATTATTTTAAATGCTGAAGCGAAAGTCACGAGTGCTGCATCTCGTATCCAGAATTTACAAGCGGAAATGGATGAGCTTAGGGTAAGAAAGCCCAATTTCTCTGATTTCGCCCCCCCCCCCCTTCTGAGGAAAATTCTAATAGTGAGGAAATGCTAGTTGATGATAGGATTTCTGATCAAAATGTAAAACGTAGTAGAGACGTAGATGAAGAAAGGTACCAATAAGTTAGACATAAAAATAATAAATACAAAAAAATTCAGGAAAATTCAACTGCGGCTGGAAACAGCAATAATGCTGTTGTTGGGATCAACGCATCCCTTCCCCTAAAAAAATGAAAAAAATACCTCATTCTTTATTGAAGCTATCGAAAATTGGGCTTCTTTGCTCGTTACTCTCAGGTGTTCTATACCGACCATTAGAGCCGAGATAAAAATTAAATTCATTAAAATTATTGTTGATAATGAGATTGGGTACAGAAAGTTTCAGCAAAAACTTCAGCAGGCTGCATATACTACAGGAGCTTTATGCTCGAAAAAGAAAAGCATTAAAAATTTATTAGGGGACTCTCCTCAAACACCACTGTTGAACAAATTAAAGTCTGGTTAGACCTTGATGAGCTTCAAATTCTCTCAGTTCAACAACTGTTCAGGGGCTACGCTAGGAACAAGATTCCGTTTCCCCTATTCATGGTTCAATTGCCTAGGCTAGCGGACCCTACAAAAAATTTTCAGGTTACAGAAATCCGTGAGATGATGGTACAATTCGGAAAGTACAGGCGTCGCAAAGAACCCCAACAGTGCCACCGTTGCCAGGAGTTTTTTCACCCGGCGGCTTCCTTAGAAAGCAGTGCGTGAAGTGTTCCAAGGAGGTCAGTTGTCTGGGGTTCGGTCTGTGAAACTCAGTTGCAGAAAATTCAAATTTTTAAAAACTCATTATTGCGTAGGATTTGCAAGGAGACAACGTTTGTCCGAAATGACGACATCCATGCTGATCTATCTCGCAAGCTATTAAAAAAACTTGCACAAAATTTTCACAGAGATCGACGATTAATACCCAACTAAGCGTTGCGGTCCATTCAACCTCAGAGTGTACACAACAGTAGAGAGAAGAAGAGACCGCTTGCCATCTTGACTAGAGATGACGGCTTTGCTCCACCTTCCAAAAGAAGGAGAAGGGAGCCACCCTAAACGCTTCGTTGTCCTATTCCAAATTCAAATTTTATGGTACCTGCATTGTTATTCTCATTTGGTATTTCTACACTAAATTTTTCCGTTTGACGTCTTCCCGCCTTGCTTTTGGCATCGGGTTCTGTTAACTTTCCTACTTAGCTCTCTTGCTATTGTTAGGAAAATAAAATTATTTTATTTTTTGTATCTTAATTGTAACTATACTTAACTTTCTTTGCATTTTATATCAACTAATTGTTTGCATTTTATTTAAAATAAATTGTTAGCATCTTATAAATTAATTGTTGGCATAATGTATTAGATAAAAAGAAAAGAATTGTATGTTTCTGATGGGGCCTCCCCCCTCCCTATGCTCACCAGTCTGACACCAATCAAAGTACCAAAGCGCACATCCAGATTGCTCCTACATCAACATCACTACACTGCAGCCTGCTACGAGAGAACTTTTATATTTCTCAATCTACTGATGCCATCTTCATAAACTGTTCTCATCTAGATGTGAAGTAAATGTGAAGTGATATGGGGCATTACGCCCCATGTAGGCATTCTTCAGTAATCGTCTTTGATCTTTGATTTTTCTGAGTTTAAATAAGGCGAAGCATCCTGTTAAAAAGTTATGGTAGTGTCTCTCTGTCTAAAATATACGGCTGCCATGTATAACGTGCTAATCGATTTTGTTTTCTTTTGTTTTCCAGGGCTGAAACTGTCTCCCGATGTAGCCGGCGCAACTTTCATGGCGATGGGAGCGTCGGCACCCGAGCTATTCTCGTCGATTGCAGGTAGCTAGTTACTCAATAAAATATTCATAAGATCAAACTTTCCAAAAATACCTTACTTTATATTTATACGTGTTATGACTATTTATCCAATTTTTCTTTTTTAACAGTTTTCAACATAGTTGAAAATTGTTTATAAATTCGATTTGTTTTATCTGTCTGTCTGTCCATCTGCTGGTGCTCTAACTCGCGTAAATATACTCGGATTACCATGTATTTGATATATATTATTGAGGTTTACTATCACTTGTTCGGAATTGAAAATGAAGTGTGTAGCATTTACAGTTCATTTACAGGGATACTCAAAACAATTCGGTTACAGTATTGTCTATCAGCATATAATGGTATAACAATTGCTGGAAGTGTATTTTCAGTTTAAATTTAACCCATTTTTTCAATATTACTTGAGGTATATAATTTCTATAGATCTTATACAGGGCTGCACAAAAGATCTCGAGTACGTGTCCGTTTATTGGAGGAATTTGCTGAAGGGGAATTTTCAATTGTGCTATGCATTTCCTAACTAAAATACTATTTAGTAAATATGCAATACTAAACAGGGTCTGCGCAAAGTATTCGGATACTTTTCCGACTATAGGTGGTACTCGCTGAAATCGGATTTTTAAATGTGTCACGAGTTTTCCAATTGGTTACTTAGACATCATTTTTCACCATAATATACTGTGAAGTTTTGTTACATTAGTATTCTGAATGTTTTGGAAAGTGTTTCATAATCTATGCTTGACGCATAATTTTTCTTTCTTTTTTAAACTTAATAAAATTAACATCTGATGATTGTGTGAATGGGATGCCTATGGACACATAGACCCACTCAATTATGTATGGGGTAACTAAGTGTTGTCCTGATGTTTCGTTTTAAATCTCATAATCTGGCAGAAAAATTCGAAAAACGAATTTAAAGTGGAATGAAAGATTCACCTGGTAGTTAAAATTGATAAAATACACATTAAAACATGCTTAAAAGGAGCCGATAAAAGATGTTAAAACATATTTATTTACTGCCGAAATGCGGGGAACAGCAGTTCCCCTTGATGATGCGTTCGAAAGATCTCGGAAGTAAATAAATATGTTTTAACATCCTTTTTCGGCTCCTTTTAAGCATGTTTTTAATGTGTATTTTATCGACTCATAATCTGTGCATACACATGTATATGTCCTTTCAGGTTCTTTCGTAACCGAAGATGACATCGGACTAGGGACCATACTAGGCTCTGCCGTCTTCAACATCCTTGGAATATCGGGCATCGTTGGACTCGTTCTCTGGAACCAGGTATGATTGACAGCAGTTTACTTATTGTACATAATATCAATTGCTTATCGAGTTTTACTTTACATTGTATACTGCCTTAGCGAAGAGTTTTTGGGGTAGAAAAAAAATCCCATACACCTCTCTGGTATATCCGAATTAAATTTTGCTTATAAGTAAAATTTATTTCAAACATAAATAAAAAATTCTAATAATATTAAAAATCCCTGACGGCTCGGCCTACAGGCACAGGTAGATTTCGAAGACGCAGACCGTGGGGCGCCTGTTTGTCGGGAATTGCGGAAGAAATGACCTTTTTTACGATGATGCGGCAGTTTGAACCGCCTACTTCGAAACCTAACTTGTTTGCAGGCGGATCCGGCAGGGATTTTTTTGTTTTTAATTTTTTTTTGGTATAACGGTTGGTTCTATAAAAAACTTGTCAATATAAAAGTTTTAGATAATATTAAGAGGATTTATAATAAATTTAAGCGGATTTGAAATCTTGGGAATTGACGAAGTTATGAATTTTTTTCTTCTAAAACCCCCCTTTCCCCCCTCTTAAGGCAATTTTTAATTATATCAAAAATCTGTCATACATAAATTTTCGGCCCTTCTCCTAGAAGTAATAATAACTTCAAACGGATTGGATACGTATCATAATTAAGAAATTATGTTTTTTTTCTGTTTTCACAAAAAGGCCCCCCCATCCCCCCCCCCTGGTTCGATTTTGCCCATTAACGAACTTGACCGAGATTTTATGCCTCTTGATTTTATGTATCAGTTTCGAACAGATGCGGGAGTTGGAACCGCTTACTTCGAAAAATAACTTGTTTGCAGGCGGAGCCGGCAGGGTTTTTTTTGTTTTTAATTTTTTTTTGCTATAACGGTTGGTCCTATAAAAAACTTGTCAATATAAAAGTTTTAGATAATATTAAGAGGATTTATAATAAATTTAAGCGAATTTGAAATCTTGGGAATTTATGAAGTTATGAATTTTTTTCTTCTAAACCCCCCCTTCCCCCCTCTTAAGGCAATTTTTAATTATATCAAAAATCTGTCATACATAAATTTTCGGCCCTTCTCCTAGAAGTAATAATAACGTCAAACGGATTCGATACGTATCATTATTAAGAAATTATGTTTTTTTTCTGTTTTCACAAAAAGCTCCCCCCCCCCCTTGGTTCGATTTTGCCCATTAACGAACTTGACCGAGATTTTATGCCCCTTGATTTTATGTATCAGTTTCGAAAAGATGCGGGAGTTGGAACTGCCTACTTCGAAAAGTAACTTGTTTGCAGGCGGAGGCGGCAGGGATTTTTTTTTTGTTTTTAATTTTTTTTGCTATAACGGTTGGTCCTATAAAAAACTTGTCAATATGAAAGTTTTAGATAATAATAAGAGGATTAATAATAAATTTACGCGGATTTGATATCTTGTGAATTGACGAAGCTATGATTTTTTTTCTTCTAAAACCCCCCCTTTCCCCCCCCCCCCCCTTGGAGCCATTTTTAATTATATCAAAAATCTGCCAAACATAAATTTTCGGCCCTTCTCCTAGAAGTATTAATAACTTTAAATGGATTCGATACGTATAATAATTAAGAAATTATGGGGTTTTTTCTGTTTTCACAAAAAGCCCCCCCACCCTCCCCCCCTTGGTTCCATTTTGCCCATTAACGAACTTGACCGAGATTTTATGCCCCTTGATTTTATGTATCAGTTTGTAAAAGATTAATGCAGAATTTTTCCAGTTATCGTGGTCAGAAAAAAGTGACATAGATATATATATATATATATATATATATATATATATAAAGTTTTGAACTGGGGGTGGTTTTGGGTTCTGGGAGTCATGATCGGCGTAGATCTGCAAAAATTTTTCAAAATTTCCAACTTAGGTGAGAATGTAATAGGTAGTATTTCTTACGAAATCTACCTAAAAGGAATAAGAACAACGGAAGTGTTGTTTGACATAATTAACCGATGAACACATTGCGTAATTATATATTATATATATAAAAAGATAAATAAAAAAAAATATATATATATAAAATGAAAAAATAAAATAAAAAATTCAGTAGGACGGTTGGGAGGGTAGAGGATAGAGTATGGAGGGGGGCGGTGTTGTATGGAAACTTAATGCACAATAGTTAATTTATTATTTACAGAAAAAAAAGCGAGTAATGCATTAATTTATTATTTGTTATTCTTTAGTTGATTCAGTACACTTCCTTTTTGTTTTCAGAAATGGTTTCATATCATTTACGTAATGCAGAGTTTTAATTCTATTTATTAATATTTAATTAACTTCTTTGCTTTGTGCGGGACTATGTCATATATAAATCACTTCATTTCATCCATTATCTTGCATTAATATACATCAATATATTTTGTCTTATTTAACTGTTTCCATCCCCTCTTTAATTATTAATTTGATTTGTTTTGTAATACTATTGTGGACTGTCATAGAATTAATTCATTTATATATTTTCCTTTTATTATTTTTTATATATAATTTTAATTAATATGTTATCCTACTTTTTAAACTATTTATTCATTATTTACATTAATTTTCTTAATTTATTAACTTAATTTGCAGCCGAATATTTAAATTGTAAGATTTTTTTTCACTTTATTTGAATAATTCCGTTTTCCATACGTTGTAATTTCTGTTAATTGATGGCCCCAACACTATAAATGAACTTCATCTATTTCTGGCTTCATCACGTTATTTAAACTTCTGTGACTCCCTGTTTTGCACATTTCGTGAGTCACTCTTTTGAAATTTAAAACATACAGTGAATTAGTCAACGTTTTTCGGCAACGTGTGCGGATTTGACAAACAATGTTTTTCTGGGATTTTTTTTAATGAGGAAATGCTTTCTCATTTGTATCTTTTCATGTATTATTTCATTTATTTTCTAAGTTTTTTAATATACGAGTATGATTTCCAAAATCTTGTATTTTTATTTTAGCTTATTATAGTTTGCACAAGAATCAAATCGTACATTTTTATTTTAACTTATTATAGTTCATACAAGAACCAAATCGTACATTTTTTGTGGAATCTGTGGTAGTTTGGGCCTGGCGATTCTGCCACAATTCTGCAAATATTTCAGTAATTCACTATCTTCAATTTTTAGCTCACAGGCTATCAAAGCCTGAGAGCTTATGTGCCCGCCCGAACTGTATGTATGTATGTATGTATGTATGTATGTATGTACGTATGTACGTATGTAACGCGATAACTCTTGACAGAAATAACCGTTTTGCTTCCAATTTTGTTTATAGGTTCCTTGTGATAAGGCGCTTCCCTGATTAGTTTTGGGGATTGATTGTTTAACTATAAAGGGGGGGACGGGGGGGCTAACCCCCCTTAATTAAGATAAATGGTTTTTTCATGCAGAATTGTCCAATTTTCTTCAAATTTTGTATATAGGTTCATTGTGATAAGGTTCTTTCCTGATTAGTTTTGGGGGTTCATAGGTTAAGTATAAAGGGGCTAACGGGGGGGGGGGAAGAATCCTCCCCCTTAATTTCGATAAATGAATTTTTCATGCAGAATTATCCGATTTTCTTCCACTTTTGTTTATAGGTTTCTTGTGATAAGGCGCTTCCCTGATTAGTTTTGGGGATTGATTGGTTAACTATAAAGGGGGGGGGGACGGGGGGCTAACCCCCCTTAATTTGGATAAATGATTTTTTCATGCAGAATTATCCAATTTTCTTCAAATTTTGTATATAGGTTCATTGTGATAAGGTTCTTTCCTGATTAGTTTTGGGAGTTCATAGGTTAAGTATAAAGGGGGTAACGGGGGAGTTAATCCTCCCCCCCTTATTTTAGATAAATTATTTTTTTCATGCAGAGTTATCCGATTTTCTTCAAATTTTGTATATAGGTTCATTGTGATAAGGTTCTTTCCTGATTAGTTTTGGGGGTTCATAGGTTAAGTATAAAGGGGGTAACGGGGGTGTTAATCCTCCCCCCTTATTTTAGATAAATGATTTTTTTTCATGCAGAGTTATCCGATTTTCTTCAAACTTTCTATATGGGCTCATTGTGGTAAGGGGCTTCCCTGATTAGTTTTGGAGGTTCATTGGTGAAGTGTAAAGGAGGAAAACGGGGGCTAACCCCCCCACTTAATTTTGATAAATGGGTTTTTCATGCAGAATTATCCAATTTACTCCAAATTTTGTATATAGGCTCATTGTGGTAAGGCACTTCCCTGATTAGTTTTGGGGGTTCACTGGTAAAGTATAAAGAGGGGAACGGGGGCGACTAACCCCCCTTGATATAGATAAATGGGTTTTATAAGCAGAATTATCCGATTTTCTTCAAATTTTATATATATGTTCATTGTGATAAGGCGCTTCTCTGATTAGTTTTGGGGGTTCTTTGGTTAAGTATAAAGGGGGGACGGAAGGCTACCCCCCCCCTTAATTTAGATAAATGGATTTTTCATGCAGAATTATCCGATTTTTTCAAATTTTGTATATAGGTTCATTGTGGTAAGGCGCTTCTCTGATTAGTTTTATGGGTTCATTGATTAATTATAAGAAGGAGAAACGGGGGATGGTTCCCCTCTCTTAATATATTGTCGATTTCTTCATTTTTGAGGGCTTATTTCAAATTCTTTGAAATAAGAATATAATTTACAGTTAGTGTGAATAGCCTGTGAGCTCAATGCCGTCAGTTTAACTGGGCAGTTTTCTTTTTTATTTTTATTTTCTTATTATATATATATATATATATATATATATATATATATATATATATATATATTTCTTTTTCTGTATATTATTCAAAACAGGCATGAGTTAATTTTTCAGTTTATGATTTTTATTCTCCTCCAATTGTGTATGGGCTCTCTCTCTCTCTCTCTCTCTCTCTCTCTATATATATATATATATATATATATATATATACCAAAATTTCACCTTTTTCTTTAATTGTTAATTTTGGATACATTTCGTTACAGATTTGTGTTTCATCTTTCAGGTTTTTAACTTTCTTTTCATTTTTCTCTTCAATCTGTATTATATTATCTTTGTTTTGAATTCTATTCATTGTTTATTCTCTATATATTTATGGATATTGTTCAAACAAGTACGTGTTCATTTTTCATATTTAATGTGTATATTGTTTCTTTCCCACATGTTGTATGATGTTTCTGTGATGGTTATATATATATATATATATATTTATATATTATAGATACAGGGTGATTATAAAAAAAAACTATCCCGATATATGAGCCCCTAACTGTCATATCGTTCACAGAAACTGAATGAAATTTTGGTTTAAAGTATTTTGAGGTATGCGCTCAAGAATCATGTTAAAAACAACAGTTAAATTCTAACAGTTACGGTTACAGTGACAAAATTTCGAAAATTTCAAATGGCAACACCTATTTTTTTTTTATTGGAATGTGATTTTCATAGTGAAAAACCCTGAAAAGCGTTGGAACGGTACCTGTAGCACGAAAATCGCCGGCGCTAGACAGACAAAGAAGAAAAGTTAAAACAACCAATAAAGGACAGAGAAGCAACAGAAAGTAAAACATTTTATTGTTCAGTGGTATCCACCATCTGCCGCATGTAAAGTGTTGCGTGTGTGAAATGGAAAATGTATGAAACACAATAAAATGTTTTGTTTTCTGTTGCTTCTCTGTCCTTATTGGTTGTTTTCACTATTCTTCTTAGTCTGTCTAGCGCCGGCAATTTTCGTGATACAGGTACCATTCCAACGCTTTTTATGGTTTTTCACTATGAAGATCACATTCCAATAAAAAAAAAGTAGGTGTTGCCATTTGAAATTTTCGAAATTTTGTCACTGTAACCGTAACTGTTAGAATTTAACTGTTGATTTTCACATGATTCTTGAGCGCATACCTCAAAATACATTAAACCAAAATTTCATTCAGTTTCTGTGAACGATATGACAGTTAGGGGCTCATATATCGGGATAGTTTTTTTTATAATCATCCTGTTTATAGATAGATAGATAGTTCTAGCTAGCACTAAAATTCTCTCGCAAATTTCTTTCTTTTGTCAGCCTCTCTCTATCAAGTGGTATCCAGTGATTAGAGACTGCATAGTCTATGGTCTGACCGTTATCCTGCTGAGCTTCATAATCTTGGATAACATTGTCTTCTGGTAACGGATTTATTACTTTTTTGTATTATGTCCAAAATACTTAAACTGCAGTATATATATATATTTAAATGTAAATACATCTCCTTAAAACTCAAGAAGTGTTTGAAATCAGCGGTCAGTTTTTTTAGATAGATATTAGTAGAATATGAGCATCATCTGGCGCGAATGCGCAAAAGACGTCCCAAAACTAACCTTAATGTTGCAAATGAATAGCCACTTTACTATCGATCTTTAATTTTTCGTCATCGAATGAGCACTGTGCATTTATTCCCGGGGAGCAGAACATAAATTTAAAGAATGTAATTCATTAGTTGTGATGTTGTTCACAATTTTCCTCGGTGAGCGGGAAGATTTACGGGGGTTTGACTGCTTCTCTCCTCCCCAACACCATCCTCCTCCGGAGAGGAGCCTGAAATTAAAACTGCTATTGAGATTGGCAAGGAAACTTTTAGAAGGAGAAATGCTGATCGTCCATGGTCCAAGTATAGTTTCATATGGCTGACTGAACGATGTTTTTCAAGGCTTCAAGTGTGCTTTTTTGTCTTGCCTCATTATGAAGATAGTAATATGTCGCGAGCTTCTTCTGGCTCTGGGTAATTATAGTGTGTAGAGAAGTTTAAGTTCATTTGGGTTTGAATTGGTGTGATTTTGAAGTCGAAATAATAATACTGAAATAAAGATTTAAATAAAATTTGACTAAGAGGCTACTTTACTCACGCGAAAACACCCGCTCGCTAATGTTAATCCCATGGAGGAAATATTTTAAGATATCTCGTTCGCATTTCAATATTTTTAATTTTTTTTTTTTTTTTTTTTTTTTTTTGGCATTGGATTGCTGAGGTCGATCTCTATGCTGGCTCTTTTTACTTTTTGATTTTGATTGCAGTTTTTTTTTCTTTTTCTTTTTTTTTTTTTTAATTGAGGATACTTTTACTTTCGAAACAGGTTCCGAAAGTGAAAGTACGAGGGAAAGTCATTAAGTAAGTCACAAAAGATAATAAATAATAACTTACAATGATATTCACTTCAAAACTATTTTTATTTCTCAACATATTCTCCACCAATATTTATGCACTAATATCACCGTTTTATCAGTGTCCCAACACCAGCTGCATAGCATTCTTTGGGTTGCTGTCTCAGTCACATTAGGACTTCAAGTATAATTCAAACAAACGAAAGCAAAATCTGCTTTTCATAAGGGTAAACAAAAAAAAAAAAAAAAAAATTTCACGAAATGAATTCTTATACTTTTAACTTAATAAAACTTTGCTATAGATCCTTACTTTAATATTTTTAAGAAAATTTACCTAAAAATGTGAAAATATCCCATTCATGCTTCATGGCTGTAAACCATTACAGATTTTTAAAAAAGTCGCCTTTACTTCTCGCAAGTGATTTTACATTTCAAGCACGTACAAGCGAAAACGAATGATACGTTTAAAACGTAATTGGAGAAGGTTATACATTTGTTGCCGGAAGAAAGAAGTTAAGACGACGGCGTTGTCATCGTAACGATCCAATAGTTATTGGCGTAATTAAATCATATAAAAAGAAGAATTAATTAAATAGGAAAAATGCCATGCTCATATTTCAGCAGTATTTTGAAACTATGTACCATGTAACACACACACACACACACACAAAAAAAAAAAAAATAATAATAATTTAAAATAATATCCGCGCTATGACTATAACTCGAGTTCTAATTAGTCCAAAAATAAATGAAAAGTACCGTTATTATTCGTATGAGGTTCACTTTGCCTTAAGAGGTCGTCTATATAAAAAAATTGCACGAACTTTGATTTTTCAATCAGTAGCACCCACTTTTGGCACCCTATTTGAGTTTCCTGGATCAAAGCAGTCCTTGAAAATGGAACAGTTTACATACCCCTTCGTAAATCTCTTGATCGAGTTATCAAAGAAAATATGTAAGGGGTTCCTCCATAAATTTCTAAAAATAAAATTAAGATCTTCCAAGGAGAAGTACCGGGAACATTCAGTTAGTCACCAGAAAAATTATGGAGAATATCTAAATATCTTAAACCTGCTTTTAAAAAACAGAAAATTTCAGTGTTTTTAACACTTTCCCAACATAGTTGAAAAGTGTTTATGAATTCGGTTTGCCTGTCTGCCGTGTGTCCGTGCTCTAACTCGCGTAAATATACATGGATTGCCATGTAATTGATATACTATATTGATATTTAGTATGGCTTGTTCGGTATTGAAAATGAAGTGTGTAACATTTACAGTTCATTTACAGGGACACTTAAAATAATTACGTTACATTACCCTTATAGGGAGAAATCGTTCTCGGTACATTTTAATCATCTTAGACTATCTCCGACACATTGAAAGTGATATGTATCACCAAGGTGCACTACAAGATGCTTACTCCAAAATAAGGTGTGCATAGCATTCATCATTCCTTTACAGGGACATACAAAATAATTCGGAATTTCAGTACTATCTATCGCTTGAAGTTCATAATATTTCAAATTTTAATTGCTTAAAAGGCGCAACTACGCCTTTTAAGCAATTAAAATTGGAAATATTATGAATGCAAGGCGTGAGGAAGTTTCTATGGAAAAATTTCCAAGTATTAAAAAAATAGATTTATGCTTGAAGTTCGTTTTCAATTGAGGTACGCGTTTTTAAATTCAACTCATATTTTACATATCACTTGGTGTGTATAGATTCTATGGATTTTATACAGGGCAGCACAAAAGATCTCGAGTACATTTTCGTTTATTAGCAGAAATGGCTGTTGGGGAATTTCCAACTGTTCTATGGGTTTCCTAAATTGTAGAATATTATGTAATCTATATACATCCTATATAGGGCTGCACAAAAGAATACGGATGCTTTTCCGATTGTAGACGGTAATTGGGGTTACCATTGGGGTTTTCAAATGTGTCATGTGTTTTCCAAATTATTTACTTAGGCATCATCATAAGATGAAAATCTTATTAAGGGAAAAAAATAAGTGTTCCGTAAAAGTTTTTAATATTCTTTGCTGGACGCATAATTTAATTTTTTGTTCTTTTTTTTTTTGTGACTATCGAAAATTTTCTTTTCTGTGTGTGCTTTGATAACAGGAGACGGTTCTCTAAAACGTGTCGAAAAGTAAAACCTCTCTATATCTCGAAGAGTAATGATCGGAATAAGTTGTAAATTTACACGTTCATGTTTATGACGATTGTGATTCGTTTTATGTAAAAATTAAGGTAGATCATAATTAATCTACACTAATATTATAAAGAAGTAACGTTTGTTTGTTTGTTTGTTAGCAGGGAGTAATCTCTGGAATTACCGAACCGATTTCAAAAGTGATGGTGGTAAATTGTCGGTGACAATCCCTGCTCCAACATAGGCTATATTTTATGTCGATGCCACACTTATAGTGAGAAGACATCCTTTTGCGCCTGATGAAAAATGACTATTTTTTTTTTTTTTTTTTTTTCTTTAAGAGTCTATATTTTTATTAAGAGACAGAACTTTAGAAATTGTTATTTCTTGACGCTCTACACATATTCTTTAAAAATTGTGGCTTAAATTCAGACTTTAAAGCAACTTGAGCGTTAACGGGTTCAATAACTTGCTAAAAATATCTTTGGAACTATTTCTTGTTTAAACAAGAACAAAAAATCACGCATTCGGCATAGATTAAGAAACATTTTCCAACACTGACAGAATATTATCAAGAAATCTAATTTTTTTTCATACGATGAAATGAGATATCTAAATAACCAATTTAAAGAATACAGTTTTCTAGGAATCCATTTTCAACAATTGCTGCCCATATTCGAAGTCTTTCGTATAGCCCTGTATAGGATCTACAGAATTTGTAAACAACACGCTAAAAATGACATAAAATTGTATATCACAGCAGGAAGAGCACTCCTCAGCAATTACCGATCATAGTCGTCCTTTAACCGAATTTTCTTGCGCATCTCTGTCAGTGCTGAAACTAGGGGGGGGGGGGGGGGGGCAAAGGGGCATATGCCCTGGGCGCCAGTGTAGAAGGGGACGCCAAAATAGGATTTGATTCTTTTTTCGGTACAAAAAACAAATAACGAAATTTGAACCAAAAAGACTTGTAATCGGGCAACCTAAAATAAAAACGTATTCGTTCATTTTATTCTCTTTGCTTTCAACAGGGCTGGTTTTTTCATTAGGTGACCACATAGGGGCAACAAAACAATACTTGATTAACAAATTCTTCCAAGCTACTTGCAAGAACAATACACTTACCTAATTCGGTTTAAATTTGCTCAGTCTATTTCGGATGTTATAGTGATGACAAGCTTTGAATGTTTTTTGCTTCTGTGTGTCCCTGTAAATGTAAACGAACTATAACAGCTACGTACTTGATTAACGAACTCATCGAAGATACTGACAGATCAATTTACTCTCCCAATTAGGTTCGAATTGGCCCAGTATTTCAGACTTTATCGTGATGACAAGATGAAATGATTCTAGCGAAATTATTTCAATAGATTCGATTTCTAAAGAAACCAACCTAAAAATAATAATATTAATATACTTTCTAGCAATTATGTCAGACTTTAAATAAAAAATAAAAGCAATGAATCGGAAAACTTCTGTTTATAAATTTACTTTGAAATAGAGGGGGGGGGGGGGCAAAGTTCATGCTTGCCGTGGGTGAGAAGGATACTAAGTTTCGGCCCTGATCTCTGTACATTAAACGATAAATCCTATACGCACTCCATAATCTATAGAAAATAAATTGTATTGAACATTACTGATCCTATTAAATTTCATTATGTTTCAAGCATCATAACATGTTCAAAATGCACCGCAAATGATTTTTCCTCCATAGATCATAATGTATAGGAATTATTTTGTACACCCCTGTAATTGAACTATAAGTGCTACAAATGGTATACCCCGGTAAAAGCATGCTGTGGTCGACCTCAGGAATGCATATTAATTTCATTATGTTTGAAATATCGTAACATCAATAATATGCACCGAAAACGATTTTTCGCCATACACCCTAATGTAATGGAATTATTTTGTGTGTCCCTGTAAATGAGCTATTAATACTGCGCTGTCCTCTAAAAAAAACCCACCTTGAAATGTTTCCTAAAAAAAAAAATAAACCCACCCTAGTACTATACCAAATATTGTACTAAAGTCAATTTTTTTTTTATTTTGCTCTGTTTTTATGCACCATTTAGAATAATAAAAATAGTTAAAAATACCTAAGGAGTGATTATTTAGTTTTAAAATAATTTAAACTAACAATTGCAGAATTCTGGCAAAACACGAGCTTCCTTTTTACAGATTTTCTTTTTACAATCGAATTTTAGAATGATATACATAATTTTTAATTTTTTTTTTATGTTAAACCATTAATATGTAATAAAATGTTTCATTTTCAGCTGAATATATCAGGTGTGGGTTGTTTTCAGGTAACATGGGTCATTTTTTGGAAATATGGGATTTTTTTCAAATTCTCGCATAATTGGCTGCCACTTTGTAATAAAATGATAAAATGAAAAATGCTCATCATTAAAATCTTAGTCAGAACAAGCTGTAATTAATTAGTCATGTTCAATTTTTATAAATTCTTTATTAGACTTTATATAAAGAAAATTTCAAAAAATGGGTTTTTTTTTAGAGGACAGCAATATAACAATTTCATGACAAACGGTATATATTTACGAGAGTTGGAGCACAGACAGACAAACCGTATTCATAAACACTTTTCAACTATATTGGAAAGTGTTAATAAAAATTGAATTAAAAAATACTTTTTTAAGTAAAAAGTTTGAAAATATATATTGAAATTTCATCCAGAAAACATTTTAAAGGGACAGTGGACATTAAAAACGAAATCCTTCAATTTTCAATGGATTTGTTTGAAAATTGATAGACTTATTAATGGCAAGCTCAAATATTTATATTCAAAATTTTGTGTTAAAATAATAAAAAGATTTTAAATTATTCAGTTTTTAAATTTTTAAAATAACGAATAATTGTCCTATTTAAAAATGTCCCACGCGCATTTCTTTTACATAAAATATAACAATATTTATTTATGAGATATTTTTTATATATTACAATAGAAGTAGGCATCAATTGTAAATTTCGCTGAATATAGAAGCAGAAAAAAATATTTTTATAACTATGCCTTGTTTTTTCCAAAAAAGTAGCTATATATTTCAATAGGCACAAAACTTTTAACACTAAAAAAACCTCTGAAATGCAACTTTTTATGCTAACTTTTATTTATTTTGATATAGCCTATATACAGTATAATTTTCAAACGAATCTGATTATAAGGAATGCGCATGGAACGTTTAAAAATTTAGAAATGCTAGAAACTTTTAATTTTGAGAAAACAACATTTAAGTAATAAAAACTATTAATATATAGAGTTTTTTTTCAAATATAAAAGCTTATAATATCTCTGTGGACAAGCGAAATAATTGAAAAATTATTTTTGCCTCAGATACATTTGAGCATCGATAGTTTCATAATTCTCCAAATTAAAAAAAAAAAATCGATTTTTTAGTCGAATTTCGTGATTTTGGAAGTTCCCTGTCCCCTTAAAATTTGTTACCTTCATATAATGAGTGGAGGATTTGAACTTACTTAGCTTGAATAATAATTTCTTTTTTCTTTTCTTTTTCTTTCCTTTGTAGGTGGGAAGCACTCACGCTGGTGCTGATCTTTTGTTCCTACATCGTTCTCATGAACTTCAATGCGAAAATCGAGAGCACCGTCCAAGATCTCGTGAGTACGCAGTAAATAATATTTAATAATAATTTATGTTTATAAATAGTAACATCCTTTTGGAATACTTTTATGTATACTACTGCCTCTATCTTATTTTCAAGAACGTAATGCTCAGGGATTCACTTATTCCAGAGTAAAATCATGTCTTAAGCAAAACAGGGTCATTTAGTGCCATCTGCAGCCATGCAAGCCCATAATAGAGGTCTGTGCGGGCCGACATTTGTAGGCCCGGGCCCAGCCCTCAGGGGGCAAAACCATTTGTCCAATAAGGGTACGTACATATCAGCGCGTATGTGACGACGTGAATGCCATTGGTTGCTTCAGAAATAAGCTGGTGTTCTTCGATTGAACTGTAGCATGGTTGGTAAATGTGCCATCTTTCAGTTCCGCGCTGTGTATGAATGGACGTGGGTTCGATTCCAAGGAAGACGTGTATCGGTTTTTTTTCTAGCCAGGAAGCTGGATTTAAAATTATTATCAATTTTATTTTATTTTTTATTTTTTTTAACAAACTGTTAAAAAAAATCCCTCGTAATTAAATTTATTTCTTTTGAAAAAAGGTATTTTTTTCAATCAATTGTCCTTCAACATTTCCTTTTCCTTGTTAGTGCATTGTATTATAAACGCTTGTCTTTAAAAGATTTATTTTACTTATAATGTATTTACAGGTAAGATATTGTGGACGGCGGAAGCGACGAACGAGTTCGGAGAAAGATCCCCTTCTGAAGAAAAACATTGAAGTGTCACCCGCAATGGCGAGTGAAAAAGAATGTGAAAAACTCCCGGAATCAACTGAAAGCCATACAGGTCGGTTTTAATAATTTTTTTTTAATATTTATCATTTTTATCGCTATTATAATCAAATCTGTCACATTTTAGTAACAGTCGGAATCCAATTATCCGAACGCTACTCATTCGGAGAACTCTACACATTTTTAAATGACATCAAAAGTAAAACTAGTCGTTGGGGTCCACCTAACACTTACCCATCATGGATTATATGAAAGTAAAACATGTGTAAACTATTTATAAAATGCATTGCAATTCGAATAAAATCCTGGCTTGATGACGTCCTAAACTTTAAATGCTCTATTACTGAATTGCGTAAGCAAAACATTTTTATAACTCGAAAAACGATAATCCTATTAACTAATGGCTTACTGTGTCGGATTAAGCGTCTCATTTCCAATTAAAATATATCTTTGAATTGAAATTTGAACGAAATACAGGGTCATGAAAAATCGAAGAGTGTGGTAAATAAGATTACAAATATCTCGGCAACTCATTATCCGATCGACTTCATTCTTTATGCAAAATTTATGTTTTTTTTTATTGTCCTTTATATACACTCCTTAAAATAAACAACTTCGAAAATTTTTATATTCCTTTTATCAGAACGAATATTTCGAGAGTCCGAAAAAAATAGATCCGGATGATCGAGGTTACTGAAATTCAATAAGCTTCTTCTCATTATTACGTACTAAGTACATACCAAATTTCATGTCTCTATTTCAATTTGTTCGGGAGATAGAGCGTTTACAGACACACACAGACAGACGGACGGCAATTTTTTTTTTTTTCTAAAAATATGTTTTTCGGAATCTTTAGTGTCTGAAATGTGTAAATCTGTCAGTTTTTTTTTTTTTCGATTTTTAAAACTATTACAAGATTTACCGTATACTACTTATGATGGGTAAGTAAAAAAAAAATACATTTTCATAAATAAATAAATAAATTATTTACTGAGATCAGAACCGTACGTTCGTAAAAATATGATTTCCTTCAAATTCCTGTTTAAACTAACGTAAAAATGTATGTTTATTTCGAATATTTGAAGTCGATATTTGGATAATCCTAACTTGGTATTTCGCAAACTTCAGGAATACTGTATTTTATTCGGTACTTTTCCAGTATAGTGAAATTGGCGAAAGAAGGAAATTTGGCAGCATATTTTCTAGCAATCTCTTCACTGTTTCATATACACTAGTAATATTTTTTAATATTATAAATTAGATATAGGGGAGATGGGGGATGAATGGGACATTTTCACAAAAATCGTTATTTTAAATATTATATTTAAGTTACTATCAATATTATATATCACATGTCATACATTAAGTGTTTGACTACATCTTATGCACAGTATTTATTCAAGATTATTATTATACAGAAATATAAATGAAATTTAAAAAGAAGTTCTTCTATGTCCCAATCATCCCCACAGCAGGGATGAATGGGACACAAACATTTTCCTCTCCGTATTCAATGTTAAGGACTAAAAGCTGACAAAAATGCCTCCTTGGCAATAGCTGAGTGATTTTAAATTGTAATATGATCTGCAGGATTATTTGTTAGCCAATCATCTTGGACTCATCTCAGCTTTGTTTTAAAAGGCCCATAAACGGAAGCATTCAATGGCCACAATGAGGATGAAATATTAAAAGAATAATTACCATAAATTATTAATTTATCAACCTATATAATTATATATAGATAATAAATATATTTTTCAGCATTCTCTAGGGATGGATGAGACAGTTCCATTCACCCCATTTGAAATGTCCCAGTCATCCCCATGATGTATATATTCAATTGTCAACCATTTTGTCTAAAAAATTATTTTGTCACAATGGTTAATATGCATTCATTTTAATTATCAATATTGAGCCTTGAAATAAAAAAATACAACATATCTTAATTGTTTATATTGCATAAGATATTTAAGTAAGTTCAAATGTAAAAAACATTACTTTTATAAGCAGAGTTTTCAGGAAATGCAAATTTGGAGAAAACTGAAAACAGCCATGTGCTCTTGCTTTTGGTTTTGAAGCACACTATGGTAGTGAAATCTATGAGGATAGGAAGCAACTAAAAAAAAAGTTTATTGTCTGAAATATTGAGAACGTCCCATCCATCCCTTGTCCCATTCATCCCCCATCTCCCCTATGCATCAAAATTCTTATAAAACAAGCTTAAAAGTTCATAAGTTTTGTTTTTATAGCTGTTTATATCATTTGGCAACAAATCTCACTTTCTGAAACCCGATGTGCGTCAAGCTTTTTTTAAAAAAAAAAACTACAAGGCCAAAAACTCCCTATACTGGAAAAATACTTTTTATTCACATATACTAAGATTTTTTTTTTTTTTTCACAGGCAATAACTTTTTTCTTTTAAAAATGGAATAAATCAGTTGCACGTGTTCGTTGGTAAAAATACAATTTCTTTGAAATTTCTATTTAAAACAATGTCAAAATCTTTGTTTACTTCGAATTTTTCGAAGCTATTTTTGTATAACACTGTGCAACAATACAATTGCTTCTGAAATGAAAATGTGCAATTCTGCATAAAATGCACTTCAAATATACATCTCATTCCGCCTTGTAGTTTGGAGTTATGCTTAAGCTACTACCCCGCTTTGCAGTTTGTTTTGCAATTATTAAGAAAGAAGTTGAACATTAGAAGAACCAAACGTTACACTATGCAATCATAAACTATACTTCTCCGAATGACAGAAAAATCCAAATATAGTGTCAAAATTGGATGTTTATATTGAAAATTTTAAACTTTGTTACAATTTAAATAAGGGAGACGGTCTCCTAAGATTTTTTGTTTGTTGTTGTTGTTGCTTAAACAGAAATAATTTATACTTTCCAGTCGAATGGCTATTTTAATTTCCTCTTCGATAGATTTGCAATTAGAAAAAAATATGTTTTTTTTCTTTCTTTCTTTTCTTTTTACGATTGTACTTTGAAAGCTCAATTTAATAAGAATGTAAAAAAAAAAAAAAAAAAAGAAGAGCATCACACTATATAATTTTAATTCTATCATGAATACAGTTATTGTTTAGCTACAGTTATTATTATTATTTTAAACTATTTTAAATGTATACTTATTTTTTGTCGCACACTAATAAAAAAGGGTCCCTGAACTGTGATTATTTTACGCGTATGTCAAGATCGAGTTGATTCGGGTCTGGTTGTAGTTGATTTGAGTGCTAAGTGAAAAATCTGATATATCAGCTGCAATAATAATAATAATAATAATAATGTACAAAGTTTCATAGAAATTCAGATATTAAAACAGGTCAAATTTTATTTATAGAATTTAAATTTAAATTATATTTATAAAATTAAAACAAGACAAATTTTGAAAAACCTTCTGAGATAAACGAACTTAAAAAATAAATCCTGCAAAAGTACGCTACAGTTACAAACAGAACATCCTAAAAGGCATTATATCTTTTGATCTAATTATCGTATTTACATGAAGTTTACATAATTTCATTCTACAAACTGTAAAGTAATATTTCAAGTCATAGTAAAAGTAAAAATGAGATTTTTTTTGAAGAAATTCATTTTTGTTCGGAAACGCATATGAAATGAACAGGTGTTCTTATTCAGAAACTTTGTGATCGAAAGACGTTTTCCATTTTTGGGTAAAGGCAGAAGACCTTTCAAGAAATACTGTGAAAGTCGGCGTTTTGAACCGAATCTCCGACGCCGGGGTAAGAGAAAGGAGAAAAACATGTCATCATGTGACGCGAATCCCTTATATCTCGATAAGTAATTTATTTATCAAAAACTGGAAAACTCATTTCGATTCCAAATCGCTTCATTAGTCAGGCCTACCAATTTTATGCCTTTGCGTTTTAGAATAAGTCAGAAATTTTCGCGTTGTTGAGAAGGTGTTTTGAGAACCACCTTAAGAATAAAATAAGGGGAGAGGAAAGAAGCAAATTATTAATTACGTATGTGTAACATTTGACAACCAACGTCTCACCGTATTATTTAATTCTTTCTTCCTAACTTATTGCAATGCTTTTCATTTCAGTTGAGATAGAATCAGAGGAGGAAGATGAAGGGGTTCAGTGCTGCTGCGTGCCGGTGTGGCGCGTCGTGATGTGGCTGCCCTCTCTGCTCTTCCGCCTGACCATTCCGCCGGTCAAGTGGTATCCGGCCACTTTCATCGTCTCCATCGCTTGGATGGGTGGACTCTCCTACATTGCCGTCTGGATGGTCACTATCATAGGTAACTTACCAGACATGGGTACCGGCAGAACGAAATACAGGGAGGGACAAGGTTTTGGAACAGATGTTCCTGTGATACACAGCCTTGGTCATTTTTTTCTAATGAGAATATCGACATGAAACTAGGTTGCGCGTATTCTTATATAGGTTCGTATAATGCAAACACGGTGTTGATCGTGCTTAGGATCTTAGTTATTATACCAATCCACTTTCCAATTTCTTTATTACTTTGTCTGTATAGCAACCGTATTTATTACTTTAAATCATTACGTTCTATTCAAGAAAATGATCCTTTAATTCCAAAACTTTTCGTATTATTCCAACCTTATATTGCTGAAAGGATAAAAAAAAAACCAGACAGAAATACTTGATGCACATGCAGAATATATCATTCAATTGAGCGATGGTGTCACATTATTTAAAATAATAATAATAATAATAATAAAATTGTTTTATCTTGACAGATTTCTTTAGAAGTAGCGTGTCGTATTTTATTGGCTAGTCTTCCGTAATCGGGTTCATAGCTTAATAGCGTATTTCAGCAAATGGGATTCGCTACAAAAGTGTTGTTTGACATCTTTATTGGTATCCACGTCTATTTTAAAAGATATTGTAGCCATGATGGCAACGCGTGGAAGTAGAACCAGTTCTTGAAAATTAATTTTTTTAAAAAAGATAAAAATGTAAAAACCGCTTTTTAATTTGCTCTACTCAATCATTTGCTTATCTGTCACTAGCTACTTTTCATTATTGTATAATAAACATATTCAGAAAGATTTTAAAAAAATCATGCTTTGAAAATTATTTTAAAAGCCAGTAAATTGAGCTATAGTTTTTAAACAAGTTTAATTCGAATGTTTGATTTTCTACCCTATTCGATGATCTAAAAATTGAAATTATGAAATGTTTTAGTGACGTGAAAGAAATAAAAGCGAAAGCCATAGCGTCGGTCGCTGCCACTATCGGTAAACATTTCTAAAAATAACTACTGTTTCTGGACAGTCATCCAAAAGTGAAGTATAATTTTTTTGGAGACGACAGAAAATTTCGTAATTAAAGACATAGGACTTTATCGCTAATAAGCTAAATTAAGATTTTTTTTTATTTGTCACAAACTCCGCGCAAGACAATTTTTAAACATATCAACTTAAAAGGAAATTCAACAGTTTACAATTACATACAATTAAATGTTCAAATATAAGTTCTACCAGAATTTTTTTCAAAATGGGGAATTGAAACAATTTCCTTCTTTTTTAAATTCTTAACTTCATTTTCTCTTTCTGTTTAATTATTTTAAAAAACTTGAGAAAAATTACTATTTTTTTTCTCAAAATCATCACAGAACAAGAAAATTTAGTTAATTACATTTCAAAATCCAGGGTGGGGCAATGTCCCTCCTGTGCCTTCCTCTTTCCGCTTTTGCCCGCGCCCCTGTGACCAGATTAATTTTTCAAAATCTGATTTTTTTTTTTTGGTAGTTCAACAATTAACAGAAATAATTCTATTTTTTCCCCATAGGTTACACTTTGTCTATACCTGATTCCGTATCAGGCTTGACCCTCCTGGCTGCTGGTAGCAGTGTGCCGGATCTTATAGCTACAGTTGTGATTGCAAGGAGCGGTGAGTATGTGCACTTTATTTTAGAACCCGAGATTCGAAAGCATTTGAAGAGTTTCATGGGCACTTTCTTTCTTTCTTTCTTTCTTTCTTTTTTTTCATATCTATGAAAAACCCAATGAATACCAACGCATAAAAAACAAAATCTGCTAGTTAGATCTCCGTCAGGCTGGCAATATACCCCGTTCAGATCGGATACTTAAAAGATATCTGAGACCATCGAACTCACTGAGAGAGTTCCACTAACTCTTTCATTGAGTTTGGACTTTGTATGGCTAGATACAGCCACTACCAACTACCACTCACCAGGGCCGTAACCAGACGGGGGCAGGGTGGGCTGAGCCCCTCCTAGCAACTTCTTGAGCCCCCTCTAGACTTAATCATCTTGCAATACGAATAACATCATTTGTTACATTTAAGAATTTTAAAACTTTATAATCAAAAGTTTTATAACAGTAGTGACTTGTTTTCCACTTCTGTCTATATTTTACATATCCTTAAAATAGAGGGGGGAGCAGTGAATTAGCCCCATCTTAAATTTCAAAACCCCCTCTGACTTTGCCGACTAGTTACGGCCCTGCCACTCACTCTGATTGGATGTGGAAGCTCGCTTTAACTGATTGGCTGTTGAGGTTGGATTTAACTTACGCGAAGGCGCACACTTTATATTTGTTCAGATCCCAGACACAGGGATGTTCAATGAGTTATCTTAGATGAGTTTTGCGGTGCGAACAGGTTCTATAATTCCGGGTTGTGTCACTTCTAAAATGGCGGTCTAAGTTATCTTAAATATCCAATTTTAAACGGGGTATAGACCTGTTTAAAGCGCAATCACTCTTGCTATACGTGAGTGAATCTTTAACTTCAAAACAAAATTCAGCCTACAACTATTGCTTGTAAAATGCAACGTGATAAGGCTTTTGTGAGTGAATCTTTATTTGAAACTTTTTTCCACCACATATGGAAAAGTTTCACTATTTAGCATGTCAATAGCACTTGAAGTTTCGTCTCCGTCCATAGTCCGATAGGGCTTTTACCGACTAATATGAACTTTTCTGTGAAACATATAGAAAGCTTTATTCATGACATGATTTCTGTCCTCTTCTATTATCCAGAAACGATTCATGCGGTGTTTAATATTTCGCCTAGTTTTCAAGTCTGATTAGAACCTACACCAATAAGCCATTACATTATGATCCTCTCCCACCTAAAGGACAAGCCAACGACGTATGTACCACCATGAAGAAATAAATTACACAAAAAATTCAATTACATAATGGTGTACAAGGAAAAATCGTTTACAGCGTATTTTAATGATGCTACACTAATTCAAACATAATGAGACATATATGTATTACTCAGATGCATTATAAGATTTTAACTGTGGAGTACAAAGTTTTCCTTTCACTTTACTAAATAGGGAAACTTTGTTACATTATTATGGAAGCGTTGGAAACTGTTTCATAATCTATACTTGATGCATGATTCTCTTTTTTATTTTTAACAGGCAAAGGCAACATGGCGATCAGCAACCTTTTGGGCAGTAACACTTTCGACTTGGCATTCTGTTTGGGGACGCCTTGGCTTGTCAAAACCCTCACTTCGGGCGGAGGACGGCTCCTGGTCTACAGTTCTGCCATGATCTACACCGTTGCCACTCTCATGGCCACTCTCATAGCTCTTTTAATCACTTTCCAGCTGAACGGGTGGAAACTCAACAAGGTCTCCGGGATGGTGTGCTTGAGTCTCTATGTTGTCTGCATCACTTTCGCGTGTCTCTACGAACTGAACGTCTTTGGAGAGATCAATAAACCTGCCTGTTCCTGACACCATTCCACCTATTGATTATTTACAGAGTGTCTATAGAGTCACTATGCAGACTTGAGAATCTGACTCTAAATCAAATTTCTTTATGCAGATGATCTATGATTTCAACAGAGAAAAAAATAGCTATGGTTTGTGTTTGTCTGTACATGGATTAATGTATGAACAGGTGTAAGAGGATTTCACCAGCATTAAGTTCTCATTCTTCACAGCTTCCAGTAAACTGTAATACATAGCTTGCAGAGCTGCTTGAGTCCTCAGCTTTCAGCTTATGTACAGCTTGAATGTCGTATTCATGTTTATTTAACGCTTGAACGGTGGAAATGTCACTGAAGTCATATAAAAATACTACAAACCAGAATTTTTATTTAATATTACTTACCTTAATTATTTAACTTATTACTGTTGTTGTTGTTGTTGGCGTGTCAGAGAAAGTGCCAAGGCACTTCTCTGAAAGAAGGGGTGCCAGAGCCTCAAGAGAGGTTGGACTTCTAGAGCTGGTCTCCTAATTTTGAACCAATTTCAGATGAGAGACCTGCACCTGGATTGGTACCCCCAGAGGTAACGATTATACTAAACTTGGAGGACATTGGAGCCACGAACAGATTTTACATGCACCAGCTCGTACACGGTCCCACAGCAGCGGCAGTCGAGAGAGGATAGACGATGCACCCTCCCAAGCACTGACCTTGGGAGGGCTGCTTGGCTTTCGGCGATCTTACGAGAGCCGAGCTTAACCGTCCGCGCCACTGCGGGACTGTGTAATATATATTTGACTTATTTTATGAAGAAGTTTCTGGTTCGTACTGAAATATATTCCTTTGATCCTCGTCAAATTTACCGCTACGGCCGTTCTAGTGTTAAATTATACGCAGAGTTTCCAAACTACAGAATGTGGAATAGATTTTACTCAGAAGTGGCAATAGCCACGCCTCTGCGGGTATATACTCTGCGAAAAAAACTGTTTATTGGAAGACGTTGAAGAAATATTAAAATATTCTTCTCGCCTATTGGTGTATACGTCTATATACTTCATGAACATAGAACTTCTAACGAAATAGCCTTTCGAAAAAGAAAACCGTTCCTCGAAAAATGTTTCAAATAGGTGGCTCACTTTTTCTTCACGACTCACTTTTTCTTCACAAATGCTTGAAATTGGCAGGTGTTCTTTCTCAGAAACTATGTAATTGTTTTCATTTTTTGGTGAAGACAGAAGCTCTCTTAGAAAATGCCTGTGTAGGACAGTTGTACCAGTTCGCGCCGGCTTCTTCAAATCTTCTGCTTGACAGCCATCGTCTGGTAGTAGGTATCCCATATACGAATTTAACTGTCATATTGTGATTTATTTTAATTAGATATTAATATACGTATATATTTTTTAACTAGCAATGAGTGGAGAGCATTATTGTTGCATTTCTGGATACCAGAACATTGTTAGTGACAGTTTCGGTTTGTTGTTTGTATGTGGCGCTACCTTAGCATAGTTCTACGCCGGCTGCTATATATATTTCCAAATTCGCGACTCGGTATTAACACTATTTTGTTAGCAGTCTTTATCTATTTCTATATGTTCAGGATATACTCGCAGCTGACGGGACATGGATAAAGTCCTGGATGACTTACAGCCACGCGTCACTACTTCTTGTGACCCTTTTCACAGCATATCTTGTTAACAGAGGTCTATCTAAGCAACCGTCATCTTTAAGGCTGTTTTTAAACCCATATTGGCCGCTTTTTGACACATTTTTTGACTCACCTTTTTCTTCACAAATGCTTGAAATTGACAGGTGCTCTTTCTCAGAAACTATGTAATTGTTTTCATTTTTTGGTGAAGACAGAAGCTCTCTTAGAAAATGCTGTCAGAGTAGAAGTTTTGAACCTCGACGAGGAAAGGAAAAAAATCTGTCGTCATGAGGAAACAATCGCTTATAACCCTATTTGTAATTCATTTATCGAAAAAATAGAAGACAAACTGTTTGATTACAAATCACTTCAATAAACATGGCTGCAAGTGTCATGATTTTACGTTTAAAAAGGAGTCAGAAAATATGTCAGAAAGTTTCGCGTTGTTCAGTGGAGAAAAATATTTTTTTGAGAGCCGCCTTAACGTTACGAGTTCTCTTGAATTTGTTTACAAAGTTTTTAATTGCTGTTCTGGTAAGAGATGATTTTCTAAATTTGTAGATGAAGACTTCCTATATTAGTTCATATGTTAATCCACGAGCACAAAACAATGATCATTCTGGGGTTTCGTTGAAAGCATTCTATCATATCACCTGCAAACAAACTGGATTTAGAACCCGATTCTTAACAATGCATAGTGGCAATTATAGGGACACTTATTTACGTTTTTATTATCTATGGAAAATGAGCAGAGAAAAATATCGGTTTATTACGTAGATGAATACTTACTTGTTTTTAAAAAAATAAAAATCCTAAGTAAAATCAGACTATTCTTTGAAAAACAATGTGTAGTGACAACATATCTCAACAATGTATATTGACAATAAAAGTTAAAATTTCAGTGCAAATTCACCTTGTTTAATAACTAAAATTCATTAAGATACAACTAAATGTAAATATATTGCTTGAAGGTGCGTAAAAACATACATAAAAACATTTAAAAGCACATTAAAGTCCTTTTAAAAAAATTCTAAAACGTTTTCAACCGAAACCCGGTCATCATCAGTGGAAAAACTAATTCTGTTGAGTTGAGTTGTTACCTCTTTGCGTTTTCGTGCTTGCCCGGAATAAACTATTTCACTTCAAGGGTTTGGAAATAAGGTGGGATGGGAAAGGTAATCAATGAGGCATTAATTCATTCCAGACTGCGTGGATATCATATGATAGTACATCGTTACAGACTATTTCTTTTTTAGACATTATTTCTAGAGATTCCCTTATGATTGCTTCCAGGTGATTATTTGTGCGAAATATAATTTTGGATCTATTGAAATCAACTTTTATAGGTTCAGTTTGCGCTAATCTTGCTAAGGCAGTGTGGGGTCTATTTAATCTCAGATCTGCTTCATGTTCTTTTATTCTGTCCCGGAATTTCCTCATTACATAGGTATGACAATGAGGAAATTCCGGGACAGAATAAAAGAACATGAAGCAGATCTGAGATTAAATAAACCCCACACTGCCTTAGCAAGATTAGCGCAAACTGAACCTATAAAAGTTGATTTCAATAGATCCAAAATTATATTCCGCACAAATAATCACCTGGAAGCAATCATAAGGGAGTCTCTAGAAATAATGTCTAAAAAAGAAATAGTCTGTAACGATGTACTATCATATGATATCCACGCAGTCTGGAATGAATTAATGCCTCATTGATTACCTTTCCCATCCCACCTTATTTCCAAACCCTTGAAGTGAAATAGTTTATTCCGGGCAAACACGAAAACGCAAAGAGGTAACAACTCAACTCAACAGAATTAGTTTTTCCACTGATGATGACCGGGTTTCGGTTGAAAACGTTTTGGAATTTTTTTAAAAGGACTTTAATGTGCTTTTAAATGTTTTTATGTATGTTTTTACGCACCTTCAAGCAATATATTTACATTAGTTGTATCTTAATGAATTTTAATGTATATTGACTTCACAGATTTGTGTATTTTACGTTTTTATTATCCATGAAAAATTAGCCGAGAAATATCGGTTAATAATGTAAATGAATTTAAAAAAATAAAAATCTTGAGTAAAATCAGACTATCTATTCTTTCCTCTTTCGTGATGTTTCATATAACATGACCCTATCTGAAATGATTATATTATTAAAAGAAATATATTATTTATCTCTTTTGCATACATTCGATTGTAAGACAAATTTAGTTAGTATTTTATGAATAAAATACTATTTTTTTTTTCAAAACTTTAAACAAACCTTAACTTATCTCTTTTGAAACTTTGACAAAAGTTTCAAAAGACTGAATTTTGTTATTATAGCAAAAAGAGATAAAAACCTATACACACGTTAAACAAAATCGACTATACTTTCTTGGTATAGTCGAATAAATGTGTCAGTATAGTTTATGACCGTCTCACGTTATAATAATGTTTTATTTATAATCTAATAAATTAAAGTGAGAAGTAAAAGTCTTAATTTTTCAGTGCAAATTTGACCTTACTGCGCATGGCTCAACTTTTTTTGAACGGTGAATAAAGAAGGAAATAGAATTAAGAAGAATCAAGAGCGCTGAGGAAAGAATAGCTCGCCTATTGGCCTTCACTTCTGGCAACCATACCACTAGGAAATACTCCTTCTAAATACTATTCTTATTTCTCCTTTCTGGAGGGAGCATCCATTCTTTCACTTGCTTTGTTTAAAAGAGGGGTGAACAAAAGGGAGTTGGGAATTTCAAGGGGAAGGGAGGGATTGAAAACGGAGATAGCTGCTATACCTTTTTTGAAGGCAGGAATGTTAAGGGAAATGGGAGGGGGAGAGTTCTCCCCTTCCCTAGAATTTGAAAAATGTGTTTTCCCGGGAATAAAACATATTTATTTTACAACCAGATAACAATATTTCTGACGTAATTTTTACACGGGCTGTAAAACCTTTATATTTGTAACCATTAAAAATTTCAAAGGGTTTCGAAAACAAAAGTTTTTTTTAATGTTTCCTTACGAGCACTTTTATCACTAATTATCAGTATTATATATTTGGGGTTCATTTAAGGTTTTATCACGAGTCCGGGCAACGTCGGGCGGGTCAACTAGTAATGTTTTATAATAATATTGTGATTATTTTACTTCATAAAATATAAACAGTATCTACCATCCCACCTGAGACTATCCAGAATTATAACCGCGGCCGAACTTGATTCCTGCCTCCTCTTCCTCACGGCCGTGCGAAGGCTGGCGCACTGGTTCCTGGACGCCAAATTCATACAAACACGAAAAAATTCTTTGAAAAAATATTTATACGCCATTTTCATTCCTTTTTTTATTTGCTGAATTCCTACTGCCATTGTATTTTAATAAGGCCTTAAAAGAAACAATATTCGGCACTTAAGCGTCGACTTCTTAATCTTTTATTATTTTGAGGGAAATGTATTCTTCCACCCCCGTGCTTCACAAAAGTCGGAATTTTAAATTCTTGCCCAAAAGCAGAAAGTTTACATTCGACTCCTTAAAACTGTTATCAAATCGAAACTAATTTATTTCTGACATATTGCTAAAAGAATCGCAGGCCGGGGCGAACGCCCCCATAC
The DNA here is from genome assembly GCA_963931845.1 of Maratus michaelseni. Lineage (NCBI taxonomy): Eukaryota > Metazoa > Arthropoda > Arachnida > Araneae > Salticidae > Maratus > Maratus michaelseni. The sequence continues at coordinate 407,683,169 of OZ007590.1, read as the reverse complement.
TTCATGCAGGGGCGGGGCAGTAAATGCCCAGGCTCTGCAGTCGACTATTATCGACCTTAGAGTCGAACATTGAAATCTGTTAACGAACTAAATCTTGAAAAATGTAGGATGCGATTATATGTATATATATATATATATATATTATTATTATTATTATTATTATTATTATTATTATTATTATTATTACTATTATTATTATTTAGTGGGGACGCCAGAATAGATGCCTATGACTCTGATTATCAAAGTCATTTTTATTACTAAATTCCCGAAATTTTCAGCTCTTTTTAACACTTTCCAACATAGTTGAAAAGTGTTTATGAATTCGGTTTGTCTGTCTGTTTGTCTGTCTGCCGTCTGTCTGACCGTGCTCTAACTCGTGTAAATATATTCGGATTAACATGCAATTGATATATATTATTGAAGTTTACTATGGCATATTCGATATTGAAAATGAAGTGTATAGCCTGAAGTGTTATAGTTTTTTTCTTTTTTTTCAGGGACAATCAAAAGAATTCCGTTACATTACGGTCTATGGGGAAATATTATTTGCGGTTTATTTTAATGATGTTGTACAATTTCAAACTCATTGAAATTGATGTATATCACCGAGGTGCGCAACAAGAGGCTTACTATGGAATGGGGTGTGCATAGCACTTATAGTTACTTTACAGGGACAGTCAAAAGAATTCCGTTACATTACGTCTACGGAGAAAAATCGTTTGCGGTTTATTTTAAGAATCTTTCACTATTTCAAACTTATTGAAATTTATATATATCACTAAGGTGCATTACAAGAGGCTTACTATAGAATATTGAATATTGTGTGTATAGCATTAATCGTTCATTTACAGGGACACACAAAAGAATTCGCTACTGTCTGTTAACAATAATTAATGGAAGTGCGTTTTCAGTTCTGAACGTGATTTTAAATTTAACTCTTTTTTTGTCTATTACTTGGTGTGTATAAATTCTGTATATCCTATACAGTGCAGCACAAAAGTTCGCGAATACATTTTCGTTTATTGACAGAACTTCCAGAAGGAGAATTTTAAACTGTGCTACGCGTTTCCTAACTGAACTAAAATTTAGCCTTCTATGTAGTATATATACAATTCCATGTATCACATACAGGGCTGCATAAAAGTATTCGTATATTTTCCGTATATTGTTGGTAAATCGTGAAATTATGTTTTTAAATATGTTATGTGTTTTACAAATTGTTTACTTAGATATTATCTTTCAGCTTATTAAACGGTAATTATTTGTAAAATTATTTTGGAAGTGTTGGAAAGTGTTACATAATCTATGCTTGACGCATGATTTTTCGTTCTTGTTATTTATGTGCTGAAAGATCAAAAAGCAATTCTCATTTTGTGATAAAAGAAAAGAATCTTTCAGATAACTGTTCCCAGAATGAAACGAAACGTTCCTGAATAGTTTGATTATGAGACGACGATGTTGAATTTTGCACGGATTATATAGAAGCTATACTGACAATACAGAGGCTGTTTGCACATTTTTTAGACTAGTTTGTTTTGGCGTAAATAAAAAAAATCATCTGCATAGAGAAATTATTTTTCTCAGCTCATATATTTTTTAAATATAAATTCTCGTCCGACAACGGAAATTTTTGTTTGCAAGCAAAATGATGCTTTTATAGAACCGAAGGATAGAAGGCTATATTTCTGCACTTTCCGAAAAGAATTATTCGTATTCGGTTATTAAAAAACGATAAATTATAAATAACAAAAAAAAACTTATGAACAAAAATTATGTTAAAAGTATTTTAAAATAACAAAATATGTTAAAAATATGCTAAAATAACGAAAAAAAAAACGATTTTTCGGTTATTTAGTCCAGTCAATCTAGGCTTCTGCTTGGAAAGTTTTGGAGAAGTTTTTTTTCTCTTTCTTCCTTTATGTTTTTGGGTGTGCTGAACACGAATTTCAACTTTGCCACCTCGTATCTGGTCTGCTTAAAAAATTATAAGTGAAAAACCATGAAAAAATCGGATTTTTTTCGGTTTTCCCCTTGTATTCCGGAAAGGGTTAAATATTTTTTAAACAATTATTGCACCAAATTAAACTAGAGAACATTTCTTACATTTTTCATATGCAATTTTTTTCTAAGATGAATAGTTTTGGCATACGAGTAAAAAGAATTTTAGCGATGTAATTGAAATTCCATGATCGGAGGGTGAAAATGCGACCCAATCATTATGCATCCATTTTAAACACCAATTTGAAGATGTTTAGTTATTTCTGGTTGCATTTCAAATATGTTTACATTTTCTTATCAAGTTTTAAACCTTTTATAGCACTAAGAAAATAAATTGAAATCAGGTGATTAGGAAAGATATAAAAACACAATCACTTTGCATAGATGAGAGAACCAATTTTTAATTTTTTAGTAATCTGATTTAAGTACAATTATAAGTATTGTAAGTTTAATATAATAATAACATACGTGGAAGATTATAAACAGGAAAAAAGAGGAATGCAGTGTTTTTCTCCAATTAATGCCGTTTTGGTCGCTTTGAAGGGCCTGGTTGATGTTCTTCAACAGGAGGTTCATCAGTGTCTTCTTCTTCATCATCATCACTTGATGGCTCAGGTTGTGTCTCCACTTCACTTAAAATATCCTGTATGGGTCGTCAACTTCTGCTTCCAAGTCATCTTCGGCGATGAAGGAGCTGACATTGTCACAATGGCCATCGCAGTTCAGGCAGAGGAGCGAACAAAATAAACCTGCTTTCCTACAGCCACACATTCCACTACAGTTTGTTTTGTATTTGCGGGATATTTTTCGCCGAATAGTTTCTGGTGAGGGAGGTTTAGTAGTTGTTATGGGTATGATACCTCTCTTGGTTTTATTCCAGCCCCATTCCTCAGCATTTTTACAGTTACCTAGCCATAGCTGTACTTGGTGGTAAACTCGCAGACAGTGATATCGAGCTGCATCTTCTGTTGGAGGGAGCGATGTAATATTTGCAGCGGTCTTAAAAGCAGATTTTATGTAGCACCTGTACCTCAGGCTGTTTAGGGAAGGTGTTGCTTTCCCTCTGAATCCGCACAGGTGTACCAGAAATAACAGCCCAGCCTTTAATAACATCGTCGGCTACAGCACTAGGGTTTTTAAATATATCGACCACATGTAGGTCGGCAAAATTCTTCAAAATTTGAAGGTATTTTGTTTTCCTTGCAGATGTGATATCGCATCCACTCATGGCATGTAGAAATAGGATGTGTTTGGCAATTAATTTATCGACTGCACCCAAAGGTGAATAGATCTTTTGGGGACTTTTCCCTTTCCTGGTTTCAAGAATTAAACATTGGGAAAATTGCAAAGTCCAATTAAGATTACCAGAAGGTATACTGTGGTGGTTGGATGATAGTTCCTTTTTTATACAGTGGAATCTTGTTAATATTCCAAATAATATATATTTGGGCTTGTGATCAAAAGAATATAGTGAGTACATATATTGTTATGGCCGCAAAAGACCACTTCGACATGACATTAATTATTAAAACACAGATTTGTTAAATAAATTATTCATGCAAATTTATAATCAAGAACAATGAAGATAAAATTAAAATATTACCTGCATCAACCTAAAAAGGAACATAAGTGAGAGACGTGATTAAAAGAACTTGCACTGAAAATTGCAGCTTCAATATTAATCTTTATTTATAAAGAATCTTGAAAAAGGAGTATTTCTGAGGGAATCTCTTCTTTATAGATTCACCTCTATTTCTTAAATTATAAGTACATAACTGACGTTTTAAATAAACACCATCATAAAGAAATTAATGACACTTTTTTCTCTTGGGAAACTCAGATATGTTGATTTAAAAAAAAAATAAAACATACGACTTTATCAAGCAATTTGTAGAACAAAAAAAGGTATCACCACTCGAATGACAATAAGCCATTTTCGCCATATATGCCAGGTTCCAGTGAACTACCATCACACACAACCGTCCTTTTTTTTACGTTGGTGGAGAAGATTTTTATTGTTGCCGTACTCAGAGTAAACTAATAAGGAGGTCAAATTCATCATAATTTCTTTTAAAAAAGAAATATTTTTTTCATATCGTAGCTTTAGACGCATAACATTTTTTTACAGCCAGGCAAGTCATCACGTTACACTCTAGCAGCCAACATCTCTGTGTGTGTGTCGAAAGCGTGCAGCATCCGCGCTGACAGGGCACGGAGGGGAGGGGGTGCCAAAAATTGAAAAACACCAATCGGCAGAGATAAAAAAAAATACGTATTAAAAACATCTGAATCTGATTGGCGAGGGGCGGAGCTTAGAACAGGAAGTGAGCATAGGCAAAGAATGATATCGAAGCTTCTAGTAAAATCCAATACCGGAAGTGCAGAGGTAACAAAAAAGATTACTATCAATTTTAAAAAGCGAAATGTTATGAAAAAAAAGAAAAGTTTACAGGGGAAGTTTTAAAAAGGAAAGAATTAAAATAACTTTGAATGTGAATTTTAAAATTAAATGAATAAGGACTAATAAAATATTTCTTAAATTGAATTAAAATATGGCAGTGGTTGTAAGAACCACAACATATACATCTTCACCAATGACTATCACGTTCTCATGGTTAGGTGCCAACTTGAGAGCAGTGTTGATAATGAGTGTGTCGGAATCTTCTTTTGCCTGATTGCAAACCATATTTTCAGAGCCAAATCTACACATCAGCAGGGCAATTAAACGGTTTTTGTTCTTGTCGTTTGCGAGAAATTTCCCCTGAGAAACCGTTGGCATCATAGTCTCATTAAAAACAACCTCATTAGATACCGTTTTGTGAGATCGTCTATCACGCTCAACAAATTTAGTGCTCATTTCAGTAATGTTTTCTGGGTATCCATCGCAGATTACTAGAGCGTTCGCTGCGTATTTCGACTTAACAAAGTCCACATAGCTGTCACAAATTGATCCAAATGATTGACCACCCTGCCATAAAACTCTGTGCAGTAAATACCTGCCATGTATGACATATATACATCTACTCTCAAAAGTGATGTCTGGTGGGAGTGGAGTGAATTCCTTGCACAAAGAGGATTTGGCAGTTTTTCGCATTCCGGATTCTTCAAAAAGAGACAATGGGTAGGCAGAGAGCTCGTAAGTCGAATATTCCTCAAGTTCTTTGTCAGATTGCTTTGTTACACTCATTCTTTGGAAGAGTGCTGTCGGGTTGATGTGAATTTTTTCTAATGGCTGCACTCTTTCATTACGCTTGAATGTAACGGAATGAAAATCGCTGTTAGAGATTCCTGATATGCCAGCAGTGCCAACTTCCTGTGCCTTATGACAGTTTATTCTCTCATCTCCAACAATCCCGGTAGAGATTTGTTTCTCGGAAAGTAATGTGTTGGTGAACCCATTCCAATAATTTATTCACTAATAATTTATTCAGCGTTGTCCCGGGCAACTCTGAAGTTTCTCATCTCTACATGTTGTTCAGAAGTTGTAAAATATGTCCCGCTGAACTCTTCAATTTCTTCGCATATTCGTTGAAGTGACGTCATACCTATGGTCAATCTTGCCAAAACTCCTTCACTGACCCCACGCCCATGAGTGAGTCCACTTGCTGTTTTCATGGTCTTCATTAAAGATTGCTCTATCGTCATGTCAGTCCATGTTCCTGACCAGAATTTGTCCGTACGGCGAATGGCGAATCCCCCATCAGTTGTGAATTTTTCAAAGTCATCATCAGTCATTTTTTTCCTTCAAATGATGCATGTCTTGAAGATATAGGTAAGAGCACTTGGTTTACAAATAGTGACCACTGGCGTGGAAGTATGGCAACATTCTGTATATAGTTTGAAGATGCAAATCCCAATCACCCTTTCTTTCAGATTCAATGAATTGTTTGACAATAGTCAACATATCAAAGTATTGGATCCACAGTTTTTCTGTAGGGCCTTGCTGCTCGAGTGATATCATGTGCGTGGTGCCATGGGGGTGTTTCAAGGACACCCTCCCACACGTTTTGCATTCACAAAAACATTACATTCAGCGTTTTCGCCCTGCGATGATGGAATTTCAATTATATCGTTAAAATTTATTTTACTCGTATGCCAAAACTATTAACCATAGAAAAAAAAACTGTATATGAAAAATGTAGGATGTTTTCTTTAGTTTAATTTGGTGCAATAATTTTTTCAAAAGAATTTAACCCTTTCCAGAATACAAGGGAAAAACCGAAAAAACTCCGATTTTTCCATGGTTTTTCGCTTATAATTTTTTAAGCAGACCAGATACGAGGTGGCAAAGTTGAAATTCGTGTTCAGCACCCCCAAAAACATAAAGGAAGAATGAAAAAAAAAAACTTCTCCAAAACTTTCCAGGCAGAAGCCTTTTTAGGTCTAAATTTACTGAACTTATTAAAAAGGTCTTAAAACATGGTTCAGAGTATCTAAAGAAAGTTTTAGCAAATGATTTATGATTGTTGCTGGCTTTGCATATAACGGCAAATTAAAAATAAAGAGAGTGGAGAAAAACGTTAAGATCAACTCCCCACATATATCAGAAACACATTAGGTAGCTTTCATTACAAAAGCTACCTATTGCAGCCATTCCTAGGAAAGCAATTCCAGAAAATTTTGATATATTTTCACCGATCATGACTCCCAAACCCCAAAACCACCCTCCGTTCAAGTGTTGATTTGTATATACGTATATATATGTTGCATTCTGCTATTGTTTTAGCTCCAAATACAACAGTCGAAGAAAAAGAGGGCAAACATCTCCAAATTAATGCAATCGTAGTTTGCACTTATACAGTAGTAGGCCGAGCAGTATGTAGAATGAAGGAAAGAAGAACACGATGGCACTCGAATTCATTTATTTACACTCACTCATCTTTAAATTCCAGGGCATTGCACTCTCTTAGCAATTCTCTATGTTAAAACATACTAGAACGCCAGCAACATTTTATTTTAACAACTACTCCGACGACCAAAATCCCAACTTCTCTGCGTCCGTCAGCTTGTTTTAAGTGAAGCGCGCAAGAAGAATTTCGTAACACGTGACCTTTTCTACCCAATGCATGTTCAACTTTCCGCTCGTACTCATTTTTATGGGTGAATTAATATTGAAGAAATAAGTCTCTCCTAGGCTTTTGGCGGTAAAATAATCTTCTTCTAAAACATTATCGAATTTAAAAAACTCGGGAAATTAATAGATTAAAGTTTCGGTTTTTGCGTATCGAAAACAATTTTAAAAAATGATTTTTCTTTTTTCTTTTCTTTCTTTCTTTCATTCTTTCATTCTTTCTTTCTTTTTCTTTTCTTTTTTTTTTTAGATTATTAGGAAAGCGAAATGGTAAATTTACACAGATTAAAAGAAATAAAAGAGATTTAAATGCGGGAATAAATAAGAAATATTTAATATAATAAAGAATTTAAGAAAATAGATTTTTTAAGAAGAAATATTCTTATGAAATGTGATTTTTACATCCTATTTGTTGGGAAATTAAAAGTGAATTTAAGTAGATTCGGATAAAAAATGTTTTAAATATAGACAGTAATGGAATATTTTTAAGAAAGGGATTATTTTAATAAATGAGTTGTAAATGGAATATTAATGAAAGGAAATTTTTATACAATAAATTTAATAGGGTATGGAATTTTAAATTTTGTAATATAATCCCCCTCTCCAAATTTTGGATGAATTTGGTAGCTCTTTAGTTGAGACAAGTAAAAATATTATAAATTAGATGATAGAAGTTGCTACAGTGAGATAATTATAAGTGGTATAAAAATCACTTTCAAAAGAAAATATTTTTGGAATTTGTGAGAGTAGTTTTAATACCTGTAAAATTTTAGAATTTGGAGAGTAGTTTTTAATACCTGTAAAATTTTAGAATTTGGAGAGTAGTTTTTAATACCTGTAAAATTTTAAAATTTGGAAAGCACTTTTAATACCTGTAAAATTTTAGAATTTGGAGAGCAGTTTTAATACATGTAAAATTTTAGAATTTGGAGAGCATTCCCTTGAAAATATACAAAATACAGTTTACATAGTCACTTACAATTTGTAAGTGTATTACTATACATAACAATATTTGAAATAACAGAAATAATAAGATATAACTTGAAATAAAATTTTAAAATATTAACAAACACAATCCTTATATATATATATATATATATATATAGTCCCTTGGTAGATTCATAAATTTTAATGTCCTGAATCTTCAACAAAAGTCTTTAAGAAGTCTAATAATAAAATATAGACTCAACAAAAATTTTTGGTATCCATGGTAAACCAAGAATTTTTTAATTTCACAACTTCTCTGGTAGACTACTATAAATAATAACTATGTAGCTATTTAATTACTACATAATTTCTTAGTTACTTTTGTGGAATTCCTTTTGTCTCACAAACTTTTATATAACTTTATTTCCAATAATCAGACTTTAACATGAGTACTCTTATAATCATTAATGTTGATGATATTATAATAATATTCCTTCAGTAGTAACAGCAACAATAATTCAATAAGTTTTTAACTAGCAGTAACAATTTAATATATAGTAAATAATATAATACATATAAACACAATAATAATAATAGGGCTGTTTAATAGCCTCTGCTTGTTAACTAGGAGCCCTTTAAATGTCTCCGAAGAGGACTTAAAGTAATCGACTGGGAGAAGAGACTTTAATGTCCAATCCGCACCTTCCACCGGTGCAGTCTGTTAGCACCCTTGCTTAGTGCATGGGGAACGAACGCGGATGGCCTTCCTCCAATCTGCTTGGCCAGCATGGAGGAATTTTGTCCCCCTTATTTTGCCATGAATTCAGAAAGCAAATCACGGCACTCAATTCCCGGCAGTCTGCATGTTCCTGGTTACGGCAGCGATCAGAAAGACATGAAGACAGAGGGTGCTAAGAATCACCAGGTTCGGCTTGGGTACCATAAGTTGATGACCGAGGCTAACGAAAAAGACAGGCTACCGCGGTGCATTCCACTTATCTTTTTTTACAGACCGCTAGAGTGACGTGATGCTCTTTTTGTACACCTTCATTGGTGCATTCGAGAATCACGTGACTCCGGCGGTCTGTAAAAAAAGATAAGTGGAATGCACCGCGGTAGCCTGTCTTTTCCGTTAGCCTCGTTGATGACCTTGCCTACCTATAATGGACGATCCCTATCTTCGGAAAGTCGTTTACAGGAACTTGAAGAAGAATTAGAAAGAATCAACTGGGACATCCTAGAATTATGCGAAGTAAGAAGAAAAGGTGAAGAGAAGATTGATCTTGCCAGTGGATATGTATTGTACTACAGAGGTACAGAAGATGGAGAAACAAGTGGCGTAGGATTTCTGATTCATAAAAGGTGGAAAAATTACATCGTAGAATATGATAGTGCATCATATAAAGTTGTAAGGTTAGTTATACAAGTGTCAAGAAGATACAAGCTGCAAATTACGCAAGTTTATGCACCAACAATTAGCAACAATTAGCTATACTGATGAAGAAATTGAAGATTTCTATGAAGAAGTAGCTTCAATGCATCAAAAGAGAAAATGCTACACAAAATTAATAATGGGAGACTGGAATGCTAGAATTGGGGAAAAAAGAAAGGTGAGTTCTCAGTAGGAAATCATGGATATGGGACGCGTAAGGAAAGAGGAAACAGATTGATTGAGTTTGCAGAATGTGAACAGATGTATATCATGAATTATTTTTTCAAGAAAAAACAACAAAGAAAATGGGCACGGCGTAGTGCAAATGGATCAACATGTGAAATCGACTACATCTTGACAAACAAAAAGTATCTTATTCAGGATTGCAGCGTTCTCAATAACTTCAATACGGGAAGCGATCACAGGCTGGTTAGATGCAAACTGCTTTTAAATACTAAAGTGGACAGAATGAAGCTTTGGCAACACCCAAAGAAATCAGTCGATTTTATAAATCTCCAGAAGCATAAAGAAGAATTTAATTTGGAACTTAAACATCGTTTCCAAGTACTTCAATCAATTTTAGAAGAAGAGCAAGATGTTACAGTAGTGAACAAGAAGATAACAAATACTCTACAAGAAATTGCAAGGACGATAGCTGGTGAAGCACCAGTAAAGTAGACAAAGAAAATAACAGAAGAAACAAGAAGATTGATGAAGAAACCCAGAGATTTGAAACTGAAGAAAAACTATCCTAAATTATGAATTGAATATGCAGAATTATGTAAAACGGTAAGAAAATGTGTTACAGAAGATATCAGACAATTTAACTGTGATCTTGTAAAGAAAGTTCTAGAAGATAACAAAAGTTTAAAATCATCTAAACGCAAACTGTGTGTTAAAAGAAAAGGTATTTTTGCACTGAAAATGGCAGATGGAACAATCACCAAAATCAATAACGAAATTGTACACATTGTCGAAAAATTCTATAACGATCTATATAAATGTAAAGATCAAAGGGAAATCAACCTACATTATCCACGAGTAAACATAACAGAAACTGAAAAGATAATCCCAGTGATGACAGATGAAATTGTACAAGCCATTAGATGCATGAAAAAAGGTAAATGCCCTGGCGAAGATGGAATTACAATTGACTTTATCAAAGAAGCAGGAGAAAAATTTGCAAAAATACTAGCCTTACTGTTTTCTAAATGTCTCGAGAAATCAGATGTACTAGAAGGTTGGAATAATGCTGTGATGGTGCTTTTACAAGAAAGGGGAGAGGGAAAACATTAAAAACTACCGTCCAATCAGTTTACTGTCAGTGATTTATACAATTTTCACCAAAGTTTTAACGAAAAGACTTGAATCAGCTCTGGACTCAGCTCAACCTAGAGAACAAGCAGGATTTCGAAGTGGATTTAGCACAATGGATCATAGTCAATCAGTTAGGGAACTTATAGAAAAACATAAAGAATATAATTTACCTCTCTGCCTTGCCTTTATTGATTATGAAAAAGCATTTGATTCGGTCTACACATCTGCAGTAGTTGATTCGTTGAAGGACATTGGTATAGACAAACCTTACATCAATATCATAAAGAAGATTTACAAGAAAGCAACGGCCACCATCCATTTGGACAAAGGAAAAGCGAAGATCAAGCTTGTAATAAGAGGAGTAAGACAAGGAGACACCATTTCGCCTAAGCTTTTTACTGCTGCCTTAGAAAGTATTTTCAAGAAGCTGGATTGGGAAAACAAAGGGATTAGAATAAATGGGGGATATTTAAGCCATCTCCGGTTTGCTGATGACATTTTAATTTTCAGTAATAGCCCTGAAAAATTGGAAAATATGCTAAAAGATTTGGCAGAAGCTAGCATTAATGTGGGATTAAAAATAAATTTGGAAAAGACTAAGGTGATGTCCAATTCATTTGCATCAAAAAAAGAAAATCGTCTACAACAACACTGAGATTAAAGAAGTGTAAAGTCATGTGTATCTTGGGTAGGAAATATCATCGGACAACAGTATCATGAATGAAATCAGTAGAAGAGTAAGAAATGGAGGGAGTGCTTTTGGGAAGAACAATATTATTCGGACGAGTAACATGCTTCTTTGTTTGAAAAGAAAGGTGTTTAACCAATGTGTTTTGCCTGCACTAACTTATGGAGCAGAAACATGGACGCTAGCAAAACGGATGGTACAAAGATTACAAACAACACAGCGAAGTATGGAAAGATGTATGCTAGGCATAACCAGAAGGGACAGAAAGAGAATAACTTGGATAAGAAGTCAGACGAAAGTTTTTGACATCATTGAGAGACTTAAACGGCTAAAATGGAAATGGACTGGGCACATTGCAAGAAGACAAGATAAATAGATGGAACACAAACACCCTAGAATGGCATCCCAGAGATGTAAAACGAGAAACTATACTGTCCTCAAGTAAGAGGAGTGACGAAATCAGAAAAGTGGCTGGTGTTAATTGGATGACTAAAACACTAGACAGGAAACAATGGAAAAATCTGGGGGAGATCCAGCAGTGGATTGAAAGCGGTTGTTGTTGATGATGATAATCAATAACAACAATAATAACAATAGTCTATAAAATATAATATCACAGTCAATAGTTAATAACAGTTTATTGTTTTTTCAATGATATTGGCCGAGTAAAAATTTTACATAGTATAGAATTTAATGTATTATTGTATTAAGAAAGAAAGTATGCTAAGTCGAAAGATAAAAATAAATAAATAAATCCAATGGATTAATATAAATACAATGTATTCACAACCAATATAATATCAACAATATCTTTACAAATTTTGACTCTTAAGATGTAGAATTGAATCTTTTCTACATGTGGTTTATAACTCAGATATCAAATAAATAATAAGAAAAATGGACTAAAGAATAAGACGAGTAAAAATAAAAAATAAGAAGAAAAATGAATTTGTTTATAATTAGCTTTTTATTATTAAATAATTATTAGAAAGAATTAATATTTTTTTTTATTATTTATTGATTAAAATTTGACAAAAGTAATTTATTAAATTAAGAGTTTAACAAAGGTGTTATTGTGATGTAAGCTAAGTGAACTACCTCCATTTTCAACATTAACGGAAGTTCTTAAACTTAAAATAACCAATTTATGACTGCATAAAAAAGTTAATTTAAGCAAAAAACCTCAAGCAAGTAAATATTCATGTTGCGCATCCAAGTATATACTTCTAATGTCGAAAAGAAAGTTGTTTACCAGCTATTGTAATCATTATTTTAAATAAAAGTTTTTTTTTTAAATATAATTAAGCTATTGTCTTAACTTTAGTTTGTTGGTGTTGTGGTCGTTGCTCATGAAACATCTTGAATTCTTCAGGTGGAAAATATGGACGTAATCTGGAAACATAAACAATATCCGAGTTTCGGCCAGTATTAAAATTATATTTATCAATTTCATAGGTGAAATTTGACAATTTATTAAGTTATTTTATATGGTCCTGAAAAGGTAGGTTCAAATTTTCTAGTATATGGGTATTTAAATTCTTCATAAATGACAAGATCTTGTACTTTTAGAGGGGATTCTACATAATTTCTATTATATAATCTTTTATTCTGCATATGAAATTCACTAGTTTAAGGTGGCCATTAGTTTAAGGTCACTAGTTTAAGGTTATTAAAAAAATCAGCAAATTAAAACACAGATTTCAAACACATTGCTTTTGAAATTACTTTTGAAAAGTACTTTTTTTTTTTCTATTCGACGGTATAGAAATTAAAATTTTGCAATGCCTAAAAGTTAGAAAAATTATAGTAAAATCGAAGTATATTGTTCAGGTGGTTGCCACCGTCAATATGACGTCAGCGTTACATTTTTTACTTTATACTATATAATAGATAAAACGATTGTTTTATTTTTTTTTTTCACATTTTCAAATATATTTTTAAAGTAAAAATATATCTTTTTCAAGATCATATCTCTAAAATAAATTATTAAAAGCAAAGAAAATAAGAAATATCTTGGAAGAATTCAGTGGTGGTAACAGGGGTTGGAAGAAGAGAGGGGGGGGGGGGGGGGGGGCACTAGATTATTGTTTTGCCTCGGACCCTTTATAAACACTAATTATTGAGAACTAATTATTGAGTTTTGCTTTTCTAAAATACATAAGAGAGAAAGAGTGAGAGAGAGAGAGAGAGAGAGAGGGGGGGGGGAAGATAATAAATGTAATGTCTTTCAAATGTTTTCTTGCACTGTTACATTTGAAAGCAGAAATCTTTCACGATTCATCACTATTAATATGATAATTAAATTATCTTTTTGTATAAAAAAATTCACTTTTTAAAAAATTTCTAAACTGCGATATTTATTTCTTATTCTCAGGTAACTTAAAATTAATTCATAAACACTTTTCAACTTAAGTTGGAAAGTGTTAAGAAAAAAAAAATTGTTTGATTTTCTCTTGAGTGGTTCTTACACATTCGTAATTAAAAATTTGCTTCTTTCCTCACCAACATATTTTATTCTTAAGGTGGTTCTCAAATTCCCTGCTCAACAACACGAAACTTTGTCACATTTCCTGGATCATTTTTAAATGTAAAGGCATAAAATTGGCAGACCTGACTATTGAAGTGATTTGGAATTGAATGGTGTTTTTTATTTTTCGATAAATAAAATACTTATCGAGTTATAAGCGACTGTTGTCACGTGACGACGTGTTTTCTCTTTTCGCATGATGTCGCGTCCGAAAATTGTGTTCAAAACGCCGACTTTGACAACATTTTCTGAAGATCATCTGCCTTTACCAAAAAAAAAAAAAAATGGAAAATACCATTGGATTACATAGTTTCTGAATAAGATCACCTGTCAGTTTTATGAGTTTCCGAACAAAATTGAATTCAGAAATGTGTCAGAAAGCTACTCCCTTGGATTTGAGAAAATTCTTAAAAGAAACCCTAAAAGTATTAAAAATTTTAAACGACGCTTTTAAAAACTTTTTTTATCATATTTACTAGCCTTTTGGTACAGAAGAACTACGTTTTTAACACAAAATATAGATAAAAATATGCTCAAATTATAAAAAACAGCAACAAGCTTTTGGATAAAAACTGTTTTACAATCGGGGCAAAAAATTAACCACGCTTTATTTTACGTAACAATATAACCCTATCATAAGGAAAAGAAAAGAAAATAACACAATATGAGAATTAACATCTGTCAGCGGTATATTGAGAAAAATCCCATCTTTCCAGATAATGCGAGATCCGGGAAAGTGATATAAATGTTTCAAAGGCTTTTCGAGATTCCTGTTGAAATTCGGCGCACATACTTCAGGTAAGCTAAACACTACCTACCTTTTTCAATTTTGATTATACTCGCTGTACACTATTGCATTTCATTTCTTTTCAATACTCTTTCGTGAAGGATGCATTCAATCCCAGTTTTGAATTCAAACATTATTCTCAGTTAGGGAATTTTGCAGATCCGAGGGTGTGTGTGTGTGTGTGTGTGGGGGGGGGGGGGGGGTTATATAGAGTTCTGGTGGGGAATTTAAATTTTTAGACCATTACCAAGAACAAAATCTCAAATCTTCAATATGGAGGGAGGGAGGGGGGGGGCGGTATTTTGATGCTCCTGGGTTGGGAGCCCCCTGGTCCAGCCCATGAATTCATCACTGTCTCAAACCTAAATTCGCTACTCTTTGACGAAATCGTTTTCATTCGTAACTACATAACACTTGCAAATATTCTTACTCAGATACCAAGAAATCGAACAGCGTTTTTCATGTTCCCATAAAGGCAAAATTATCCTCTAAAAAATGTAGTCAAAGTAGGCGTTTCAAGCCGATTTTTGGACACGTCAGCCATGTAAAAGTTGTTGTGAAGGAGCATCAAATGCAATTTAAAAGACAGTATTAAATTTATAGGAAATTGAAAAACGGCTTTGATGATGGTTTGACTCTTAAACAATAATTAATATGTAAATATTGTGCTTTTGCAGATGGCCGCAAATATGTCGACTATTCTTAATTACCTTATGAAAACGATGGTTGTACTATTAAAATTGCATCACTAATTAAATTCTGGGAAATATAGAAATACAGTAGAAACCGCTTACAACAAAGCTGAAGGGAGTGTCAAAATATTCGTTAAATGCATACTTTATTATCACCATTTTTTTTCTTTTCTTTTTTTTACTAGATTAATAACTATATTAAGGATTTTAAGTTTATCTTCGCTAATTATGCGCTATTCGTTCATACAGCGTTTAAAACAATGTATAATAACGAAAGCGCCTGTTTAATTTTTCATGAAGATTTTAAAATTTCTAATTAAAGCTTACTTAAGTTATAGAGACTTGAAAGTCATCATAAGAGTTCCCGTTTTGAGATTTTATCAATGATTTGGTGATGGTATAAAAATAAGTAAATAAGTACGTTATTATTTATTTATTTATTTATTTTTGCCAAGAAAATCTATTTAGAGAAGAAAAAAAAAAAAAAGAAAACTGCCCAGTTAAACTGAGGGCATTGAGCTCACAGGCTATTCACACTAATTGTATATTATACTCTTATTTCAAAGAATTTGAAATAAGACACTCGAAAAATAAAGAAATCAACAATATATTAAGGGGGTCATCCCCCCGTTAACCCCCTCATAGTTAACTAATGAACCCCTTAAACTAATCAGGGAAGTCTCTAATTACAATGAATATATATATACAAAATTTGAAGAAAATGGGATAATTCTGCATGAAAAACCCATTTATCTAAATTAAGGGGGGATTAGCCCCCCCCTTTCCCCCTTTATACTTAACCAATGAAACCCCAAAACTCTTCAGAGAAGCGCATTATCACAATGAACCTATATACAAAATTTGAAGAAAATCGGATAATTCTGCATGAAAAAATCATTTATCTAAATTAGTGGGGGGTTATCCCACCTTTCCCCCTTTATACTTAACCAATGAACCCCCAAAACTATTGACAGAAGCGCATTATCAAAATGAACCTATATACAAAATTTGAAGAAAATGGGATAATTCTGCATGAAAAACCTATTTATCTAAATTATGGAGGGTTAGCCCCGTTTCCCCCCCTTTATGCTTAACCAGTGAACCCCCCAAACTAATCAGGGAAGCGCCTTATCACAATGAACCTATATACAAAAGTTGAAGAAAATCGGATAATTTTGCAGGAAAACCCCATTTATCTAATTTGAGGGGGGTTAGGCCCCCGTTTCCCCCTTTATACTTAACCAATGAACCCCCAAAACTAATCAGGGAAGCGCCTTATCACAATGAACCTAAAAACAAAATTTGAAGCAAAACGGTTAATTCTATCAAGAGTTATCGCGTTACGTACATACATACATACGTACATACAGAACCGGCGGGCACATAAGCTCTCAGGCTTTGATAGCCTGTGAGCTAAAAAAATGTTGAAATTATCCTTTTATTGCTTCCTTTCTTGATCCATTTTAAACAATATAAAACAAACATTGATTGCAATAGAAATAACAAACTACAGAAAAATCTCGTTACTACGAATGGCACTTTAACGAATTTTTTAGTTTAACGAATATTTTTTAGATTGTTAAAAAACGTCCAATGCTTTCTCATTATAAAAATATTCACTTTAACGAATTTCATATTAACGATATTTCAAATTAGCGAATTTATTGAAAGCTTAAAGAGAATAGTCATTTCAGTTTTACGACTAATGAGTTGGCAAGGGAAAAAAAAATCTCCATTGTAAAACTAAAATTTGGAAGAAAACTTCCGTCGGAAATTCAATAAAGGGGAAGCAGAGGACTGTGACGAATGTGAAGGTGGTGATAATTGTCCATCAAGTATTGAAGATTGTGCTGTACGATCAAAAGGGGCTCTATCGATCATTGGAACTCTTAAAAATTAATTATCCCACCAAAATAATGTTACAAAAACATTTTATACGATTCTGAATAATACTGAAAGCGCAAAGAAAAACTTCTGATTTTTTGTAAAAAAATTAAAAGGAGCAGAGTGTTTTTTTTTAAGTCGTCAGGCATGTAAGATAAATTACAATTGCTTTATAATAGTTCGATTAAGATATTGATATTTAATGAACTTAATTATTATCTTATTTCTAACTAGTATGTTCACAATACTGTATTATTTACTATACTTTATTATTTATTATATTGTATATTTATTATTTACAAACATGTTTGCATATTAACCGAAATTTAATATAAGTGTAGTAATAATATATATTTTTATTCAATGTGCATGGAATAAAAAAAAAAGAAAAAGGAAAAAGAAAGAAAGAAAAACGAAATGGCCTACTGAAATTTCACATTAACAATTTTTTTAGTATAACAAATTTAATTGATGGTCTCCAGAAATTCGTTATAACGATATTTTACTGCATTTCTTTATTTTCAACGATCAACTGCTTTTGCGTTGATTGTATAAGTCAAGACGTTGCCCACTATGACGAAGTGGCTTCTGTTGCTGCTATCATATAGTTGACAGACAAAGCAGTTTTCAGTGTTTCGAGCCGTTTCGTTTCAGTTCGAGCCGATTCACAATTTTCAATCACGACAATTTTTGTTAATTTTATAGATTTTTAATTCAAAAAGCTCAAATGTTAGTTAATTTTAAACAAAAAAAAATCGTTTAAAAAAAAAAAAAAATTCGGTTGGTGCAAAAGTATGCTTTTTACGTGGACTTTTATTCAGTCAAACGCCACTAACTGCCGAAGTTGCACAGGGATGCAAATGCAAGTAATCTCGACGTTTCTCACTCCTTTAATGCCTACAGAAGAGGATGTGTACCAAAGATTTTGCAGGACAGATCGGGATCTTGACTTTACTATAATATATAGAAGAAACTGTTGAAAATTTCAAAATCCATACCAAATCAATAGGCTTCAAAAGTCAATTAATTTAAAACAAAAATAAAAGTAGGTTCAGAATATTGCTACCAAAACCAGAATAAAAATTACAACAGTATAAAAATTTGGATGTAACATTTTTTTTAATGAATTATTGATTTTCGGTTTTCCCCACTTCCCCCCCCCCTACTTTTCCGATACATTTCCTTCCAAAAAACGGTATTAAACGGTATGTGAGGGGCAAAAAACATATAGGGTTTCTCATGTTTGTGAGACTTATTGAACAACTCTAAATAGTTGACAAACCTTGGGAAAATATACATACAATTTTCATGTATGTCGTGGAAATTCGTCGTTTCGGCACACTGTACGTTGTAAAGACTGCTAATTCAAAATTGTTTTTATTTATTTTTAATTTCTCTATATTTTGAATGGACTTTAGAGAAAATTATACTTTAGTTATTCTCAACCAGTGTGCCGTGAGAGGATTTCCCGTGTGGGGCGATTCTAAAAGGAAAAAATAAATACTTAATAAAAGAAATATTTTCTAAAAAGGAAACAAAAATACTTAAATCGTCTTTGGTGCAAAGAATAGTTAATTGACCCTGACCCATGAATCACTCTACAGCTAAGAGTGATTCATCAATCTGCAAGTATAGATTCCAAGAAGATTTCTTTTTGTAATATATTTTTGGTATGAAAACTGCGTTATAGGTGATATTTCAGTTTTACAGTATTCCTTAAATGCGGATTAAAAAACAAAGGAAAATTATTACAATTTGCTAGGAAATTTTTTGAAAAGTTCGATTTATCCATTACTTCGATTGAATCGGTCTCGTATGATGCGAATTCTGCTATATTATTCAAGAAAGAAATTCCAACCACAACACTGTGAATTGAGATAGCAGAAGTTAAACACATCAAGGTTCACTTTTAGATAAGGAATTTGTAGTTATTGGGACTAGAAAAATGTCACTTGGGTCTTGAACTTCTGAGTGTGAAAACCCTTTTAGAGTTATATGAATCGAGTGAATTTTCTTGTCAGAATTTTACAATATCAAAAATTCCCATGTGCTTATTGTACATGAAACAAGAAGAAGCTTCATGTATGGTAATACTTAAATTTTCTTTCATATAATATTAACTAGAAATATTTTATTCTATATCGTATAAAAAATAACTACAAAACATTATTTATGTAATGATAATGGTATTTTTAAAACGATTTTAATTTTTGATAAACTAATTGTAGCTATAACTCCATTTTCTAATTTATACCCAAAAAGTAAATAAAACCGTTATATTAACCGGTAATTGAAATTATAAAAACCGATAAATTATTAACTATACTAAGTAGTAACTATAAGTAACTAAGTAGAAAGAAATCTGGCGAAGGGCAAGATTTTGGAACTTTGCCTGTGGTCCACAGCCGAGTCAGCAATTTTTAAAACGCTTGCATTTAAATTTTATTATTCTGTTTATAGAATATAATATTAAGCTAAACTAAGAATTTTTTTTATCAGCGCTTCCCGTGCAAGACATGAATATAAAAA
Organism: Maratus michaelseni; assembly: GCA_963931845.1. Lineage (NCBI taxonomy): Eukaryota > Metazoa > Arthropoda > Arachnida > Araneae > Salticidae > Maratus > Maratus michaelseni. Next base: position 407,663,317 of record OZ007590.1, on the reverse strand, counting down.
GCAACAATTATTATACAGGGTGATTATAATTAAAATCCCACTTTAAAAAAAAAATGCTGTAAAAGAGGAACCACTGGTCAGAATGACTTCAAATTTGAACTGAATGTACTGGAAGAAGGGGGAAACGGTATGGCATACGCAAAAAAAAGTTCCAAAGTGTATCAGTAGATGGCGCTGTAAGCGGCATACTATGCAAATTAATAGACACTCATGCGCAATTAAAAACCTAATCATTATGTGCTTTTTATGGGGGTTTTGGCCCAAGGACAGTTAAAAACCGATTTTTCCCATCCAATGTGGTACGACCTTGCCGTGGTGGATGGACTTTCTACTAACATAACAGTATCACAACTGTTGACTGATTTGGAAGTCATTTTTTTTTTCGTCAAGCAACCGAAACACTCATGCACATTGAAGAGTACGGTTGGTTTACTGTGCAACTCATGCCAAAGCCGTCGTATTTCGATTAAAAATGTCACTTGTAGCCGAATCCACTTTTACAGCGCCATCTATCGATACACTTTGGAACTTTTTCTTTCTTATGCCATACTGTTTCTTCTCTTCTTCCAGTATATTCAGTTCAAATTTGAAGTCATTCTGACCAGTGGTTCCTTTTTTTTACAGCATTTTGAAAGTGGGACTTTAATTGTAATCACCCTGTACATTAAAATATAAATTTCTACCAACATTTTACAAAATGGAGACTTGAAAAACTTTATTATCTTTTCCGTAGAGATGAGCTCGGGCTCTTTTTTCGCGGCCTGAGCCCGTCCGAGCTGGATATTGAAAGTACCAAAGTACGTAGTAGAAATTTGTTAATAACATTTTAAAATTGTTTCAAGATTAATTTTATCACTTAAAAATATCTTCTGAAATATAAACAATTATTAAAATTTTAAATCGATTCATGATTTTCAAATCTGTTTAAAATTGCAAATTTGTTTTATTTATATCCGATCGTTGCAGAAATCTGCAAAAATCGCAATTCTTATTCTTTTAAAATATTATTCTACAACTATGGCAGAACGATGTGAGTTCTGTTTTCTAGTAATTCAGAAATCGGACTTCAAACAGAAGGATAAACAAAAGCGATATCCCGTGGCTTCTTTATGGTATTAACACTGGCCGTGCCAAAAGCTTTAGAATCAGATAGAATATTTATATTTAATATCCCACCAATAACAATCAATTCCCTTCAAACTAATTTTTAGAGGATTGTAAAACACTTTCAGACATTTAGATTACATTCTTCTTTTTCAAATAACATCTGGCAAGGTGTTTTTTCCCTTTTTTGCAATTTCGGAATTATCAGAATTTTCCCTTTGTGTCCGAGCCCGCAATTATATAAATATCAAGGCTCGGACTCGGGCTCAGGGCGTCTCATCTCTAGTTGCTAGTTATCCCATTAATTAATGCATAAATTCATCTAAATTTACGTTTCGTATCGGCCAAGTTATCGTCGTAGGACTATAGCTGCAATCGGAAATTTGACACAGACATTGAATTGCCAAAAGCTCTGCTATTCCTTAGAAAAAACCACCTACCTATTCTCAATATACAAAATTTAGATGAATTAAAAGATGACAGTAATTTGTTATGAGAGATGCGCATTTCACGAAGGATTGCAAGAAAATATTAATTAGTGATTTAAAAAGAATGAACATTTCATGCCATTCCTTCTGATGTATTTTACCTTTTCGTTATTTTTTTTTCAGCAAATATGAAGATCTTTGTGATTTTCTTTCTCGTTGGTTTAGCTTCGGCATCGTTCCACGAAAGTAAGAACTTTCCCTTATTATTAATATCCTTACTATTTATATACTGACAGTATGTATAGGTAATTAATTTCCCCAAAATGAGAAAAAAAAATTTCAATGGATAGCCGTGGCGGAGAAAAAGGATATACCCTAACTAACACTGCCACAAATCATTGTATAAAAATGTGACTGGTATACGATTAGTAATACAGTATCCTAATTAATGCTATGTTTCGGGGGTCATCTACATATGGAAATCGTAACAAACTTGAAAAATTTCTATTCTATAACATCTAATTTTGACGTCATTAACTGATTCTTCGGTATACATTTTATCTTCTGCATTTGGTCAAGTAGTTAAGAATTATGCATGCAATACAGATTTAAAAATTGGAACTTCTGAAATTCATTTTTAATCGTGGCAAAACAAGTTGCAATGCAGATAGTTTGCAATGAGCTGTAATTTTGAGTTCGCATATTTGAAGCTTCTAAAAATCGATTTCTATTAAAAAATTCATAGGTTTCATCTATTTTTCGAAAAAAATATAAATTGTAATCTCTCTATATATTTTAATAGAAATCGATTTCAAGAAGCTAGCATAAGTAAGACGTTATTACTAATCGGTTGGCACCTGTCACATTTTTATATGATGATTTGCAGCAGAGTTAGTAGGAGGGGTATCCTTTTTCTCCATGACTGTAGAAGCATATTATACAGAGTGTCCCAAAAAAGTTGAAACGCGCTTTCATTTTTCACACGTTGGAGATAAGTAGGCAATGTAAATTGCAAAAATGTTCAAAACAAGGTAGGAACTAATATCATATTGATGAAATAATCCTGCCATTGATTTTCAAAACGTTACACTTTTTTAATTTTTATACGATCCCTCGATCTCAAAAGTTATGTTTAAAAATATTTATCCATGCTCTGACAAGCAAAACAATAAAAATTTCATTCTTCTACGACAAAACACCCACCGAGTTAAGATACGTTGAATTTTATGAAATTTTGGAGCTCTCCGGCACTAAAAACAGCCAGAAAATATTTTAGTGCCGAAAAGCTCCGATATTTCATAAAATTCAACGTATCATAACTCGGTGCGTTTTGGTCGTAGAAGAATGAAATTTTTACTGTTTTACTTATCAGAGCATGAAGAAATTTTTCTAAATATAATTTATAGGACCCAGAGACTGTGTAAAAAATGAAAAAGTGTATTTTTTTTAGAAAAATAGTGGCAAGAGTCTTTCGTCTACATAACCTTAATTTCTACCTTATTTTGAACACTTTTAAAATTTACATTTTCTATGTATCTTCAATAGGTAAACAATTAAAGTGCGTTTCAATCTCTTTGGGACACCCTATAACCCTGTAAATACATACAAGATAATAATTATGAATGATTGCTGAGGTTTGCAATAATTGCCACAAGTAGTGCAAGTGAAATAGAAACAAAGAGTGTCTATGCATTTGATAGCATAACTCTCCAAAACTGCACACATACCTACAAATGTTTGATTTAGGGTTCTTAAAGTAACTGTATACAAATATCGACAGCGACACGATAGTCCATCCAGGACCATATTATATCATAAGGGCGAACAGGACATTCGCCTCGGGCCCCCAAAGCTAAAAATAAAATATTTTTACTTAAAATGAGTACAAATTTCAGCTACAAAAATTATATGGGGGGGAGGGTAACTAAATGTTTACCGCAGGGCCCCATAAAAAGTTATTTGAAACCTGAATTAGAATTGGGCAAATTTTTAATTACAATTATCTGCAATGTAATTACAATTTAATTGTATGCAATTAATTATAGTTAAAATTACAGGTCGTAAAAAATTCTTTCATAAAAATTTGCCTAACTCTGCCCTGAATCCATCTCATCCAATTCTTTTCGCAGAATGTAGTGGTGATGTTGTCAATGGGAGTTCTGATTTGACGATGTATAAACATACAATGAAAGCAACTTTATGAGTGCATTTCATACTGTCCTGAGAATAAGTTACATAAACCTCAACAATCATTTATAATCATTCTGTATATATGTTTGTGAGTGTGTGTGCGGGTTTTCATTTAGATTTTTCTTTTGTTAGTGTTGGACGATGCCAGCCATGAGCTGGTACTCAGCTTTCTGGAGGGGATGGAGAAAGCTCCCTCGCTTGCCGAACATTTGGGAATAGAACACAACGCAGAGACTATGCAGTAAGTATACTGTTCTATCCTCTCACTTCGTAAGAAGCTATTTGTTTATACCAGGTCTGTCTAATCTTTCAGTGAGCAGGAGGAAAACAACGACGGGTGCCATTATTCGTATGACTCAAAACATACAACAATAGTAACTCACTATTTAGAAGTGGTTGCGATATACACATATAGGATTGTACATATATCTCAAAGTGGTAGCCATAAGACCCCTTACGATTCAAAAACTCGTTGTACAGATAGTTCGCAGAAAAACATAAATAGTAAATTTAGAGTAAGAGTTACATTTTTCTGAGAGGAGGCTTATCTCAAAAGTTTGCAGAGAAAGAAGCCAAAATCTTAATTGAGCCTACAGTGTAAAAACGTACAAATATTATTGATTTTACTGAAAGCATCCTTTAAAATAGAATTTTATATCATCATCATCAACCGTTTTCAATCCACTGTTGGACGTAGGTCTCCCTCAGATTTTTCCATTGTTTCCTGTCTAGTGCTTTAGTCATCCAATTAACACCGGCCACTTTTCCGATTTCGTCATTCCATTTTACTTGAGGTCGTCTTCTTGGTCGTTTTACATCGCGGGGATACCACTGTAGGGTGTTAGTGCTCCATCTATGAACTTTTCTTCTTGCAATCTGCCCAACCCATTTCCATTTTAGTCGTAATTAACAGGAAACATTCGAATGGGTGATACGAAAACTTGCAAAGGGATTTCGCCGTGTAGACAACCCCGGTTGGTTTATACTGTCTCTCAAGGGCTTTTGGCCCATTTTAAATTTCGCCTTGAAGAAAAGAACAATTATTTTCAGAAAGAATATGTTTGAGCAGACTATACACAGACCACAGCCTACGAAAGAGACATATCGCGATGCTTAAACCCATCTTGGCTGTCATGTGATCAAGATAGACTGCTTTCCACCAGTTGTTGAACTGCCGTGTAATCCTGGTAGGCTGAAAAACAGCCGAGATCGGGGGAATACTGTGGCCTATTTCTTTCGTTTGCTGCTACACAGACGATCTAAAATTATATAAAAAAATATGTGTTGTATTTTTTCCTGTTTTTCAGGGCCGAGGACGAGATCAAAACGGAGCTCGGAAAGAGGCTGAAAGAGGGGATCGAAAAGATCTTGGAGAAAGTGAAAGAAGCCGTTAAAGATGGGAAGGAACTGAAAGAGGGGATGCTGGATAAGGTAAGGCATTTCTCTGTCTAAATGAGCCACAAAACTAAGAACTCGCAAAATTAATCCAGTAATTGAGAAAAATCATTATTTTCCATTACTTCTACTTTCTAATATGGCAAAAACATAAATGGCATTAAATGTGGCTGGTATTCAGTAATAAGCAAACAATAAATTGCATTTGACCATGTAGTAACATCTTCATTTAAAAGAAAATAATACTAATGAAGGGTAAGTTTGTTAGTGAATGAGCTGATTCACGTAAGCAAGGCCTCGATCACCTGGTGATTCATAGAAGGTGTAACTATTATCTAAACAATATATTTAAGCCTTTTGCTAAGAGCACACACATATGAATTAAAAAAATACTGCTAACGTGAGAATTTTGTACGTTTCTCTTTCTGTTGCAATTTCATTCTTGGGACACTTTTAATTTAGGAACTATTAACTGTTTCCTTTCTAGCCTTCTAAAATTCATACCAAAAAAAATTCGAATTTTTTTTAGGAACTACAACAAGATCCTTCGACATAACACATCCAATGCAGAAAGTGTATGTATAAATAATAGAACTGACACATCAACAACTGATAGTGATAGACATATCAATAGCCTATACTTTCAGAAAGAATCATATAAAAATATTGAAATGCAAACTAGAAATTTGTAGAGAACGCTTCCATTGGTTTAACATTAGCTTGCGAATATCGTATGCTGAAAATTCAAGCTCTTGATATGCAAGCTCTATTATTTTTCATGACAAATATCGCGATAACTGTGTAACCAAATACAATAGAATCAGGTTCGACTTTGCAAAATAACCTAAATAACAAGCCTCTCTGAAATCCATTCAGCAGAAGCTGTCATGTCTCTTTTCCATGGTAAGGGTTCCCCCACATGCAGTATTCATAATATAACAACTCTATTTTCAACGGATGAAAATAACAGTAATAAATGGTCTTCCATAATTCTAATCCACAACCCAACACTCGTTAGAACAACGATTTTTACTTATTAATGCGGTGTTTAAACATAAATGAACTAAGGCAGCAGCAAATACACCGAAAAAACCACAAATAATTTCTTTTCTAAAGTCTCTGTGGTCCAGTTGTAACCTTTTTTATTACTTTTAAGATTTCAGAGCAAAGCGAACAAAGTTAATAAAAAAAATTCCCTTCAAGGGATATGGCAAGCATTTGTGGGGCCCTTCTCTCGGCAGTCGCAGTGGACATTGAATAACATCAAATAAGCCGACAAAGCACTCTAACTTGTCGTTAGAGGGACAAGTAACAGTGTCTGTTGGATAATATCCTCTACCGCCAAAACTTAAAAGTACCTTAATGTCTCCTCTAACCTCACACGCTCCTGAGCTACGGATTTGACTCCTCTGGTTACACGCAGTAATCATTAATGAAGCATCATCTTCAGTGCCCAGTGTCGCGTGGGAGGTATGTCTCCGGCAGAGAACTCGAACGTGATATGTAATTTAAGGAAGTTTGACCATAGTGTGTCTCTTTCTACCCCACCCCCTGTCGCGTTTTCCGGCTGAATTTTGTAAGTTTTTAAAGGGTCCGGGAGGGACATCTATCCTCTACAGATCTGATTTTCCAGTCTTAGCAGTCACTCCTAGGCATTCAAAAAAGCAACTCTGTCACAAAAAGATTAAAAAATAAAGCAAACGCAAATCAAAAGAAGAATGAACAAACTTATGAATAATCTACAAAATTCAAATGTTTTCATCAACAATCAATCATAAAATCAGGCTTTAGTTTCTAATTATTCCTTTCTATCTGTTTCCTAAGTATAATTCTTGTTGAGTACAAATTAACCATTAAACGTTATTATAGCTTTAGTTTTTCATTGCCAGCTGAATGAACTTCGTGAAAAACTGCGCAAAATCAAAGGTGAGCTCGGGGAGAAAGGCAAAGAACTGATGCGTGAGATCAAGGAACAAGCCAGGGATTACTTGAAGAAACTCTTGAAAAAGTACGGACTCGAAAAGAGAGCTACAGATGACAGATTCGAAGAAGTTCTTGCTGAACTCAATTACAAAGACATGCTCAGAAAACTGAAAGAACACGTAAGTTTCACAAAGCCTTTCAATATTAATACGTACCAAGGGATTCAACACGGGCTACTACCTAGGTTTCAAAACATCATACTGCTCTATGTACAGAACATAGGTGTAAATGATAGTTTTCCACTGAAAACTCTAACAATTTTTTTTTTAACATTTAATGTATTTTTTTTATAGATTACCCACTAATTACACCAAAACGAATTATCATGTGATAGATTGCAAGTTATTTTACATTATCGAAACAAACAAATGTTCACATTGTTGAGATATGGATTTTTAAAAAATCATGCTTGAACATTATGAAAGCATGAAGAAAATTTTTGTAAATATAATTTATAGGACACAGAGACGGTATAAAAATGTCAATTTCTTATTTTAATATGTCTGCAGCCCCTTGCAAAATAAATGCCATACGCTGTACTTGATTTCTATACTTTTTGTAATCAGAAGTATCTTTATATATCATCAGCGATTTAATAGATAATCGCCAGAACCCTTATTTTGAATCACCTGGTATATGATAATAATGCAACTTTTGTAAAGGATTGTATGTTTATATTATATATGTACTATATTTATGTATTTATTTCTGTTTTTTAGCTTAAAAAGACCGTAGATCCTGAACTGTTGAAGGAAAAGATCGAGAAGATCTTTGATCAAGGATCTGAAGTAAGCATCTTTTTTACTGTTTTCAAAATTGTAATTACCCATAAAAAAAAAAAAAAAAAAGCATCAATCATAGATTCCAAAAACTTGCCAACATTTACAGAATACTTTAACAAACCTTCGCTGTTTAATGACGTAAATAAGATACCTAAGTAAACATTTTAGAAAACACAAAACACATTTAAAAACCAGCAATTTCAGCAATTACTGTCCATAGTCAGAAAAGTACTCCAATTATTTTGTGCAGCCCTGTATATAATATATAGAATTGTATATGTGCTATAGATTTGTATATACTCTATATATTATGCTATAATTTAGTTTAGTAAGAAAACACATACAGTTGAAAATTCACCTTCAGCAACTTCTACCAATAGATATAAACATATTTGAATTCTTTTGTACAGCTCTGTATATTACCTTAAGATTTTATACACGCCACATATTAAGCAAAAGTTTAATTCAGGCAAAAACAGGCTTAAAACTACTGAAATCACACATCCAGAAATTATCATGCGTGGGCGGCCATGTAGCCAGTTCTTTGTGCGGTTCCATAAATGATTTTTATTATATTCTACAAACATATCTTAGTATACTAAATATAGTTCACTTACAAAATGCATAGCTCGATTAAAAAACCCCTTAAAGCAATTTACGCTGATCCACAATAATGCTTATGAATTCTTTTGTATAACCCTGTATATGATCTACAGCATTTATACACACTACATTGTAAGCAAGAATTTAATTAAACTTAAAAATGCATACCTAACTGAAAGCGCCCTTCCAGCAGTAATAGCTAACTTCAGATACACTACTGTATCTGAAATCTTTTGTATGCCCTGTAAATGAACGATCAATGCTCTGCACACCATATTCCATATATCCACCATACTCTTTTAGTAAACCTCAGTAATGTATATCAATTTCATTATATTTGAAATAAGTGTAACACCATTAAATACTCTGCAAACAGTTTTTCCCCATAGACACATAGACATTTACACTCCATATTCTACAGAAAGCATGTTTTAGTGAACCTCAGAAATTGATATTAATTTCATTATGTTCGTCATAGAGTAGCATGACTAAAATGCACAGCAAACGAATTTTCCTCATAGACCATAATATAGCGAACAGACAAACCGAATTCATAAACACCTTTCAGTTATGTTGGAAAGTATTAAAAACCAGTTACTATTCAACTTATTTTTTTTCCTTCTTCACTTCAGATTCTTCGTCATCTCCTGAAAACCCTCAAAGAAAAAGGCCGAAGGAAATTAGAGATCCTGATCGATGCTTTGCTGGGTGATGATGACGAAGATGAAGACAGGGAATCCAGATCCATCAAAGATTATTGGGAGAAAGTAAAGGATTACTTCAGAGATCTGAAGATTGACCTCCAGGAAAAGTACATGAAGTTTGGAGAATGGGTGAAGGAAGTCATGAGCAAAGGACTGGAAAATTCCAAAGACAGGATGGAAAACATAAAAGCCATTGCCAAAGAGGTAACTATACAAAATCTATCTACCTGCATTATTATGCTATTAAGGGAGGATATGTGTGTAAAACCATCAAATATCCAATTTTTTTAGCCCAATAATATTCTGTGTTTCTTTCTGTTTTCAATACTGTCTTGCACACTTGCCAACAACCCACTAATCTCCCATAAAATGTGGGTTAATTTGACCCAGGTTAAACGCATTTCAAACCGGAAGAAATCAAATAGGTCCCACATAGAAACATGAAATTATATAAATAATAAAACATCAACTAAATTTTCTGGTTCAAAATGTGCTTAGCCTAGGTTAAATTTAAACACATTTCACCGGAAAATATTTGGAGATTGGCAAAGTCCAAAAGGCCTTGTTTAGTGGTCAGTTAAAAGATTAAAAAATAAAAAAGTGCTTCTACAAGATTTTGTTTGTGTCATCTGTCAAAGCATCAATATCTCTTCTAAAAATTTTAAATACATTTTTCTCAAAATGATGTTTTTTTAACTGATAGGCATTATGAAAAAAAATTGTGTGTAAACAAATGGCTTATTGACCACTGGCGCTGGGTAACAAGGATTCTTAAACAAACTAGAGTTTACATTTTTTAAATTGAATGTAGAAATCTGCCTGATTTCTACATTCAATTTAAAAAATGTAAACTCTTGTTGTTTGATTAAGAATTCTTGTTACCAAGCACCAGTGCCCAACAGTCAACAGAGAGTATACGAATCATTTTATTGTTTTCAGCCTCCTGGTGATCAAATTTATTATATTTTTTATGAAGTTTGTTGTTCAAAGTTTATCTAATCCAGGAATGGTAAACTTATTGGCACATATGGCAATTTTTCTGGCACGCAAAAAATTTAAAGTTGAATAATCAATAAACAGATAAAATTAATTTTTCTTTTTGCTATAAGAATATAGAAATAAAGCTACAGAAGTAAAATTTTATTTAGCACATGCATACTATCGCAAACAACACATTTATAATTGGATGAATTAACACATTAAAACTTTTTCTTTTGCTATGCTTTTCTGTTCAACTCCTTACTATTTTGTTTTTATATATATGAATTTAAAAAAGTTTAATTTCTTCAGATGAATTTTATAAGACAATCAATCATAAGAATAAAATAACAAGTGGGCCCAATTTTGTTATGTATACGTATTACTAAAAATGACCAAATATGAATCAGGTGTAAAACATTCTCCATCAAATGTACAACAGCAAAATCTCATCAATAAATTTATTGATACATTTTTTATGCAATTTTAGTTACTATAAATTATACAGGGTGTCCAAAAAGTCTAGAAATGATCAAATAACTCGAGAAATATACATCAGATTGAAAAATGGAAAAATACATGTTCAATATTTAAAAAAAATCTATTTAGAGATATCAAAGTTGCTCCCCAACTCTGCTCCCTGGGGGGGGGGGGGGGGGGGAAAGGGGGCAACTTTGAAATCTTAAATGATAACCCCCTTCTTTTATTGCAAATTCAGATTCTACAAGAAAAAATATTTAACTTTTGTATTGAACATTTTCTTCAATAAATCGTAGATAGCGCTGTAATAGAGTAAAATGCAGTGAGAATCCTGTTTAAATTGAAAAGTCTGGAAATGGTTGAATAAGTCGAGAAATATACATAGAGTTGAAAAATGGAAAAATAAGTGTTCTATATTTCAGAAAAATCTATTTAGGGATATCAAAGTTGACATTTTTCTAAAATATTGAATATCCGATGTATATTTCTCGAGTTATTCGACCGTTTTCAGGCTTTTCAATGGCAACGATTATCACTGCATTTTACTTGATTACAGTGCCATCTATGATTTTCCGAAGAAAATGTTAAATACAAAAGTTACGTATTTTTCCCCGTAGAATCCGAATCTGCAATAAAAAAAAAGGTGTTACTATTTAAGATTTCAAAGTTGTCCCCCACTTTCCCCCTAGGGGGCAGAGTTGGTGGGGGCAACTTTGATATCCCTAAATAGATTTTTTTTTAAAATATTGATCATGCATTTTTCCGTTTTTCAATCCAATGTATATTTTTTGAGTTATTCAAGCATTTCCAGACTTTTTGGTCACCCTGTATATTGCATTAATGATAGGTTAAAAATTACTAAAATAAAAAATCATATTTTTTTTATTCTTTATTACTGTTACAGCTGTCACATAAATTATTCACAGTTTCAAATCGAAATTTCATTAACTTAAGTTTGATTCCAACATACAGAAAAATGGCAATTTCAGTTTTATTCTTAAATATTTATTGCATGAAAGCGATTGATTCTATTAACCAGTATTTGGTAAAAGCATCCTATGCAGCAATTTTTAAAAGTTTGGCAGTAAGAACGTTGATAGATATTTTTTGCATATGTACATATAAAGGTTCACCACCCCTGATTCTAATCTAATGGTGCTTTTGTTTTAAAATAGGTTATAATTTTTCTTCTAAAAACTTACAAAAATGATTTTAATTTATTGAACATTACACTGCAAAACGCCTGTTAAATTATCAAAACATATCACTAACCTGCAAAAAGTTACACAATTCAAAAATTACAAAAAAACATTTTGCGTATTATTTCACTAATGGGTGTGACTTGCAATAGGAAAAGTGTCATAAGTGCAGTTATCCAGAAAACCACTAGGTTACATATATGTGTCACTTTGCCACTGCAGAAGGAAGGACAAAAGGGATGGGGGGATAAACTTATTCAATCCTCTCTATCTCAACTAAATCTTCAATAAAAGTTTTATGCTTTTATGTAGACTTTTGCAGCTGCATACAGAGCTACGTGCTACAGTTTTATGTTACAGTAAAATAAAATTCAATCTTCTTTTTCTTCTCCCGTGAAATTAACATTTTTGAGTTGTGCCACTTTGCTGGAAATTGAGCGATATAACCCTGTTACATAAATTTATCTTACTTGAAAGTGCATTTATTTATTTATTATTTTTTCCAGTTTGCAAGACATGCAAAGAATGTGAGCAAAGAAGTTGCTGCTGAAGCCAATGAATTTTTCAAACAGTACAAGGAGGACTTGGGAAACATCTGGGAGGAACTGAAAGAAACTTTCAAAGAAATCAGGAATCGAAAAGACTGAGAGGATGACGATTGTTAGACAATAATAATAATAATAATAATAAAAAAACTACACTAACTTTCATGCAAGATTTTTAAAATTTAAAACAACATTTTTAACTCAGTGCTGTGAAACAAATGGCCTTACTACCCTATGTGATGTAAACTACATTTTTAATAAAACAGAAAACTTAGCAGCACCATACATTATAGATCATTTGTCTCTTTTTTTTTAACATTAGAATGGCCAGAAATTTTACTCAAATTTCACAAAAATAAATATTTTACACCACAATTTTTATTTAAAACTATTTAACTTATTTCTGTGTGGTATACATTTAACTTCTTTTATGAAGAAATTTCTGGTTCGAATCCAAATACATTTATTGGGTACCAGTCAAATTGACCACTACGGCCGTTCTAGTGTTAAATTGTGAAAGAGTGGATTTGATAAAGTGTAACTGATAGAAAACTCAACAGTTCTTGATTAAATTAAAAATAGATGAGAATAATAATTATTATTAAAAAAATAATTAAATGCAACATGAAGATAGAGATTCTAAAATCACTGTCTATTTTAAGAAATGCAGAACAGCTAACCTCACAAAAAAAATGTAATGAAATGAACATCAGAAGAAACTAGATTGGACTTCAATGAGAGTCACCATTAATAATGAATAATAAATGGTATTTAAAAATAAATAAATAAACAATATTCACCAACTAAAGCTAAACTGAAGTGTTATTATGTTCTGAATTTTAAATCACGATAAGTCTAATACAGTGATTCCCAAAATACATTATAAAAAAAATAAAAATAAAAGATGTTTCTTTATTTTGGAAAATATACTATAATCATGAACGAAAACATACAATAATCTCTTCCCAGTTACCCACGATTTCGCAAGGAATTCTTTATTTTAGGAACTTCAGAAACCAATCTATTTTTCAGAAATGAAACACTTATGAAAACAAGTTTCTTTTGCTGCCACAGATTTTCGGAAATGTCGAATTATTTTTATAGAGTATTAATAAGTTTTCTCAAACTGGTATATGATTTTTCAGCTGCTATCCATTCTCAAGAAAACATTTTCCTGTTCAACAAATATGTTTTACAGACAAAACATGATAAATGAACAGCATTAACATTAATGTTATTTCGTTATTGTTACTTGTATAAATTGAGTTACGCAGCCAAAAATGTTTAATTGAGAATGAATAGCGTCCGTAATTTTTTTTTTTCTGGTTTGAGAAAAATGATAAATAAATACAGTATAAAAAGTCTTTCTAGCCTGTACCGGGAGGAAGAGGAAGCTTTCTTATATCTTCATTTTAAAATTTTAGCTAATGTTACTCCAAAACAGTAAGCAAAGATGCAAAGAAGCCGATTACAGAAGATTCGTTAATGCTGAATTTGAATAAGAAATTCCCCAAATTTGTCAACTATAGACAAGTTGGCTTCATTTATGGAGACTTATTATTCTCACCAAATTTGGCAATATTTTGTCAAGTGTCGCCAAGCTTGGCGAGAATTTTACGCTAGTGGATAGGAATATAATTTTATGTGTATGATTGGGAAAATGATTACAACAATGAAAGATAATAATTTGCGAAAAATCACAGTTGCTAAAACTCATAAAATAATCCCTGATTTGTATAAATAATAATAGGAATAGTACAACATATCAATTTCATATTTTATGCTAAAATAATATTGAAACATTTCTTCAAAAGCATTAATGCATTTTCATAATAAAAAAAATTCTTCGTTTTTCACATTACTGAAAATTTGATTAAATAAACTATCTAGTTTTTTTTTCTTTTTTTCAGATGCATTATTTATATTTATTAAAGGATGTGCTATTCTATGCAGCATAAAAATATTTTTATTTAAAAGGCATTTAACAAGTAATTCTGTTACTTAATTTATATGTCAGCAGCACTTTATTGCATAAAGGCTTACTAGTTTATATAGAAAAATATAATAATATTTAACTGTACTTAATCAATACAATATACGAATTGTTTGTCTCTTACTGCTGACATCACCAACCAGTCAGAAGGCTTTCTACTCTAGGGCAATGATATAGGGCATATGTGTTCATTTCCATACAAAAAATATAAAATTGATATTAAAAATATAATTGTACTAATAAATAATTGTATTGATATATGGATTTTTTTACAAATTCATTTTTTATTCCAGATTCTAGTCAGGTTTTGCGGTGACAGATTTTTTTTTTTGTTGGGTTCAGGTCAACTTTAAGCAGAATTTTTAGATTTGGGTTGGGTACTCCTGCAGACTCTAGCACAAAGTGCCAAGTCAGACAAGTACTTCATGAACATCATCAGTTATCACTACTGATACACTGGCAATCAGTAGAAATACAACCAAAACATTTTGCAGAAGGTGCTGACAAAAGTTCTTGTGACGCTGTGTGCAAAAGAATGGGAAGTGTTGTGCAATTTATACATAACATAATTTTCTTGTTTTCTTTAAGAGGTGTCAAACAATTTTTCTAACACAACCACAGAAAATTCACACACTGGCCCTGCTTATGGTTACCTAGCCTAAAAATCATTGTGATTGAGAATGGTTCAAATCATGAAAAGCGTAGCAACTGCATAATGCTGTTATTTCAAACGATAAGTATGCAGAACTTGAATTGCTCAAGAATAAGTTACTGATTTTCAATTATAATGCATGCCTCATGCGAGTTCTAACTAAATACTAAATAGAGCAATAATTTCATGTACGAAGACAAATATGTTGCCAAACTGAACATTGTGTTCATCAGACTTCGAATTTAACCTCCAAATTGAAAAATCTTGTATGAAGACAGTTCTTTAACAGGTACCATTTCTGTACCTCCTATCCTCCGCCCACTTGTAAAAGTTTTCTGTGAAAATTATCTGAATTCACCAGAAGAAATGTATCTACATGTAAGTTAACAACCATTAAGTAAATGCACATTATATTTGATATGCTCATATATTTGACACAATGCAAAAAAGCTGTTCAATAGATAAAACTGAGATACCCCTAAATGCAATTTATTGCTTCAGAAATATAAGCTACTTAAAAATTACAAGCCTTTCAAGTTTAGATATTTATGTATAACTAGCTATCCGCCCGGCGTTGCCCGGGCCCGAGATAATAACAATCTCAATGCAAGGCGTTAACCCCCTTCATCCCCATACCCGCAAATATAAGGAATAATTTGTTCAAGAAAACCACCTGAATCTACATTAACGCGATCATTAAAAAAATAATTAATTTTTTCTGATAGTTAGAACATAACGAAGACACTACGCTAAAATAGCCGGCAGATGACAACACTTCCCATCCTCAATTTCAAATCTATATCTTAGTTATCTAAATTTTTGTTCATTAGTAAAAATTGGCAATTATTTCCTTTCATTTTCGCAAACTCAATGGAGGGATAGGCCAGAGAAACAGATCTCTTTGTAGTTCAGTTTTTAATGAAAGCAGATCCCTGTCTGAAACTTTCTGGGATTTATTTCACTGGCGCCAGCAGATTTTTAGCAGTTTTTTGCATAAATTAAGAAAAATTATGGGCCGAATTTTTCAAAATTTGCATAGACGGATGCAGAATTTTTTTTTTACATATGCTCAGAAATTTTCAAATTAATATCTTAATTAGTTTTCTTAAAATTCGCTAATTAGTAAAATAATTTCGAATTAGTTCATTTCCGCTTTCAAATGCAATGTGCCGATTCGTTTCTTTCGCCATTTTGATTTAAAAGATGTCATTTTAGAAGCGATGGTTAATGAGAATCTAATTAATATCTAGGCTAATTATCAAAATATTAAAATTCTGAGGGTCAGGTGCACCAAGAGAGGGTTTGGACTATCTAATTCTAAATTTACAGACTTCTAGGTACGCTAAATTTTCCTAGCCATCGCCAACAGACACACACACACACACACAGACAGACAGACACACACACGGACAGACACACACACAGAGCGAAACTTTATTTTATTAGTATAGATTATAAAACGAAAATAAATTAAATGAAAGAATCTTTACCAGATACAATTTTTAAAATATTTTTAATACAACATAAATTTATAACTATAAAACAAACTAACTTCAAAGTGCAAAGATATACATAAATAAATTATTTGTGAAAATTAAGTGTTGGAATAATTTTAATTGTGAAGAATCAACATGATAGTTTGCAGCATAAAGAAAACTTTACAAAATTACATCCTAATAAATGGTTAGCTTGAATGTAAATAAAAAATCAGTAGAATAACAAAAAAGTTAAATAAGAATTAAAGAACAGTAATCAAATGCAGTTACTTTCAGTAATTTACAAAAGATATTTTTGATTTAAAAATATAAATCAATGTAACTTTGATGATAAAACTGACAAATATACAGTATAATGAATAACATCATAGTGGACACATAGAGAAATTTATACACATTTTTTTAATGATTATATTTTAAAAATGCAATGTTAATATCAATGTGTTATGATAATGATAGACAGGAAGCATATTGTGGACATTTTATAAGAGTATGAAATTTTAATGATATGAATAAGTAATAATATTTACAGATACTTAAAAAGTACAAATGTGTATTAATCATTCATGAAATAATATCTAAAGAAAATGGTTTTATGTAAAATGGAGGGCTTGTGTGTAAATACCCCTATTTCATACTGAAAAAAAAATTCTCATTTAAAACTTTTAACCAGAAAACTTGATCTTACAAACTATGAGTAATTGTTGTTTTTAATAAAAAGAAACAAGTCTACTCGTGAAAATAACAACATTAAATTCAGCATATCACTAAAACTGATATTGCAATGAGCAAAATTTATTAGTGTATAAAAATAAATCTATACAAAATATTTAATAACTTAGAAGAAAAAAAAGTTTAAATAACATAATGTAGTAATAACAAATACAGAACAGACAAATATAATTTTAAAATAAAATCTATACAGATTCTAATTTTTTTCTTCTTTTTTTTTAAGTAACAAAATTATGCACAATGAAACAAATGCCACTTCAATTTTGGCATCTTAACTTGTAAACAGGATGAACTTTGTAATATAAAAAATGGTTGTTAATGGTTAAAATTTTAAAGTACTGATGGATGGTAGATCAGGCAGTTTCATATCTTTGATTTGCTGGGGAATATTCATGTTTTTAACAGCAGAAACAGCCCGAGCAGGAGCTGCAGACAAACCAGCCTAAGGAAGAGAAATATAAAAAAAAATTAAGCAATAAAATGTGCAAAGAACATTGCTCAATCAGTTTAAGGCTGTTAGTTCTCAAATTTAAATTGGCTAATTTCTGACACATTCCTAAATTCATTTTTGTTCATAAAAGCATGAGATTGGCAGGTACTCTTACTAAGAAACAATGAAATCAATTTTTTTTTCTTTTCATTTTTGATAAAGGCAGAGATTTTTCAGAAAATGTTGTCAGAGTTTGTGTTTTGAATAAAATTTCTGGATGTGACAGCACAATAAAGGTTGTTATGAGACAACAATCTTTTATAACTTAAAATATAATTAATTCATTTATTGAAATATGCAATAGACTATTCGATTCCAAATTAATTCAATAGTTCTGACAGTAAGTGTCATGCTTTTACATTTAAAAATGAGTCCATAAATGCAGTGTTGAATTCAGGTGGGGGGGGACATTCCCCCCTGGAGCATTGAAATGTCCCCCCCCCTCAGAAGATTTGAGATTGCAAGCTTTTAATGGTCCAAAAGGGACAATTCCCTGCACCCCCCACGGAACTCAATATTGTCCCCCTCCGCAGAAAAGTGTCTGAATTCAACACTGCACGGTTAGCCGGGCACAAGTGAAATATATATATATGTGTGTGTGTATATATATGTATGTATGTATGTATATATATGTGTATGTATATACATATATGTATGTATGTGTGTATATATATATATATATATATATATATATATATATATATATATATGTGTGTGTTATACATATATGTATGTGTATATTATGTTGATTAAAAAGTTTTCTGCCAATGGGAGATAATGGGGGATGGGAGCTTCGCACAAACAGCTGTCATTTGTGCGGTTGTTAGCTTTTCAGCCAACCAATTTTTGCATTCGAAAGCAGAGCACAGGAACTACATGACTGTGTAATTTGTTTGTTAAAAAATTATTATCTTGTGCTTCAAGAAAGTGTTTGAAACAATTATTTACTATGAGTTCCATAATCAACTCAGTGCGACTGAATGCCACAGAAAGATGTGTGAAAGTTTAGGAATCAATACTGTTTCTTATGATACAGTCGAAGTTTGGTTTCGGAAGTTTAAAGCTGGAAATTTTGACAGCGAAGATGAACCACGTTCTGGCCGCCCTATTAAAGTTGATTGTGAGCAGTTAAAGCAAGTCCTTGATCAAGACAGAAATGTTTCAACACGAACTATGGCATTAAAGCTTAACGTTTGCCAAAAAACAATAGTCAATGCTCTAAAATGCATAAACCTAATGTTTAAGTTCAACCGCTGGGTGCCTCATGAATTGACTGCTGAAGACAAGTACAGGAGAAAAAACTGTTGTTTGGCTCTGCTCAGAGATCAAAGGAAAGAGAACATTCTGGACAGAATTGTGACCTGTGATGAAAAATGGGTGTACTGCAACAATACAAGCCTTAAAGGAGGGTAGTCAGCACCTGGGGAATCAGCTGGCTTGGTTGCAAGACGTGCTTTAACTAACAAGAAGGTGCTCCTCTGCAACTGGTGGGATTATCGTGGAATTCTGTACAAAGAGTACTTGAAAAGCAGACAAACTATCAACAGAGCAATATACAGCAACATGCTAATCAAAGTTCGCGATGCCATTCGCGAAAAACGAAGAAACGAGTTCAGAAGGAAGCTGGTTTTTCTTTCAAGATAATGCCCGGCCACACATTAATTCGATGACCGGCTGGACGTTCTAAAAGTTGGAGTGGGATTTGATACAACATCCACCATAC
Organism: Maratus michaelseni; assembly: GCA_963931845.1. Lineage (NCBI taxonomy): Eukaryota > Metazoa > Arthropoda > Arachnida > Araneae > Salticidae > Maratus > Maratus michaelseni. The sequence continues at coordinate 407,643,840 of OZ007590.1, read as the reverse complement.
AGCCCAATATGGCACCTTCAGATTTCTATATCTTTTCACATCTGCAGCTGCATCTTGATGGCACATTCTTTCATTCAAATGAGGAGGTCATAAATGAGGTTGATGTCTTTCTGGATTAGTGCACACCACAATTTTTCGCAGAAGGGATTGAAAAGCTGCCAAAACGTTGGCAAACGATTGTAGATTGAAAGAGAGATTACTATCCTCATTAGCTTTGATGATTTCGTATCTTACTTATAAAAAAATCCAAAGGCGAGAAAGTGTCTGTAACGGTATCGGGCTGTACCACTCTGGTCTGCGAGCCGACCGTAGTTAAACGCCATGTTAGGCTTACTGAAAAATATATGCTAACACATAACCATTAAATGATAATTTTTTCTACTTGAAATAATGTCTGTTCAGCATATTTTCGTATAAAACATGTATATCATATCCAGTTATAATGTTTTAAGTTTTAAATTAAAAATAACAGATTAAACATCCGATTACCTGATGTAAACAAACGAATAATGTTGCCATTCAAAAATACAAATTCCATCACAAATTCCAAATGAATGACTCTTTGAACATTCTTTTAAAATATCCGATTATGCTCTTAAAATATTTGTAAAATCATATTAAAATCTTTAAATAATTTAAAGGATTTCTTTAATTTATTTCTGAAAGCATTTTTTTTTCTGTAAGTACCTTTTTCGCAGATAATGTTTGCGATGATACGGCAATGACTTTGACATAATTTAATTAACTTTTTGCGGAGTCTGACTTTCCAGTACTTACCAGGACTTTCCAGTTATACTAATGCCTTTAATAATGAATTTTTGTTTTTTTCAGGCATATTTTTAAAATAAGACAAAATCAGGTTTTAATTTGATGAATACTTTTAAAAGTTAAAATAGTTATATTATCTACTTTCGTCGTTTAAATATTTGTAAAAGCATATTAAAGCTTTTAAATCTTTTAATTTTGTTTAAAACCTTAAAAAACTATTTGATTAAAAAAAAAAATGTATATTAACATTTTTGTAAAAAAAAATTCTGTAAGCACTTTTTTTTTCAGAAGTAGCGGAGAGATTTGGGAGAGATTTGAGGTTGATTCAGTATAGTGTCGCCATCTACTGGCGGATTTTGAAATTTGCTTCCATCGTTCCGGATTTCGGGTCCTCCCGAAGTTCACGATTATTTGACAAAATTAATGTGTTTTTTCGTGATTCTTTGACAAAATTTGCATTTTTCTTCTACGATCCTTTGACGAAATTTCATTTTTTCGTAGTCCTTTGAAGAAATTTGCGTTTTTTGCTATTTGACGAAATTTGCCTTTTATTCACGATCCTTTGACAAAATTTGAGTTTTTTCTGAGATTGACAAAATTAGCGGATGTTTTTTTCGATCCTTTGACGAAATTAGACATTTTTTCGCAGTGCTTTGAAGATTTCTTTTTTTTCTAGACCCTTTGAAGAAATTCATGTTTTTCCGAGATTATTTGACGAAATTCGTAGGTTTTTTTTTGCAATCCTTTAACCATTTTTTTTTTTTTTTTTTTTTTTTTTTGTGATCCCTTGATGAAATTTTACATTTTTTTCGGAGTCCTTGGAAGAAATTTGCGTCTTCTTCATAAGCCTTTGACGGAAATCGCGTTTTTCTGCAATTTGTTAACAAAATTAGCGGGTTTTTTTTCTTGCAATCCTGCAACGAATTTTGCGTTTTTATTTTCGGTCCTTTGAGGAAATTCACGTTGTTTCCACAATCCTTTGAAGAAATTTTCTATTTTTTCTGCGAACGATAGACATAATTGATTTTTTTCGGCGACTATCATTCAAAATTCGAGTTATTTATGTTCGAAATTTTGGACTGAAGACTTAAATTTTCGAAATCGAATGCCTTAAATTTTTAGGAAAACTTGAACAGAATCACCCCTGATGAAATAAATACATAACTATTTTTTGTTTCTAACGAATCATAATATAAATTAATTTTAAACTAAAATTTGAGAGAAAAATGATATGTTTTTAATTTCGGGAAGAGAAGGGGGGGGTGGGGACCGTGTTCACCCGCCACTGAAGTAACAATAGTTTAGTGATTAAACATTGAAATACAATGGAATGAAAAAAAAATTAGGAATCGGTAAAATTTTCGAAAAATTTCAAAAAATCTAAAATTTTAGTAAAAATTTACAAATTTAGAAAATTTTCATATTTTTCTTTCCGGACTTCGGGTCTTTCCAGATTTTGGATTTTCGGATAATGGGTCATATACTGTAAAATGATTCTTTCTTATCAAACGTAATTAAAATATAAGAAATGCATAGTACAGCGTAATTTCCATTTAATTTTGCTTATGTAATCAAACAATGAGTTATATGGTAAGTTAAGCTGTTTAAAAACTCATTGATAACACTTTTTTACAAAAACTTACGCACATGGATTATTTGTTAATATTTAATTTTGTCCAATCGTTGAACTATTTCAGAAATTTAATATTAAGTAAAAAAAAAAATTATATATATATATATATATATATATATATCCTTATTATTTTTATTTGTAGAAATCATTTGTCCTTTTTAAAATGTATTTTTCTACACTACAAACCTTTCAATAATAAATCTCCATGCTGTTTGTATGAAGTCTTATGAAAATGGAACGCAGCAGATCAACAATCCGTCATTTTTGACGGGGTTATATACTAGTGTATTTATAATTTTACAATAAAAAAAATTTGGCAGAAAACTTTTTACTCAATGTGATATATATGTATGTGTATATATACCTGAGTGTTACATGCAGTGTTGCATGTTATGCAACCTGAGTGTTGCATGTTAAACCCGGCAGTGCATGTCTCACACCATGCCACCTGACACAGGTCGTTTTATTCTTTCTCTGTTGTTTTTTGGTTTTCTTCATTATTGATGTAATTTGTTCTGTTCTATAGTTTTGTGTTGAGTGGTTGTGATTTCTAGTTCTGTGTTTAAGTAGTTTGTTTTGTTTTCTTGTTTTGTATTTATGTGGTTTATAGATTTTAGTTGGCTTTTGTGATATTGGTTCTGCAAGTGTTTTTTCATTGAAGTTTATTGTTATATGTATATATATATTTAACTGGTGCCCGGCTAACCAAAAAGTACCAAATATTGTCTTGAGAACAACACTTAACAAAAAATATGTTCAAGTATTCTAGAAAACTTTTTAGCTATTTAAAAAATAACAGCAAATGATATACTGTAGACTCGTGATAATTTGAATTTTCTTAATTCATACTAATCATTAAATTCCTCAAACACTGCATTGGAACTAATGTTAAAACTAGATTTTTAATTTAAACCAAAAAAAAAAAAATAGTAAATGTGTTAATACTAGTCTATTTTCCCATTGACCACTTTCTATGAAAAATAAGTGTTGACAAACAATGGGATTTAACACTAAAAATGCATAAGGCATGAGACTTCACATTTGTTACATGTTCATGATTTTCAGCTAATAACCATGAACAAATGAATGTCTTGCCCGTGTATCCCGATAACAGAAGATTGCGGGAAAAGTATTTCTCCATAAAATTTAAAAATACTAGGCATGACTCCTATTCTACAAGTCTCAGGATAAAGCTGTTTGCATTAAAAATTCCTTTTTTATGATTCTGAATACCACTGTTATAGTTACGTTTCCTGGAGGGGTGTAATAAATGCTAATAATAAAAGAAGTTTGTAAAGAACAATTAGCTTTTTATTTAGTCAGAAAATGTAAGCAGATATGACATATACAACAATCATAAATGATAGAACATATATAAAAATTAGATAAAGCCTTGAAATTATGAGCCAAAATGATTTATCAAAATTTGCAGCAATCATTCTGGTGGCCAAAATGCTCTAATACTATTCAATATAGAAATGAAATATACTTTTTATGAATTTGGCACCACATAAATATGAATCTCTTTAATATCATCTTTATAATATGAAATATATGAACTCCAGGTCGCCTTCATAATTTTTTTCTAGATGCCAGAGAAAACAAAGAAATAGCAGTTAACTTACATCCTTCATTAGGACAACAAAACTAGCTAACTCACAAAATAAATTAAAATGAAACATGTACATTACGTGCTAGTACTGTATTTGAAATCAAACATGGCATCATACTTTTGTATCATTGCTGTTAAATCACATTGTTTTGCAATAGATTTTTTTAAAAAGAAAGTGGTCGATCAGAAAGTAGACAAGTACCAAAAATTTAACATTTTCATATTAAAAAAGAAAAAAAGAAAAAAAAAGAAAAGAAAGAAAAAAATAGAGTTGCAAATTGCTAGAGGAAATACTCAGGGGAAAAAAAAAACTTCAACTGCAAAAATTTAACATTTTCCAAATAAGTAGCTGCAGATAAAAATTATTAAAATTTTTTCAGGCAAACGGACAGAAAAAATAATTGACTAAGGAGATGACTAAAAGTCAGATGATCAGACTCCAACATGCTTAAACATTTCAATGAAAAATCAGTAATGATGTCATTATTGTGAAAACTTTTATTTTGACGGAGCATTCAATGATATACTTTTATTTAAAATTTCACAAATAGAAAACATAAAAGCCTTACACAAATATGCATATCTTCATACATTTTTTTTTTTTTTAAATTTAAAATCATAAGTTGAATAAAGTGTTCATTTCACACACATTCATTTCACATTTGTGCTAACACCACACGATAAAAAGTTTGGCCAAAATATCACTTGAATATATTTCCTTTAAATATTTCATACAGTATACAAAGCTCAATGCACAATACACATTTTAAATCATCGTAAAATTTATAATAGGATATTTATACATGTTGAAAAATGAAAAAGAAATCAGGAACACAACAAGACAAGAGTATCTCTCATTAAAAAACACCAACTTAAAAATAACAAGAACGAAAAATCATGCGTCAAGCATAGATTATGTAGCACTTTCCAACGCTTCCAAAATAATTTTACAAATCATACCGTTTAATAAGCTAAAAGATAACTTCTAAGTAAACAATTTGGAAAACGCATAACATACTTAAAAACATAATTTCAGGAATTTCCAACATATACAATATTCTGAAAAATATCCGAATACTTTTATTCAGCCCTGTATGGGATCTATAGAATTGTATCTATACTACATAGGATGCTAAATTTTAGTTCAGTTAGGAAACGCATAGCACAGTTTAAAATTCTCCGTCTGGAGTTTGTCAATAAACAGAAATGTGTTCGCGAACTTTTGTGCTGCCCTGTATAGGATCTACAGAATTTATACACATCACGTAATAGACAAAAAGCAAGTTAACATTAAAATCGCGTTCAGTAACTTAAAACGCACTTCCAGGAATTATTGTTAACAGACAGTAGATAATTCTTTTGCGTGTCCCTGTAAATGAACGATGACTGCTATACACACAATATTCCGTAGTAAGTCTCTTGTAATGCACCTTAGTGATCTATATAAATTTCAATGCGTTTAAAATAGTGAAACATTATTTAAATAAACCGCAGACAATTTTTCTCCATAGACGTAATGTAACAGAATTATTTTTACTGTCCCTGTAAAGTAACTATAAGTGCTATGCACACCCTGTTCCATATTAAGCTTCTTCTAATGCACCTTAGTGATATATATAAATTTCAATGCATTTAAAATAGTGAAACATTATTTAAATAAACCGCAAATGATTTTTCCCCATAGACCGCAATGTAACGGAATTCTTTTGAGTGTCCCTGTAAAAAAACTATAAGTGCTACACACTTCCGTTGAAATAGGGAACATGCTATAGATAACGACAATAACATATAAAAATTGCAGAGCAATCCGAGCATATTTACGGGAGTTAGAGCACGGACAGATGGCAGACGGCCAGACAAACCGAAGTCATAAGCACTTTTCAACTAGGTTGGAAAGTGCTAAAAAGTGTAATTTCCAGTAAGCAAAGCATAGTGGGCAGTAGAAGCAAACTAATGTATAGTTTCTACACTCAATGTGTAGTAGTTGGCAGCCTTGCAGTGTTTATTCTTTTAAAATATTATTGTACAACTATGGCAGAAGGACATGAGTTTTGTTTTCTAACAATTCTGAAAAAGAACTTCAAGCAGAAAGACAGAATAGGCAAGGGATATCTCATGGCTTGTTTATGTTACTTACCATAATTTCACGCGTATGTGCCACATCTTAGTTAAGTCTTTTTCAAACCGGAAATTTTATTGAAAATAAGAAGTCAAATAAGTGCTAAGCAGAAGTAAGTCACATTTTATTTAAAATAAATTCCGGTAGAAAATCTAATTGTCTGAGGTGCGGCGTATACGTGCGAAATTACTGTATGTTACTAACATCGATTGTGTTGAGTGTCTAAAATCAGACAAAATATTTCTCCTTATATCTCATCACTAACAATTCAATTTTCTTTCAGAATTATTTTTAGAGAATTGTAAAACACTTTAAGAAACTTAGACTATGTTCTTGTTTATCAAATGGCATCTGGCATTCTTTTTTTTCCTTCGTGAATAAATAAAAAATTCACTTTGAATCAGAGTCCGAGCCTATTTCGAGCCCGGGCTCAGTCTGAGACCATCTCAACTCTAATATGCACCAGACAGAATTAAATTTTTATTGCAATTTCCCCCCCCCTTTTTTTTTAAAAAAAAAGCAAAATTCCATAGACTTGTTTTGCAAACAGCCAGACAATAATACATTTATTAGAAAATACACCACATATTCCTATTTTATGTATCATCCTATATTATGAACATAAAATGCAAAATCATACTTTTTAGTATTAACTAATTATAATTACCAGTATACTTTAGGATTATCATATGAATATGCCAAATATCAATTTAAAAGGAGTTATCAACTGCTTAAATGTACAACAAAATAATAAATTGCTCTTTAAGGATTACAGACATAACATATACTATAATTACCTCCTGTTTCTCAAGCTTATTCTGCTCTTCTACTCTGGTAATGATTTCTGTCATGCTTGTTTCAAGAACCATGCCACCCATGACTAATTCATTGAGAATATAATGGACCTAATAAGTCAAAATAAAAATACCCTATAACATTTGTACTTGGGTAGATACAGAATTTTACTATAACCAAAACTGGTATCATAAGGAAAAGAAAAATTATAACAGCAATAATAATTTAAAAAAAATTAACACTTTATGTCTCAAATTATAAAGAAATAGAAAGTTTCCTTCCCAAAACATTTTTCCTGCCTTTTTTGAAAAAAACATTGAAAATTTTTTACAATAGTTATACAAATTTTAGAAAAGTTTTATAGATTAAAATTAACTAATTAAATAGGCATTTACCGGTGTTCTAGTTTTTGAAATTTTGCAGAGTAAGAAAAAATATATATACACAGTGGCTTTACATATAGTTCTGAAACTTTTTTTTTAACTACATTTTTTTTCTCCATGAATTTCTATAACAAGAAGGCTACACATTTATAAATGGGCAGGAAATTACCTTTTTATTTTATTTTATTTTTTCCTTGTAAAAAGGACAATATAAAGCAAAATATAAATTAAGATATTTGGGATTTATTCTAAATCAAAAGAAGGTCTCCCACCAAGCTTGGCCAATAAATCAACAATTGTTATATCCCTGCCACTTTCTCTTTAGTTTTGCATACAGTACAGAACCGTTTATAAAGAATGGTTAAGACCAGATGTATTTTGGATAACTGATTGGGCATCAAAGCAACACCCATTTGATGTTACTTGTGGAATACATGTATCTGTGCCATTGTTTCTGATTTAAAATTAATATTTATATTAATCAGATAAGAATCAGATAATATAAGATCAAAGATTAATCAGAATTTGAAAGAAGTCAGTTTATGAGAATGGAAACAATAATTCCCTTGGAAACAGTAATTCTGCATGAACATCAAAATGCCCTATGTCTAAATGCTTCTACTTCAAATTCTAGATTTTGGCATCAAATTATGCTATGCATGTGGTAATGTATCAAGCAATGCACATGTCAAACTGGCATTGTATGACACTGTTTTTTAGCAAAAGTCTGAAGTCTACCATTGGAAATAGGATTCTGGATAACTCGTTAACTGGTTTCTGGATAAACTGTTCCATGCCGTATTTATAATTGTTATTTCACATTATTATATCAAACAAATGATTATTTTCATATTCAATGGTTGGAGTATCATAGTTAAGAATTTTGTTGAGAAAAAAAAGTTGTTGAAAAGTTGAGAAAAAAAAAATCTTAACTATGATACTTCAACCATTGAATATAATTTACCTAGTTGAATATACTTTCCTCTGTTCATTATGACCAAATGATTATTGTTACGCCTCGCATTGATAGATTAAAAAATTACGTGCTTAATAGTTATTTTAAAAATCATCAAATGTTGGTAATTTAAGTTGCACTTTTTAACAAACTTTATTGTTACACCTTGCATTGATAGATTAAAAAATTACGTGCTTGATAGTTATTAAAAAAAATATATTGAAGGAATTGCTTGACAGTGAATAGGTTGCCATATATTTGTGAAAAATGTCCTTGTCTCGCCAAGTCTGTCATAAAAATGAAGTGCTTTTTCAATTTTTTTATTTTAATAACTCATTATGCTTTGATTGGGGGGTGGGGGGATTTTTCTTGCAAGGTCTAAATGTTACCAACAGCAATTTTTTTTTATCATTTTGGTGATGTCAATCATGCCATTCTTGGTTAAAGAGTACAAACACCTTTGAAAAAAAAAAAATAAAACTAAAAGAATTTGTACTGATTTCATTTAAAAACAAAAAGAAATTAACTTTTTAATGAGAACTATAATTAAATAAAACGTTTAATATTTCAAGATGAAAGTAGCATTTGTAATACATATACACATAGAAATAGTAATAACAAAGCTACTATTTTTCTCAGTTTGATTGGGAGACAAAAGCCTCCCATGTCATTAAATTCATTTTAAAATGATGATATTTGAAAAATATCATCTGTTTCCCTTGTTCACATGAACCACCACAATGATCACATGAATTGTCCTTGACCACTTAAGAGGCTACTTCACTTACACGAAAACACCTTCTTGCTAATGTTAATCCCATGAGAGTTATTTTATGATACCTCATTTTCATTTCAATATTTTTAAATGATTTTTTTTTTTTTTTTTTTTTTTTTTTTGAATTGGATAGATGAGATTGATTTTTATGCAGGATGTTTTTACTTTTTCGATTTTGTTAACTAGTTTTTTTATTAAGATACTTCCACTTTCGGAACCGGTTTAAAAAATGAAAGTATCCTCATAAAAAAAAAAAAAAAAAAAAAAAAACTACAAACAAAATAAAAAAAGTAAAAAAGGGCCTGTATAGAGATTGACCTCAGCTATCAATGCAAAAACATTTTAAAATATTGAAAGGCAAACGGGATATTGTAAAATAACTGTCCCATGGGATTAACATTAGCAAGCAAGTGTTTTCGCATGAGTGAAGTAGCCCCTTAATTTGGTTCATAAGAATGCATATTATAATGGTATACTAATCTTCTATGTAGCACCATTTTGCGCTTTCTCATGGACAGTGGTGCAGAGAGAGCAGTGGGGAAGCCCTCACTTCTATAAGTTTTATAATTTTGAGGAGAGAATATTTTTTCACAACTTTCAAAGTTTAAATCCCATTCTTGAAAAAGAACACTGCTCCAAACTACAAATTTACAAGTTTATTTTGATTAAAAACAGTCTATTTCAAAATTCATTGTTTATATAAGCCTCTTAAGCAAACATTTCATGCAAAAATAATATAACATGCCATATGCAATTCCCATGTCTAAGTTTGTGCAGAAAATTGCCTCCAATTTACTTCTATAGCTCATAAAACAAAAATACAGATACATGTGCATGTTATTATCTATATAAATTGTACATAATTATTAATTAAACATTAATTTGATTTAAAAATGAAATTGATTAAAAATATTAGCTGAATTTATTCAATTAAAACTAAATTTTATAAGCATATTAATTAATTAACAAGTAATATAACTAAAAAGTAACAATTTTATTAGTACTAACTTTTAAATTTCTCCTCTTCTATGTATATATATACATATATATATATAATTATATAATATATGGGGCCCAAATTGTGCCTCTGCACCTCTCCCTATATGTCAACCAACTATTCTTTGCACCTATTGAATGTCCCTGTGTTTTTTATTAGTAATAGAAACGTTTTAAATCTATTAATTGTAGTTTTTATTTATCTGAAGAATAGCTAAAATATTAATGTATGCTTTAGCAGTGCAAAATTTTGAAATAAAGCTGAACTCGTTTAATACAAGCACAACTAAAACAAGGACACTGTTAAAACAAGCCATTTGCACATTAAGAATAGTTCATCATAAACGACAGGGTGTCCATAAAAGATTGTCCCAGTTTCCTTACCTCATAACTTTTGATTTAAGAATAGGATGAAAAATATTATTACATTAGATATTCGTAAATTACAACTGAAAAAGTTTCTTTAATAATACAAAGAAAGTTACATATGGGTAAATTTGCAACTCAAAATGCTATTAATCAAATAACAATTATAATCAAATAGTAATTAATATTAAAGTTTTTTCAAATTTATAAAAAGCTGTTAATGAATTATGAGTACAAAGTTAGATAGATAGATATTACATAATTCACTAATAATTTTTTGATAAATTTGATAAAAAATATTAATTATTATTTGATTATAATCATTATTTGCTTAGTAACATTTTCAGTTGCAACATTACGCATATGTAGCTTAAATTGGGTTATTAAAAAAACTTTTTGAGTTATCATTTACGAATATGTAATGATAAATTTTGTCATTTTCTTAAATCAAAAGTTATGAGGTAAGGAAACCGAGACAATCATTTATGGATACCCTGTATATTAAAATATTCATGCTTTTTACAAGCTACAAAAGCAGAATCAAGGCTAATACAAGAAAAACATCAATTTATTTCAATGTGATTTTCGGCAAGAAATAGAATAGAATTAGGAAAGAAATCCCTTTCTTATTGTACACTGTTTTCTCTTAACTACACTATTTCTACATTACAACTGTCTGTCAAAATGGGATAATTTTTCAGTTTTACCAGACAGAATTTCAAACTTCAAGGTGACTGCCTCACCAAGAAAATGCAAAGGGTTGTCCTGAGGTACTGAATGAAATTCAGGGAGGGATAAGAATGTTTCAAATACCGCCCCTTTGTAAGATTTACAAGTGAGCTATGGAAAGGAAGGAACATAAAAACCCTGTATTTGTTTCTTTCTTTAAATCCAGACTCTGTGCCCTATTAACCAGCCTTTTTATGTCTCTTATTGCACTGTTAAAATGAAAAGGATATGTGGAATCAGTAGCTCAAAAATTGCAGCGAGTATTGCAATATTATCTGCATTTTTCTGGGCAAAAGGGAACTGATCAGTTGCATTACTGTATGTTGTTCATGTCCTTTGGAATTACTATTTCTCTAGATACTTTGACTTCAGTATTGTGATTTTGCCTAAATAAAAACCAGTCTGAAGAAAATGACACTCACAAAGGTGAGACTGACTATTTCATGTTAATTAGGTATGTTTGTAATTATATAAATACGTAGCACCTATAGTCATCGTCCCTGTGACAGAATGTACGCGACGGACTAAAAACATACAGCGATGCTGCGGACGCGCTATAGCGCGTACATTACGTGAAAAAACAGCAAACTTCGTCAAAGGATCGCAAATAAAACGGCGAATTTTGTCAAAGAATCGCGGAAAGAACACGAAATTCATTTAAAGTTCGCGTAAAATGGCTAATTTCGTTGACAGATAACGAAAAAAATGCAAATTTAGTCAAAAGGCCGTGAAAAAACGTGGGTTTCGTCAAAAAAAACTTCAATTTCTTTGAAGGATCACAGAAAAATGCGAATTTTGTCGAAGGGCTACGGAGAAAACGCCAACTTCGTCGAAAGCTCGTAGAAAAAACTTAATTTCATCGAAGGATCACGTAAAAACGGTCAATTTCGTCAAAGAAACGGCAAATTTCGTCGTCAGATCGCGAAAAAACGGAGAATTCTGCCGACAGATCGTGAAAAAACGGCAAACTTCGTTAGAGGATCGCGAAAAAACGGCAAATTTCGTCGGAGGATCGCCAAAAAACGGCAAATTTCGTCGGAGGATCACCAAAAAACGGCAAATTTTGTCGGATCTCGAAAAAAACGGTAAATTTCGTCGAAGGATCTCGAAAAAACGGCAAATTTCGTCGAAGGATCTAAAAAAAAACGGTAAATTTCGTCGAAGGATCTCGAAAAAACGGTAAATTTCGTCGAAAGATCTCGAAAAAACGGCAAATCTCGTCCAATGATCTTGAAAAAACGGCGAATTTCGTCGAAGTATCTCGAAAAAAAAAGGCAAATTTCTTCGAAGGATCATGGAAAAAACGCGAATTTTGTCCAAAGGCCAAAGTAAAATCGTGAAATTCATCAAAGGATCTGGGAGAATGGCTAATTTTGTCGATAGATTACGATAAAAATGCAAATTTCGTCAAAGGGCCGCAGAAAAACTTGATTTTCGTCAAAAGACTGAAAAAAAAAAAAAAAAAAACATGAGTTTCGTTGAAGGATCGTGAAAAAATTGCGAATTTCATCAAAGGTCCACAGAGAAAACGTAAATTTCGTCAAATGGCCGCAGAAAAAATGCTAATTTCGTCAAAGGATCGCAGAAAAAGTGCTTTTTTTGTCAAAGGTTCACGAAAAAAACATGAATTTTGTGAAATAGTCCCGGAAAAGATGCAGCATTCCTTTAGAAAACAGCAGACACACAAAGTTCTATGCTTATTAATATAGGCATAGTTTTAATCTGAAACAATATACTGAACTAACTTTTGAAAAATCAGGTTAACCCGAACCCAATTTGCAAGAATCTACACTCAGCCTGAAATCGACTCGAATCAAAAGCAGAGTTAATCCGACCTGCAACGAGAAAAATTATTGTCAAGAGGATTTTCTCCCCTCCCCCCTCTGCTGTAACCTTTCAGAATATTTGCTGTGAATTTCAGAATTTTTTTTTACTCAGAAAGGCAGATAAATGCTGATGCCTTAATTAATTAGCACTACAACTACAACAGCAGCAAGAATAGATTTATATGATATATAGCGTATTGCAGACTATTTTTGAAAACATTATTAGCGTTGCAGACATTTGAAGATAGTTCTGCCACTGGGGTCATCGTCTGATCTGTCCATCCGCATATAACAGCGCAAAAACTACCCAACCGAATGGTTTGAAATTTAATATATTAAATCGTTGCAGAATTTTGTCAAGTCATTTCAAATTTTATGAAAAACGAATCAAAACTTAAAAAAATATTAATAAAAGTTTTCTTAATTCTATTAAATCCTATCGTATGTAATCAGTATAATAAAAGTGCAAGTCATGTGACTGAGGAAAACAAATACGGCAAACGACTTCTTTTTTCATATGCTAGGCAGCCATATTTATACAAAATTATTTTTTCGAATAAAATGGCATAAAAGTTACATTTTAGAAAGATTCTTAAAACAAAAATTATGTTTGAGAGATGAGTTATATTAAAAAATGTATAGATTCTGAGATAACTTCAGTGGAAATTATGTTAATAGCCGAATATCTCAATCCATTAGAGTAAATAAAGGCAGGAGATTTATTCATTATGAGTCATAAAAATATTAAACCATGGAGGTAATCATTCGCAAAGCAAAATCTCCATGGTGAATTTTGCAGCGCTGTCTGGTGTAGAAAAAATAATTACATTTGTAAACGGGCCATACATAACAATAATTTTAAAAAAAGTCATGCTCATTTCGCTCGTAGCAGATGATATAATTAATTTCACTGAAACAATAAGGATGATTTTTTTACATTGTGAAACTAGTTATAAAACAAACGCACCTCATTTGTCCTGTTTAATGTACAATTTCCAACTTGTTTTATATTAAGTTAATTTTAGGATTGAGATAATTAGAGCAACTAATATAAATAGTTTGATTATGTGCATGTTTTTAAGAGTTTTATTATTTTTATATGTATTATGAGTAATGGTTAATACAAGGACTTCATAATTCCTTTATTTTTCAAATTAAACAAGTTCAACTATTGTCATTAATATCTTTGTTGTTTCGTGGTAACACAAGTGACAAAATTGCTGTGACATACAAATTTCTGAATTTGATAACACAGACAAATATTAAGTGAAAAAGCGTCTTAGAAACAAAAGTGCACTGCTGATTAGTATATCTTAAACTTCATTTATTAATCTAGTAGACATACTAAATAAGATTTTGAATTACTTATTTATATATTTTTAACTATGAATAAATAAATAAATAAATTACCTAGCTTGTCTTTGGTGTAAAGAATAGCTGATTGACTCAATCAGCTATCTCATATTGGAATACTGGTAAAATTATCAAGCACCATTTGTTAGAAATCTGTGCAGAACATGACAGAAAATTGTTGCACTGTCGATGATAATTGAAACAATATTTGCAGATTTAGCATTTTCACCCAGATATGAGAAAAGCACTGCTTGTTGTTTTATGTTGTATATTTAAAAAAAATTAGATTGGATTGGATAAGGAATGAACTAATTATGTTTCTCAAGTAATTAACCTATGAGGATATGCACTTGTTTTTGTTAAAGAGAAGTGCAGGCCTATACGAAATATGCAGGAAATTAATAATTTTTATAAAAATATTCTGTGCAGGAGTTTTCATATTCATTCTTGGTACCTTTTCACTCTATTTAGCAATTCCATCACTGCTAAGATAATAATAAGGAAATTTACAAATGTCTGATTTGTCACTTGACTCTAATTCCCTTTCAGAATTCTTTATCAACTTTTTCATAATCTTCTTCACCAAAGGATCCCTCATCAATTCACACTTCAACTAATAAGGTCTATAATCACTTCATTTAATCTTCATAATTCAAATAAAGATTCATTGTTAAATTATACATTCAATATCTAAGAAAAACAAGAGATAATACAAGGCACTGGTTCTATTAGGATGAAAAGTTTATTTTCTCTCATAATAACAGAAATAAAAGCTGAAAATGCCTATGGTCGGCATGAAGATAAACTTTAATGCAGCTTATGAGCAACTGGATAATTTTAATTGAAAGCAAGGATTACTGTGGCCTATTTTTGTAGTGTTTGGGCTGGAAAGACCCAACACGCACGCTTGCAGGTTAAAAATAAAATACACATAAAATGGTATTAAAAATACATAAAATAATACAGGATACACTTATTATGAGCAATAAGGGAGAAAAGAAAAAGAAGAGACAGAGAAAAGAATTATGTATAGGAAGCAAAGTGCACAATAAACATTTATTTTTACATTAACACATAATTACCTTGTCAACATGGAAAATTAAATCTAATTCACAAACATTCTCAAAACATTTGTCTAATGTTTCAACAAACACCTGAAATTAAAATTTCTTTTTATTAAAATATTATACATATATATTTACACACAAGGTTTCTACAAAATAACAAACAAACTAATTTTTCATATAACAGCATAAAGCAAAGTATCTTCTTATTCAAAAATACATATTATTCATTAAAAATTGTTTTTGTGAATTCAATGCTAAAGACACAACAACATAATAATTAACAACTATTTGTTGATTTGTCTGTAAGGTGCAACAATGCAAACTTAACATTCCCAATGGACTCAACAATGGTACAAAAAAGTACAAACGCCTGGCCCATATGAAAAAGTGAAGCTGGCATCCCAGAACTGTTGATGACAGTCAAATGCTTTGCGCTTTTATTATATACCGGGTGTCCTAAAAAGGACTGACTGATTTTAAAATTCAATAACTTACAAACGTTGACAGATATTTAAAAAATTCTTGCAGGAGAGTAATGTATGATGTCAGGAGTTTTTTTACTGCGATTCCCAGTTTTAGTTTGAATTATCATCAATAGATGGCGCTGTGAGCAATAGGTGCTCAATCGAGACCAAAACTGAAATCAGGAGGTTATATGTATGGAGTGGGTCTCATTCACCAATACAATCCTTTTTTTTTAAGGCCCGATTCTGAACTCAGTCGTTATATTTTCGATGTAATGTGCTGTTGCCATGGAAATAATGAATTCTTCGATATAACCACAGCATTCAGAATTGGGCATGAATTTAATAAGCAATATGCGAATGAGCAGACGATTTTATATTTATGAAGCTTTATTTTCCTGGATTAACTTACTTTTTATTGTCTGATTTAAAGAATATTTTGTGCATCGCATCTTAAAACTAGGAGAAGAGATTCGGTATTATTTTTTCTTTTTATTGTTGTTAAAAATTTCATAAATTTTGTTAAATTCTAAGAAATTTTAGATCTTTTAAGGAAGCTTGGCAGTAGATTTTTCTGCATGTTGAATCCAGTTTAAAAGAATCTTGGAAATGTTTCATACTTTGGAAGAAAGAATATTTATACTACTAGAGTACTACCGCTTGGATCAAAGCATAATAGCGACTAGAAGTAGTTTCTAAAAAGAAATTTAACGTAAGGAATGCTCCGCATCCGAATACAATTATACAATTGTTTTAGAAATTTGTAAAAACTGGTAGTGTTGCCGACGGTTTGGTAAACAACGTTGGAAGACATAAATCGGCCATGACTGAATCTAACGTGGATGTTATTAAAAATGTTATCAATTACGATTCGAAAATATCGGAAATGCATAACTCAAATAAAAAACTCTTTTCTGCAATTCACGCTCATACTCGGTAGCGCTTACGAATTCTTTTGTGTAGCCCTGTATATGATCTACAACATTATGCACATCATGTAGTATGCAAAAGTGTTTTTAAAACCGCTTACCATAACTGAAAGCTCACTTCCAGCAATTATCGCTTACAGACAGTGTGCCGAATACATTACTGCAACCGAAATCTTTCGCGTGCCCTTGTAAATGAACGATAAATGTTATGTACATCATATTATACAACAAGTATCTTTTATTAAACCTCAGTAATGTATATCAGTTTCATTATATTAGAAATGCTGTAACATAATTAAAATACTCTTCAAACAGTTTTTTCCCGTAGGCTATTATGTAACCTAATTTTTTTGCATAGCCTTGTAAATGAATGATAAATGCTTTACACTCCATATTCTACAGAAAGCATGTTTTAGTGCACTTTATAAATGTAAATCTATTTCATTATGTTTGTAACGGTGTAACATCGTTAATATTTTTTAGTTATAAAAATAAATAAACAGTAAACGATTTTTTCCCATGTAGCATCATGTAATGAAATTATTTTGGGTGACCGAATTAAAAAAAATAATAAAAGAAATTGGGGATAGGAATTAAAAGTTCTACACATACAATATTCGATACTAAGCATCTTGTATTACACTTCAGTACTATATATTATTTTCAATAAGTTTGAAATAGTGTAATATCATTGAAATACACTGCAAATGATTTATCCCATAGACCATAATAAAACGGCATTTTTTTAAGTGCCCCTGTAAATGAACCATAATTGCTACAAACTTCATTTTCAATACAGAGCATGCCATGGTAAACCTCAATATTAAAAGTTATACTTATACAATATTCGATAGTAAGCATCTTGTAGTGCACTTCAGATACATACATGGCAATTCAAATATATTTACACAAGTTAGAGCACTGAGAGACGGCCATATAAACCGAGTGCATAAACACTTTTAAAATGTGTTGGAAAGTTTTAGAAAGAATAAATTTGATTGATAAAAAAGACACTCATTTTTTAAAACAATTATCCTTCTTGGAATGTAACAAGTTTTAAAAAATTCGATATTTTGAACATTGTCGTTACACATTTCGATTTGGAAGAAGTCGTTTCCGTGGAAACAATACTTTTTTCTATTGTTGCTCTGACTCCTACAATATTGAAATCATACCGTGTCAGTTCAGAATCGGGCCGTAAAAAAAATTGTGTTGGTGAACGAGACCCACTCCATACATATAACCTCCTGATTTCACTTTTGGCCTCGATTGAGCGCCTATTGCTCGCAGCGCCATCTATTGATGATAATTCAAACTAAAACTGGGAATCGCAGTAAAAAAACTCCTGACATCATACATTACTCTCCTGCAAGAATTTTTTAAATATCTGTCAACGTTTGTAAGTTATTGAATTTTAAAATCAGTCAGTCCTTTTTAGGACACCTGGTAGATTATATAACTACTGATAAAAGATAGTAGAATTTTTTAATTTGTAACAAAAACTTAACGTTTTGATAATAATTTAAAACTTTAATCGTCTATTTAATAAATTTACATTTCAAGAAAACTAAAAACTTTTACACGGATTAGACAAGCAACTTATTGCTACATTCAAAATGCCTAACAGTAACAGGTTTCATTTTAACACAGAAGTGTTCATTTAGTGTCTTCTGTTGAATTATTTAGCTGCTGATAATTTTCCATCCATACTCATGATTCAGTTTATTGTGACATCAGTAATCAGTGTTGAATTCAGACATTTTTCTCTGGGAGGGATTTCTGTTGCTCTAGGGGTGGGGGGGGACATTGCAGTGTTCCATGGGGGAGGGGATTGCACTTTTTAACCATTAAAAGCATAAAGACTCAAATCTTCCGAGGGGGGTGGATTTCAATGCTCTGAAGGGGAATGTCCCCCACAGGCCACCCCCTGAATTCAACACTGTCAGTTATTTATCAAACAAAACTCTAAATACCCTTTCAAATTTAATTTGAGAATAGTTTTTAAAAACATTGAATTACAAATAAATTTATAAAGCACAATGTAAACACATTGATAAGTTACGTTACTATCGAGGTGCAATAAATCAAAATACAGCTTCAAAACATTAAAACTGTAAGATGTTAAAATTTCATGAGCTTTCGGCTAAACATTAGCCTTCCTCAGATGAACAAGAAGCAGTCGAGGAGACGCTGCTCCGAAATGGCGCGTTTTGGACAGGCTAGGAATGGACGAAATCAAACAGACGTGAAATGAAGGGGGTGACTGAAGTCCGGATGATACCATTACCAGCTGGGGTGGGTCAAGAGAAACTGAAAACCCCAGTGATATCTAGCATATTGTACCATAAACGAGGGATCTGATAAGATAATACATCATTACATGCATTATCACTTCTTTTCAAAATCTCTAGGGACTCTCTGATTATGCAACTATTATACTGTGAACCTCGTGAAATTATTTTAGCTTTACTGAAAAATACATCAATATCTTTGGCCTGATTTTATCTGGATAAAGCAGTGGATAATTTACCTTTTTTCATATCAGCTGTATGCTCTTTAATCCTTTCTTTAAATTTGCGAGTTGTCATGCCTATATATGAATATATTTTAGAACTGTCATTAACTTTAAAAGGAATAATATAAATGCCAGATTTATCTCGGTTATCAATAGGGTCGATCATTCTATGTACCAAATATTTAAGCTTGGTTGAGGGTTTAGCGATAAGAGTTACATTATATTTCTTTAATGCATATTTAATCCGCTCAAACAGATGCGGGATATAATCTATACTGTAGAATTTTGAAGATTGCATATCTTTTTTAACTATTGTAGCTTGTTTATTTCTGTACTCATAAATTAACTTATTAATAAATTTGTTTGAAAAACCATTTTCATATGCAATCACTTTAATTTTGTTCAACTCCTCATTTAAATAACATTCTGAACTAACCTCAAACGCCCTTTTGATATAAAACCGATATGCTGCTGCTTTGTAATTAAACGGAACATTACTATTGTATGATATTGTGTTATTGGATCTGCAAGGTTTTCTATAAACTTTCCTATCAATGCTACGTGTTGAAATATTTTTAATAAGTTCTATATCTAAAAATGGTAATGAATTATTTTCTTCAATTTCACAAGTAAATTGTATATTTCTATCTATACTGTTGGCATGCGCCAGAAAATCATTCAATGCAGAGATACCGTGATTCCATATGAGTAGTATGTCATCGACATATCTAACCCCTAATGCAGGTTTAAAGGGGGATGTAGAAATTATACGTTTTTCCAGAGGTCGTAATTTTAATTCTGCCAGTAATCCAGAGATAGGTGAACCCATAGGGGCTCCCTCAGATTGTTTATAATAACATCCGTTAAATAAGAAAACGTTGCTGTTAGTAATTAAGTTTATACTGGAAATCAGAGTATGTTTAATACTGTCATTATAAGCTGGGTTATTTATAATGCTATTTTCAATAATAGGTTTAACTTCCTGAACATCAATAGAAGGATACAGAGATTTAATATCAAAACTTGCTAGAATGCTGTTATCTTCCAGTTTAAAGCCTTTAATTATGCTAACTAAATCTGCAGTAGAATTGACTACATGCTCTGTGGGGGGTAGCATTGATTTAAGTAGTAGTACAAATGATTTCTCTATTGTGTAGGTTGGTGCTGTACATTTTGAAACAATAGGGCGGAGGGGGAAATCTTTCTTATGGTCTTTTAAACGCCCCTGTAATCGGGGGGTGACTGCAGTTTTATTAATAGCCAGTTTAATTTTAATGTCACTTGGCCATGTGCCATGTTTAATCAGTTCATGAGTTTTCCTATTAATATTGGTATTAGGATCCTTGTTCAATTTTTCACAATTCATATCAGTAATGCATTACTCCATTTTAGTGATATAATCCTGAGTAAACATAACTGCTAACTTATTTGATTTATCTGTTTGTATAATGGTAATGTCTGACCTATTTTTAGATTGTTTAATAATATTAGTATGTTTATCTTGTTTATGGGTCTTTTCCTTTAAGTACCTCTTGACATTATTGTATAACATGCACCTAATTTCATCTTTATTATTATTGTCCATTTTATTAACAATCAATTCACAATCTGTAATTATATTCATTACATTTGGTCGTTTTTCAAACATATGTTTAGGTCCCAAACTTAAAGTATTATGTAGTCGTTTATCCAAGTCAATATTGGTAAGATTGATATACTGTACTGGTTTTTGCTGTGGTATTTTATAATGCATATTATCTTTAAGTTTATTGAACTTCCGATATATAATTTCCTCCTTCCTTACTCGCTGGTTAGTACGGTAGATGTCTACTATGCGTAGAAAATTATCAAAATCTGTTTGCTCCAAAGATTTTGTTAAGCTAATGTACAGATACAACACTTTTTCTGAAAGTTGATCAATCAATTTAAATTTACTTCTTATGATCGACTTTAAGGCTAAAAAATCCAATTTAAATGCAACTGTAGGAATGATACTATGAACAAGCTTATTGCTATTCTTCAAAAATGTAGGTATAATTTTTGATCCCTTACATAACTGCAAAAATCTAATATTAATAATTTCTCTGTCTAATCGCAATCTTTCTGTCCTGAATCTCCTCATTACTTCTGTGCGTTCAGACATATCCAGTATCGATAAAATACAAATAAAAATATATAGAAAAATCTATATAATACGAACGTCAAATTCACCCAATACAATATTTATAAAGCACAATGTAAACACATTGATAAGTTACGTTACTATCGAGGTGCAATAAATCAAAATACAGCTTCAAAACATTAAAACTGTAAGATGTTAAAATTTCATGAGCTTTCGGCTAAACATTAGCCTTCCTCAGATGAACAACAAGCAGTCGAGGAGACGCTGCTCCGAAATGGCGCGTTTTGGACAGGCTAGGAATGGGCGAAACCAAACAGACGTGAAATGAAGGGGGTGACTGAAGTCTGGATGATACCATTACCATGTCTCCCATTCCTAGCCTGTCCAAAACGCGCCATTTCGGAGCAGTGTCTCCTCAACTGCTTGTTGTTCATCTGAGGAAGGCTAATGTTTAGCCGAAAGCTCATGAAATTTTAACATCTTACAGTTTTAATGTTTTGAAGCTGTATTTTGATTTATTGCACCTCGATAGTA
This sequence comes from Maratus michaelseni, assembly GCA_963931845.1. Classification (NCBI taxonomy): domain Eukaryota; kingdom Metazoa; phylum Arthropoda; class Arachnida; order Araneae; family Salticidae; genus Maratus; species Maratus michaelseni. Next base: position 407,621,899 of record OZ007590.1, on the reverse strand, counting down.
ACGTAACTTATCAATGTGTTTACATTGTGCTTTATAAATATTTTATTGGGTGAATTTGACGTTCGTATTATATAGATTTTTCTATATATTTTTATTTACAAATAAATTATTTATAATGAATATTTTTAAAAATCAATTTAATAAATAAGTGGTAAAATCTAGGGCTGTGACAGTCCACAGACTTGAGAATGTCAGTATAAAACTGGATATTTTAAACACACAAAAATAAATTTTAAATTGTATAAAATATTTTCATTTTTTATCCTGAAAAATTCCATGTTTCAATAACACCTTGCTCAGAATTCAATTTTTAGAAAACGAAATTTTTTTTTAAATGTACTTTTACAGGCTTTTGTTTGTGTTGTCTGCCAAAGAGTCAATGCCTTTTCTAGAACTTTTAAATGCGTTTTTCTCAATAAGTTATATTTTTTTTTCAATTGGTCAGCCTTGTAGGAAAGTTAGCCCAGACTTTTAGTTAGTACATACTTTAAATATGGGACAAAGCTACCTGAAACATAGTATACAGATAAACAGAGTTGCTGCAGTGCTGATACTATGAATCATTTTCTTGTTCCGAGCTCTCTAATAATCAGATTAGTGCTTCACTGAAGAAAAAAAAAGGACATGGTGTTAGTCACTAAAAACGGCACTAGTTCAGTACAAAATGGCAGTACTGCAAAAAAAAAAAAAATATGTTATTGCCTTTAGTTACGATTTAAAAAATGGGGGGAGGGGATATGTAATTTTTAGGTATGATGAATTAAAGTAACATTAATTTTGAATGATTTTCTGAATTAAAAATAAAAAGTACAATTAAATTACAACATGATCGAATAATTTCCTGTATTTTTCCTAAAGAAATGAAAGAATTCTGTAATTTTTGCAAGTACTCGAGCACATGGATTTAAAAATATTGTTGTATGGAATCTCTGGGTACAACTAGTGGTGCATTTTACTACTTTTAAAAAGGGCAGGGTTTTGGGCCTTTAAAAAATGGCCTAGAGGTAAGACTACGTCTGATTAAGGCTGTTCTCAATTCCAAAGTGGCTACTTAGACACATTTTTTAATTCATTTTTATTTGGAAAGACATGAAATGGGCAGGTGTCATTATTGAGAAACTTTGTAATTGCAACATGTTTTCCATTTTTTGGTAAAGGCAGTGAAGATCTTTCAGAAAATACTCCGAATTCTCGATGCAGCAGTATAAGAAAGCAGAAAAACGTGTTGTTAAATGACAAAAAACACTTATAACTCTATAATTAAATCAAATTTATCAAAAGATGGAAAACTCATTTCGATTCCGAATTGCTTCAATAGTCAGGCCTGCCAGTTTTATGCCATTGCGTTTAAGAATGAGTAAGAAAGTTTCGCGTTGTTGAGCAGGTCATTTGAGAACCTCCTTAATTGTATTCTTGTGGAATTATTTGTTTAATCTAATGGTGATATCTATTTGAAAATAAATTGTCCTTTTTAACCCCCCCCCCCCCCAAACCACCAAAAAAAAATATATATTTATATAAATTATCTTAATTTAATGAGTGTTACACTAGAATACAATTTAATATATTTTATCATTTGACTGATTGCATGCATTTCATGATTATAAATACATGCACCAAATAGTGATTTTGGCCAAATACTGAATATTCAGCTGGCTGAATACTCCTATATTTCAGGATTTAAAAATATTAAAAAGTTAAATTTTAAAACAATTTCACATCATATTTAACACATATGTTTTCATTTTGATGAACAAAGCTTTCTAACAAATAAACTTTACACACACACACACAAATCTATGTTTTGAGTTATTATTTAAGATGACAATCTTAAACTTTTTGAGTTAGTAAAACTTTATGGCTTTCTTTGGAAATTAAAATAAATTAATAAAATTCTTTTATAATCTAAAACAAATATTTTAAAAATGGAATTTTACTTTTATCTAAATCAATTCATTATAGTTTTTATACAACGTCACCCCCTCCCCCTTTTTTTCTATATGATTATTACAACTGATTGGGAGGAATGAGAAAGAAAATTTTACAGTTGTTCTACATTATTTTACATGTTTATTTGTCTGAAAAGGACTAAAGTGAAAAAAGAAATCTATTCAAATGGTGGCAATGTGGCGATGAAAATTCTATTGATGGGATGGAAGAATAAGGAATATAGTGAACTTTTAAATATTATTGCAGTTGTGATTTAAATAAGCAAATAACCCTGCACGATTTGTGCATGTGTTCTTTTGGTCGATTTCTTTGAAGAGAGAATCACATCAAAAATATAAAATAAATGAAACATTCTTACTTGTGTGAAAAAATAGATGCAGACTATAAATAATTACTCCATTAGAGTTGGATCTATAAAATCTTTATTGTAATCTTGAGGAATACGGAAGGATGAAGATGCTGGAAGCTGCACACCATGGCTTTATAAAGATCTGGCTCAAACATCACAAAATTAATGAAATTCTTTAAATATTCTTTCTGGTGAAATCCATTAAGAGTTGAGGAATGAATTCAGGAGTCAACTAAATTTCCAGTTGATTTAAACTTTTAAAATATTAAATTTAAAATTTACAACAGCATTTTTATAGAATAATTAAAAACTGAAAACGCGAAATTGATCTCCAAAGAATCCGCGCAACGGCGATTCTAGGATATGAGCGCCGGCACAGGCCAGCAGGCCTCAGATCACACCACGTTTTTCAATCAATTTACGGCATCATTTTTTATTAAAATTCTGTTTGAAAAATGCGCTACATTAGTATTTATACCCATAATAGGGGTGCACAAATGTGAGAGCAAGATTAATTTAAACTAATTTGTTGATTATGAATTACACGAAAATCAAAAGAGCAAATCAAAAACTCATTAACATTTAACAATTAAAAGAAGCCTTCTAATTTGTATTTGAAAGACACGCCCCTTTCGCCTGCAGCGGCAAAACATTAAACAGCTCCCGAAATCACATTGAACAAGTATCAAACGAGTGGCGGTGACGCATGCGCATAACACACGAGCGAGGAGAGCAAGAAAGATGATGTCACAGCCCAAGTTTTGCAAAGAAAATAACATCGCCAATTCAACGAACACAGAGCACGATGAGGGGGAGACGGCCTTGCCGTGAAAGCACTGCTGTAGAAACAACATGTGCGGTGCGCAACTGCCGGTGAAATTGCTTTTAAAATAATAGCAATTAAACTGGAAAGGCTATAAAATACAGAAATACGTTGAGCTGAAATAGAAAGTAATTAAAAAAAGATAAAACTGTGATATATCTTTATCACAGGCAACTCAGCAAGAATAACTTTCTTGCTCTTGTTGATTTAGCAAGGAAGTTGTTCAGTGCACCAGCAAGCAGTGTTTGGAGTGAACAATTGTTTTCAAAGGTTGGAAACGTACAGGATGTTTCTAAAATTTTGAAACAAACTTTTATGGGTGATAAATGGCATGTGAATTCGAACAATTTTTATACATAATAAAACAGTTACAATCCACTTATTCAGTAAAAAATACAGAGTATCTCACTACAGGTAAAGGAACTCCAGTAAACGCTGGATACGTGAATACACTAGATTAATTTTAACACAATTATTTCAAATTGGTAAATAAATCACACAAGTAGTAATTTTCCAACTGGACGAAAAATGTCCGGGCCAGGACTCGAACCTGGGATCGCTTGGCTGAAGCCGCCACACTCTACCACTGAGCTATCCCAGTCGAATCTGGAGGGCATAATTCATCCAGTTAACCTTATTGATCAGAGAATCTGGTCTGATATTTTAATCAGCTCAACAGAAAAGATCGCAGGTAAAGGAACTCCAGTAAACGCTGGATACGTGAATCAATAAGGATAACATTCTCTGATCAATAAGGTTAACCGGATGAATTATGCCCTCCAGATTCGACTGGGAAGCTCAGTGGTAGAGTGTGACGGCTTCAGCCAAGCGATTCCAGGTTCGAGTCCTGGCCCAGACATTTTTCGTCCAGTTGGAAAATTACTACTTGTGTGATTTATTTACCAATTTGAAATAATTGTGTTAAAATTAATCTAGTGTATCTCACTACAGCCTGAACTTCCATTCACAACCTAAACAATAATGTAGATATTTTAGCAAGATTTTCACTGCTTTGTATGAAATGTGATGACGTCAAGGAAAGTACCGAAAGCTACCTGAATTTTGGACAAGTGATAGTATGTACTGTCAGTTGCATTCCAAATAATTGAGCATATAATTGAGTACTGTTTAGATGGGAATTAAGGTCATTTCTAGCATTTTTTGTGATATCATATTTCACAGAAATAAAAGCAAGTCTGTTGAAAATATCATTACAATATCTTCATTATTGTTACAGTTATAAACAAAAATCCAAATTTATCTTAGAGTGAGGCACTATATAATTTTGTGTGAATAAATAGATTGTGATTTTGGTTCCCTATACAAAAGTTGTTCGTCTTGATGCCTATTATCATCCCTGAAAGTTTTTTTTCCATATAGTTTAGAAACTTCCTGTATGTGAAAAAGCAAGAAATAGGTAATACCAACAGACAATATTTATGTATAATACTCATTAATTCCTTTGAATATTGTCATTAATAATTAATTTTCTAAAGTGTCACTTTCTGAACAACAAAATAAATATTGTTAAAGCATTCCATTTTATTTAAATAGTAGCAGACCTGCCCAGAGTTTCCCAGTCCATGTCTGGCAAGAAAAACTATACTCGGACCTGGCCTGGTTTGAATCTGCCGGGAAAAACTAAGCTCAGGCTCAGGTCCAACCTCGGTCTAATGAGAGAAAATTGGCCCGAAACAGGCCTGCAGGGCGCTCCAGGTTCGAACATTGGACAGTGCAATTAACTGAACAACAACAAAAAATAAATAAAATAAAATAAAGTGATAAAAACTAACATGAAAATTTAGATTGTGCCTGACAAGTTGTTACAACAACAATCGTAAAAAGAAATTATTTTGTTAAAAAACATATATTTCTTTAAAATGTGTAATTATTAAAAACATGAAATTAAAAAAAAAATCTTTTGAAACTAAAAGCCACGCCGATGCAGAGGGATGAACTTTGTTCTCTCTTCTCATGCAAGTTTATCATCATAGCAACAGGGTTTAGTGATAAAAGGGTTACTCAAGTAAACAAACCTAACATTGGAAATTTTCTCTTTGGATCTTCGTTGGAATCGTTGCAAATTTCATGTTCTTTTTAAACTCTTAAAAAATTGTATAAATTTTGGATGTCAATACTTTTCCAAATGATTCCCATGGGTTTTCTTCATATGGGGATATAAAATATAACATTGAATGGCTATGATATCAAAAGATAAAAACCAGTCTTCATTTTTAATAAAATAATAGTCCAAAAATCACAAAAAATAAATTTGAAAATCGCCATGTGAATTGAGAATAAACTTTATTGAAAAGAGGATAAAATTTCCTATACTGGGCTATAAGACTGAATTTGGATTGCTTTTATGAACGTATATTAACAATGGTTCAAATTTGTCAGTGAGTTCGAAAAATGGGAGGGGGATAGTGATTTTTTTTTGTTTAATGAAAAATAACAAAAACAAAAATGGAAAATCAAAGGCTCAGGTGCACTTAGACCTGTCTTCATCTATTCAGAAACAAATTTGCAGACTTGCAGAGAATTTTGTGTGGTAGATTTCTAAATCCATTACACAGAAACAGATAGACAAAAACCTTTTTTTATTAGTATAGATGATTCTATTTCTTAATTATTTCAAATTAATATCTTTATTTATTGACATAAGTTAAAATAAAAGTTATGTAAGAGCATTTTTCTATTTAAAAAGAGTTTTTTTAAGTATTAAGTTTGGCTGAATATCAAAGTATTTGGCCTAATTGAATATTTTCAGTAGAATGGCTAAATATTGAATATTCGATGCATCCCTAGCCACATTTCCATCATTACATATTTTAAGATTTGACGTTCTTAATAATATTAAAAACAAAAGAACTAATTAAATTCTAAAAATCCAAAATACTGTGTTGGAATTTTGATGCAAATGAACGGAATTTAATTGAGACTACACTTTGAAACAATCAAGATCATTGTAGCATAAAAGAGGAAATCATATTATCATGGATAAGAAAATCACATTTGTATAGAATTTTAGACAACATTTAAAGTAGTAAATAAAAACTTCAAACCTGAATTAAATCTAATATTCCAAGTTCACTTTCAGAAGAATCTACACAGAATACAAAATATAGAGTAGCATAATGTCGATATATTAACTTGTAATCAGATCCACCTATCAAACTACAAAAAATTAAAAATATTTTAGTATACTAATGAATTAATAAAAGCAATAACTAAAAAAAAAGAATAAGAATAAATTTTTAATCATGAATTCTTTAAAGACTGAACTTTTATATCATCTGGTATGTCATACTATATGAACTGTCAAGGATTAAAACAATGACAGCCACTCACAAATTAGTTATTCTACATTATTTCAGTTCTTTGCATGGACTTCCAATGTCCTTCTCACTTTATAGCTATTTTCAACTGTGTTTTTCAAAGAACTACCTTCATGTTTGTCTTAATCCAAGCTTACCAAACGATGGTATACCTCTCAAGTTAATATATATATTTCTGTCATCTCAACTCTCACAAAACTGAACAATAATCACATTTCTGCTGACCCTTCCTATATGAAGTTACCGGAACTGATATACAGGGTGCTTTACAGCGTCTTGATTAATAGATAAAATTACATAACATTCTAATGGGAAAAAATAGGAAATACTTCTTATTTTCAAGTTTTACACAAGAGAATAAAAGAAATACAAAAAGGAGAAATGCACCATGCTATTTTCTAAAAGAAATGTGAACAATAGGTTCTTTCTAGGCCATTATTTAAAAGCATAGCACCCTCTCTTAAAAAAAAAAAAAAATGCCCCATGCCTTTTTTTAAAAATAGTCAAATGTACTGTAAGTTGTAGTTGTATCCACAGATTGCTCCAAAAAAGCTTAGTATTTAATTTGCACGTATGACTAAAAGCTTGTAAATATCATTAAAAAAAACCCCCTCATATCTCTAGGTTGATTGGCATTTTTTATGGCCAATTATTTGCACAAGGGATATAGGCCAAGGAATGGGTGTCTTTCTAAGGAAACCTAACACGTATTTTTACAAGGTTTGAATAAAACCACGGAAAACTCAAACAGTTGATTAGACCAACAACCTGGGTTTGAACCCAGCACCTCTGGTCTACCAGCTTTGAGAACAGAACCTCTCAGTTGCTGGTGGGCTTCTCATTTCTCTACGAAAACAGATTATTCAACCATGCTATAATGTAACATGATACAAGTAATTGTATTTCTTAAATTTATGATTGATGTGACCCAGCCCAATAGTCTTCTCGTGCCCGAAAATAGTCGGATACAAAATTTCGTCAAAATCGTTTTTTAGATACAATTAGCTTGACCATGACCCAAAATGACCCACTAATTGAATTTTCTCGAACATGTGACCTAGCCCAACAGTCCTCTCGTGCCCGAAAACCATTGGATGCAAAATTTAGTGTAAATCAAGCCGCTTTTTAGATCTTGACCCACAATGATCCAGAAATGACCCACTAATCCAATTTTCTCAGACATGTGACCTAGCCCAATGATTTTATCGTGCTCGAAACTCGTAGGACACAAAATTTAATCAAAATCGTTAGAGCCGTTTTTTAGATAAAATTAATTTGACCCGCGTTGACCCAAAAATGACCCACTAATTGAAAGTTCTTGAACATGTGACCCAGCCCAATAGTCTTCTTGTGCCTGAAAATGGTCGGATACAAAATTTTCGTCAAAATCGTTTGAACCGTTTTTTAGATACAATTAGCTAGACCATGACCCAAAATGACTCACTAATCGAATTTTCTCAAACACGTGACCTAGCCCAATGGTTTTCTGGTGCCCCAAAACGGTAGGATACAAAATTTCGGCCAAATCGTTAGAGCCGTTTTTAAGATAAATTTTGTATATATATATAACCACACACAAGATTTGCTTGTATTAGAATATATGATATCTGCCAAATCTTATTTGAAACCAGGGTTGTATTAATTTTAACCAGGGGTTGTTTTAATCATGAAAAAAATTAATTTTAACCATACTGGTCAAAATATGATTTGAACATCAATGGTCCAAACTCATTTTAGCTACAATGTCTTACACTCACACAACTAAAAAAAAACAACAAAAAAAATGGTTATAAAAAAGATAAAAAAATCACCAAATTTTGGGGATTTTATCCTTTAATGGTAACTTGGGTATTGTATTAAATTATTGGTTTGGTGTGGGCATGGAAATCACACCAATCAAAAAGTCACCAAACATTGGTGCATGAATGCAACACACACCTGTTCCTCATTTTGACTGGGAAAATAAATTAAAATGTCTTTGGTTAAATGATAAATTCTGTACAACATTTAGAAAGGTTTGTCAAAATAATTTTTAACAATATTTAATACAACATTTAGAAGTGTGCAAAAATAATTCATTAATTTTCATCACTTTAAAATTTAACAGCATGAAAATTTCTAAAGAAAAACAATTATCTTAAATATTGAAATACTTTTAATAACTTGATTACATACAGGACTTGAAATAATTTTTTCCCAAGGAGGGGAGTCTCCCTCCCAACATTTTTAAATGGAGGGGAGTTGTAATGTTTGGAAGGGAGAAAAAAATCTTTAAACCCCACTATTATTTTACGTGCTATTTAAAGAATTATATTAATGCAAACATGGCAAAATACCATTGAAAAAATTAAGTCAACTCAGAATGATTATGTAAAATGTTTATTTTTATTATAAAAAAAAGGAAGAAAGATAAATTTTATATATGCAGTGTATTTTTCAACTTCCACCAAATATTATGGGCACTTGACAATTAGGTTGTTAAACGAATTTCTGAATTTAGATTTTATTTGATTTAGGGTGCTGAAGCCTTTTTCACAAGGTACATTTTTACTCTTTCACAAGGATTAAAAAAGTTTACTCCTTTACCTCAAGGAGTAAAAGTAATAAGATCTTTGCAACTCTTCTAATCTCATTTTTGTTTAATGCTGACTCTAGGCCAATTTGACAGGGTGCAGCGATCGGTGGCTCTTACTGTCCTTTTTTGTTCTTTTCCCTCTTTTTGGTCGCATGAAAAAAAATCTTTAAAAATGTCTATTGGTCATAGGAAAAAATTATGAATTTATTGAATTGGTTGAGGGAATAAAATAATAAAGTTCGTCTTACACATGAACATAGAAATAGATAAGTACTTCTAATGAAATAATGTTAATATCTATTTGCGCTTTTGGAACCACATGGTTCGTCAGTCGGCCAATGAAAAAAAAACATGAAGTTTGTCGATTGCTCGCCAGAAAATATCGCGAAATTCATCAATCAGTTGCAGCAAAATATTGTGAAATTCATCAGTCGAACCTAGAGGAAAAAAATCTAAATTTGTCAGTCGGACATAGGAAAAAAAAATCAAGAACTTTGTCAATCTGTCGAAAGAAAAAATAGGAAATTACGCAAATTTAGTCTATCTATTGTGGGAAAAATGCGAATTTCGTTGATCAGTTGCGGAAAAAATGCAAAGTTCGTTGATTAGTCGCAGAAAAAGCGCAAAGTTCATCGATCAGTTGCAGAAAAAACGCAAAGTTTGTCGATCGGTTGCGGGAAAAAGAAAATCACAAAATTTATCGTTTGGTTGCAGGTAAATAAAATAACGCAAATTTCTCCTGAAAATGGTGACATTTTTTGGGCAATTTTTTTATGAGTGATTTCAAAATTTTTGATGTGAATCCCGCCTTGAAATATCTAATTTTATATAAAAATGAAGGAATCTAAATCACATTAAACAAAAGTAAACTTTTAAAAATTTTATATAGAAGTAAAAAAATTATTACAAATAACAAAAGTGTTGCTGTATTAAGCTACATAGATTATTCTGGGTAAGATCAAACTTGCAAAATAATCTTTCTACAATGAAAAGTTTGCATAACCATTCATCAGGTGCATTATGAAATCTACAAATTCCAAATCAATATTTTGCAATTTTTGATTACTGCCCAGTGCCCAACAAATGTCATAATGTATTAGGTACACTTTAAGAAAAATAAGATTTGTGAAATATATGTTTCTGTTTGAAATATTTGTATACAAGACAAAAAATATTCAATCTCATCTTAATTATTAAAATATTAATTATTATTAAATATATATATATATATATATATATATATGGTATTAATAAACACATAAATATACAGTTTGAGCTATTTATATAAGCTTAAGTTATTTAATAGAGTTTCAAACACTTTTGGGTGGCTAAAACCAATTTTGACCAGTTTTAGATGGTTAGTTAAAACCAGTTTTGACTACCATTACGGTTAAAATTAGTTTTGACTGGTCAAAATTACAACCCTGTTTGAAACAAATACTATTTGAAGAATTATTATTAATACCTTTTGATAGTTTATGCAAAAAGAGTTCTTCTTATTATTCGAATTTGAATAATATGCAAATGAGTGGTCAAATGCAATACTTACCTTCCACCTTCTAAAAAGTTGCACACATTATCATCTCTTTTGCTGACAAGTTGGAAAGTTTCTCTAATTATTTGTTGCTGCATGTCTTCAGGCTTAAATTTTAAAAAAAGAGGCATATAAAAAATCTAATGAGATAAATTGTAAAACAGTTAGTAAATTAAAAAAAAAAAAAAATATATATATATATATATATATATATAAAGATTTCAGGCTTCTGTATAAACCTGTCATTCTGAAAAGCTGCTGCAGACTTATTGTGTTTTCACCTATATTGGGACTGAAAAAATGATTCATAGCAGCAAATAATTTCTATCTCTCAATGAAGAAAATGCCTTCTAAATTTAGTTACATAAGAATTTAAATACTGCCAACTGCTATATAATTTTTTTTTTGTGGGTGTGTGGTCATCTTGCTGAATGTGATAATAAATGATCAAGCCTGAATTAACAAATTACAGTATAGAACCATTTATACGGAAAGGTCGGGGCCAGATGTATTCCAGATAACTGGTTTTTCTGGATAACTGGTTGGACATTAAAACAACATCCATTTGATGAGATTTGTAGAATAAATGTGGATGTAACATTGTTACTGATTTTAAATTATTAGATTACTCTGATTAAGGCTCAGATCCTATCAAGATCAAAGATTAATCAGTTTGAAAGAAGGCAATTTCTGGCAATACCTTGGATACAATAATACTGCATAAGAATCAAAATGTTCAATGTCTGACTAAATAGGCTTTCATTTCAAATAGTAGATATTGGTCAAGTTTTACAATGCATGTCGTAATCTATCAAGCAATGCACATGTCAAACTGGCACTGCATGGCACTTTTTTCTGGAAAGATTCTGAAATCAGTCAGTTGGAAATATCATTCTGGATAACTGGTTTTCCGGATAACTGGATTCCAGATAAGTGGTTCCATACTGTACATCCAAATTCAATAACTGAATATCAAGGCTCATTAATTAGCATTTCAAGAATCAGGAAAAGAACAGTTCTATTTCTGGTAATTTATTTACTTAATTGCTTTTACTGTAAGTTTAAAATATTAAAATACCATTTAGATAAAATGTTGGGGAAAAAATAGAAGCCCATATGTTATCGTTATTTCAAAAATCTTTTCTTAGGAATTTTGTCAATTTTTAAAAATGAAAAACACAGTTTTCTCTCCAAACTTTGTTTGTTGGTCTCCAAACTTTTGTTGTCTTGTTCTCAACCCATGCTTAAATCCAGTACTGCACACAAAATTCTAATTATTTTGGAAAAATCCCCCCTCCCCCTTGTTAGCAAAAACAAAACTGGTTACTTATAAAGGTACATGTAAATTAGAAAAAAAATAAATACAGAATTTGATAATAGAAAGTCACATAATCTGCATCAGCATTTCTGATAAATATGCAAGTACCAAGTATTCATCAAATTTTTTTTTTTTTTTTTTTTTTTTTTTTTTTTTTTTAGTTTTAATAAACCTCTCATTCAGAGAACAAATCAAAATAGAGAATAAAAGGAACAATGAAAATTTAGTAAATAATAAAATGAAACAGGATAAATGTGCTAGTAATAGACGCCCTCCAAAGATTTTAGTTTAAAAAATAACCAATAAAAATTGAGCTTTAATTATTTTTTTCAAAACTGTATTGTATGTTTTATAATCTGGGTTAATGTTGACAACCTTAATCAAACCAGTAAGGAAGCAGAAAATAATGTTTCACAGTTCCACTGTCTTTCAGTAAAAATTTTGCGAGCAAGGTAAGAGTTGGTATTACATAATTTATACCTTCTTTATTTTTTTTTAAAAATTGCAAGGTTTTTTTTTTTTTTTTTTTTTACAAAAGAAAACTTAAATTTTAGGTATTTACGTATTATCAGGGATTACCAGGTAAGGTACAACTGCGCCAAGCATGGTGTCAATTACACTAATTATAATAACACTTATTTTAACAATTATATACAGTAGAAGATCGTTATAACACAATTCTATATAATGCACAACTTCTCAGACATAAACAATGAATTTTTGAGTTAAGAAGTACCTGTATTCCACATTGTAAGATAATTGCTACTCTCTAGAGGACTAAATTTGGTGCATTTGCATATCTTTATCTCCTTAATTTACAGCTTTTTAACAATAAAATTGCTTTTATTACAATAAAATTTTTTTGAAAATAAATAATATAATGAATTATTCAGTCCAGGCATTTTTGGGCTAATTTCATAAAATAAATTTAACAATCTGTGAAATGATCTATATTATACAAAAATTGGTACTTATGTTAGCTGGGTGCCAGTGATCGTCAAAATTGGTACTTTTCCGTTATACGGACACCATGCCAAAATGTATGCTAAAATGCATAATGTATATAAATGTATAATAAATGTATGTATGCATGTAAATGTATGACATCATTGTCGCCAAGCATACATTTATATACATACATTGGTACTTCTCGGTTATACGGACACCATGCCAAAATGTATGCTAATGCATAATGTAGGTATGTAAATGCATGCTTGGCGACAGTGGTGTCCGTATAATGGAAAAGTACCAAAAATTTTTTGAATCTCGCCAACCCTTTTTTTCACCAATCTTTTAATATTAGCTAATGACAAATAGCCATTATTTTAACATTGCAATATAATATCTTAGAAAACTTACATAAAAATTAAAAATAGCTAAAATATAATCATAATGAAATATGTAAACACAAACATATCAATACAAATAGCAAAATCTCATGTAAAAGGTTGCAATATTCAAATGATGCCAATTGAAACAATATTTGGAGAGTTATCACTGTGCCCAGGTAACAGAACAAGGGTTTTGCAGATTATAGATAATCTCTTTGTTTATATATATATATTTTTTTAAGTCAGATTATAAAATAAGAACAATTACACAAAAATTGCAATTGAAAAGAAAAATATAAGGCAAAATTGATTTAATAAATTTAATAATTAAGTTAATATAAAGTTAAATTAAATATATAGTTAAAGAAAATAATATAAAGTTAAAGAAAAATTAAATTATATACAATGCAAAAATTTTTTTAATTATTCATTTTTTGAAACATTACACAAAAATTACATGGAAAATATTATGCAAAATTGGTTTAATATATTCAATAACTAAATATAATATAATGAAAAATTAAATTATATAGAATATAAATTTTACTGATTATTCATTTTTTTTTTTAAACATTGACACAATGATAGTTTAAGTTTTGGCTTGTTGTCAATATATATATATGTATTTTTTTTTTCTGTACTAGTCTATGAACACTCATTGCTTTGTGCTCTGAAATAAAATTTTATTGCTCAAGGAAATTTTAATATTTATATCCTAGTTCTAAACCTAGATAAACCAAGTTACCTTAGTATTTTCATTCTCTGATTCAATGTCATTTTCAGTGTGGTTTAAAACAATAACTATATAATTTCATCATCAATAGTTGATTGAGTTATAGTTGGCTCATCCTCACAAGCTAGCCATTGAACCAACTTTTGTTCCTCTAAAAATACAGGAACTGTATTCATAAGAAAAGAAGGGGTTCAAGACCTCCAATTTCAAAAGACATTTTTTTAAAGTCACACAAGGTGTTAAAAATCTATTACTTTCTATCTTTAATGTTTGATTATTCATCTCTGAAAAAACAACTCTGTATATATATATATATAAAAAAAAAGACTATAAATATTCATTACATTTATAGTAGTAATGAAACTAATAATGGTTGTAAATCTGATGATCGGGGGTCTCAAACGTCAGTTCCGTAGTTTTATTTTGAAATAATTTTATTTAGTATTTGAAACAGCCAACCTGCCATTCCATTTCTTACATATTTGTATTACTAATTACTATAAGTAAAATATCAAGTAGTTCCAGGAAATTTTAACTCTTAAGAACTGTAACGGGACATAAGATTTCATGCACCTCCAAAACATTTTTCACTATTCCCCTCTAAACCCCTCATTGTCTCAATAATTTGATAACTGTAATTCTCAGAAATTCAGTATTTTAAATATCCCATCTAAAATAATTAAAATATTGATCTTGTGATAATGACAATAATTATTTTGAACAATTAATTGTTCTCATAAATAATTTATTAATTACTGATATACTAATTGTTAAATTTACTACTTAAAAATGATTATTTTGTTTCATTAATATGCTTTTATTAAGTTTTAAATATAAATAAAATTGTAAAAACAATTATATACTGAATAACAACCAGTGTATTTTAATGCTGCTTTTCTAAGCGTAAACCGACAGAGTGAAAAATGTCCGAAGATGGGAATCGAACCTGGGTCCTCAGAATTACACTCTGAGGCTTGGAACATTTTTCATTCTATCAGTTTACGTTTAGAAAAATAGGATAAAAATACACTGGTTATTATTCAATGTTTACAGGCATAATTTACTGCTGAAAATGAATTACAATTATATACTTTTTGGAGGGTGTTCATTACTGGGTGTCTATTATTTGAATAATGGGTTCCCTTGGCTCGAATTTTAATTTACTTTAGAAATGTGATTATAAGATTGGTTAAATACTGTTAATAGATTAATGTAATATATTTTTTTTTTTTTTTAAAGGAAAACAATGATTATAACTATTAATTTAAAAAATATTTTTTAAAGAAATTCCGGTACTTTTCGGTTAGCCGGGCGCCAGTGATATATGTACATATATAAATACATATGTATGTACATATATGTATATATGTACATACATATATGTATATATATGTTTATGCATATATATGTATACGTAGATATGTGTATATGTGTGTTTATATATATATATACATGTATATATATCACTGGCGCCCGGCTAACCGAAAAGTACCGAAATTCCTTATGCATGTCCATTTCTGGAACGTTTATCTTATTACTTATTTTTAGACGACCAGTCAACTGCATGATTAAATTAACTTAAAGTAGATTTAAATTTCAATATTAATAAATGTTTTTTATTGCTTTATTTCAAATTACTAAACACTTCCATCACACACATCATTAAAATTTTTGAAATAATAATTTACAGAGCGTAAATCAAATCACACAGGGTTTTATTTTTCAGAAGCACAATAGTGTCAGGCATAAAACTCTCAAAATTTAAGAAAATTTCGATATTTTAAATAAAAACTATTGCTTCTCATGTTTTATTTTTCAAATACAAATAAATATTTCGTTGATTTTGCAACTATTACAATTAATGTGTAACAAGGAATTGCATAAATAAATAAAAAACTTGTTATTTAGTATTCTAACATGTTATTCTAAGAATCTAGATCACAAGTAGATCAACTGGGTCACACCATATAAAAGTTCTCCTCCTCCAGGAAATCTGTATTTGGAACCTTAAATAATTAAAATGTAACTTTTTCAGATTGAACACGAATATATTTTTTTTGTATGTGACAGTCTGCAAGTGAAAATGACAGGTAAAAAGTTATAGAGATAACTTACATAATATTGATAAAACTTGGAAAGCCTAGGCTTCCCATGATTGTTAAATACCAGAATTGCTTTAATCATATTACTTTTTTTTTCCTACAAAAAACGAAAAATTATCCTAATACATGCATAGTACAGCTACTTGTTAACAAGTTAAATATTTGCCATGCAGACGATAAAATTCTTAATCCGATAAACAAACTTAATTCTCTTAGTGTTGCCAATTTCACATAACCAAATATTTTATATGTGGTTTGTTTTGAATTTGAATAAATGATAAAATCGCAGTTATTCATCTATCAGTAATTTTGATTCGATATCATTAATAAGTCTTCATTATATTACATTAAAAAGAAGTTTCTGACTTTCCTGTATAGTATTCCTCCTCTTGTCCAAAGTGTGAACATCAGCCAGCAGTCAACCTGTTGTATGGCAACAGTCCTGTTTTCATCAGTTTTCCAGGTTTTCCGTGAGGTTGAAGAGGGGGAGCTAGATAGCAGCGGTCGAGAGTTACTTTTAAATATTTGTATTATCATCGTATCAATAAATTAACAATATGGGTTTATTAAACGCTTTTAAATTAATGAATAGGACTAAAATAATCCATTCTGTATGCTCAAGAGGTTTGTATGCCATACTTGTGTTACATTATATATAAATACATATTTACTTAAAGTTTACAAACGTGTTTTATCCTCAAGTATAAATATATTATTTTCTCGTATTTAAGAATTTTGACCAACGCTGATTCTAATGTATTTTTGATATATTTCACCGTTTTATTGGTGTGACTGTGCTGTTAAAAATTATGTTTTTTGTAAGAACGTAAAATTTTTATAATCTTCGTACTTGGACACATCATTGATAAGTGATGATTCATTTACATCATTTTTGTAATCACAGAGAAGGGACACATTTTATTTTTTAAGAAACAGTTTGTATTATCTTATAAATAAGAAAAACGTACTAATTTATTTGAGCCCACTATGATTTTTAAAGTAAAAGCTAGATGTGTACCCAGTACTCTGTACTCGGCCAATTTGACAAGTACTCGATATTCGGCCAAATTTTGACTATGTAACTCGGTTAGTACCGAGTAGTAATAAAAGTTTTTTTTTGTTTTGTTTTAAGCATCGTTAAAGACAAGAAAAAAAAAAAAGAATAAAATTCCTACCCACCCAAGTTATTTGGAAAAATTGATTCAGATACAAATATCAGAATATAATATGCACAGTAATTCATAAAAACTGTTACCGAGTACATAGAAATGTGTATACACAAAAGTAAAAAAAAAAAAAAAGTAAAAGTAATATAACAAAACTTTGGTGATTAGATTAATACAAGTAAGTCATTATTTTTGAAACAATAGGAAAAATAGTAGATTTTGGATATTCCTAAGAATAATTCATAGAAATAGAAATTATGATACATGTTTCTAAAAAATAATTAAATTTAAAGTTTTACATTATTGTTGTAAAAATACCAAGCATTTTACATTTTCAGCAGATGATTTTTTTTATATATATTAAGCTGAACAGTAAATAACACAGTACTCTGTATACCACTATTAAAAACAAATAATCATATTTATTGTTTTGATGTTATGTTGCATTCACTTGAAATCAGCTACTAAATAACTAAAAGCAACTAAATTATCAATTGATTTTATTGGATTCCTTTTTTTTTTCTTTCTTTCTTTGAGGTTGCTTGGAAACATTGTTTTTATCTACTTTCATATATACTAGGACACTAGAAATAACGAGCTGGTGCACGTTAAATCTGTTCGTGGCTCCAAAGTCCTCCAAGTTCTATATAAGCGTTACCTCTGGGGGTGCCAATCCAGATGCAGGTCTCTCATCTGGAATTGGTTCAAAATTAGGAGATCAGCTCTAGAAGTCCAACCTCTCTTGAGGCTCTAGCACCTCTTCTTTCAGAGAAGTGCTTTGGCACTTTCTCTGACACGCCAACAACAACAACAACTAGAAATAATAACATTATTATTTATATGATGTATTATCTGATGCAATAGATGTCATTGGTGATAAAACTAATGTAACAAGAATTACCGTAAGGGTAAATCTGTGTTCAGCTAACAATGAAATGTCCATCTTGTGGATAAGATAGAAGGGTATGAATATTTTGTTTAAATCGTATCTCTGTGCATTTTCATTCAATTTTCCTGCTCCAACATAATCATTTGCACCAGCTGTTTCATTTTAATTCTAAGAATGTACATGTCTTATATCGGATTGTTCTCCAGTAGCTTTCATTTTCAAAAATATAATTTTAGTAGTACTACTCATTTCATAACCAAAGAAATGAAGTTTGCTTCTTTAATTGACACATCACACATTTATCACTTTGGAGAATGAAGAAGTACATTTTTTATATTTTAATTATTGTGCTGTTCTCTAAAAAAAACCCAGCGTGAAATGTTTCCTAAAAAAAACCACCCAGTATTTCATCAAATCTTTCACTGAAGTCAATTTTTGGAACAGATGTGTTACACTCATGCTAAAATGTAAACAAAAGATTGGCGACTGTTTGGTTGGCGCGATTTCCAAGACTGCGTCAAACGAATAACTTAATACAATGGCTAGGTTGCCATTAAAGGAAAAAATCCCTAAATTTGGCGACTTTTTTCTTTTTTTTAACCGATTAATTATTTATTTTTTTTAGCGTGAGTGTAAAGCATCTAAGCCCAATTTTTTTTGTTTTGTCCTGTTTTTATGTGTCATTTAGAATAATAAAAATATTGAAAATTCCTAAGGAGTGCTAGTGCTTATTCAGTTTTAAAAGAATTTAAATTTAAGTTACACTGGCAAAACACTAGCTTCACTTTTGCAGATTTTCTTGTTATAATACAATTTTAGAATGATGTAACATTATTTTTTTTAATTTCAAACCATTAATAGGTAATAAAATGATTAATTTTCAGCTGATAATGTCAAGTGTGTGTTTTTTTTTCAGGTAACATGGGTTATTTTTTGAAAAGTGGGTTTTTTTTTCAAATTCCTGCTTAATTGGCTGCCTTTTTGTGATAAAGTAGTAAAATGAAAAATGCTCAACAGTAAAATCTGAAACTGAAACCAGCTGTAAAAAATTATGTGCGCTCTTTATTAGACTTTATACAGAGAAAATTTCAAAAATTTTTTTTTAAAGAGGACAGTGCAATAAGCCTTAGTAAGCTGATTTTAAAAAGGCTGAATAACATGTTAAATGGCTACCAAGAATTATTGGGTTTGTTTCCAAAAGAATTAAACCTCTAATTAGGATTGGATTTATATGAAACAAAAAAGCATTTTTTATGTTTTGAAAATGACACTAACTGTATTACTGTACGTAACCAGGGGTGGATCCAGGAATGGATTTAGGAATGTTAGGGGGGAGGGTCACATCTGTTCATGAGCAATTTTTATATTTTAAGTTTGTCCACAATTCTAAACTGGTTGTTTTATGGCACAATAATGAAGTCAGTTTCATTCGTAAATAAGCTGTAAAAAATTTAAAGATCGTACTTTTTTTATTTAAATCTGTTTTTTCTTTCTTTTTTGGAATAACATGTTAAATGGCTACCAAGAATTATTGGGTTTGTTTCCAAAAGAATTAAACCTCTAATTAAATATTAAAGAGCATACACACACATTTTTATGCTTTAAAGAAGTTATAATTAGTAGTAATTTTAGAAATAGTAAAAACAGAAAAAGTAATTTCATATCATTAGTTAATAGAACAAATAGCAAATCAAAAGAATATCATGGTAGTTTTTTTTTTGCCCTTGTAACTTGTAAAATACTGTTATCTCAACTTATACACATGTAGAGTTTAATGTAGGAAAAAGAGATTTGTAGCTTTTTGGCTAATTGCAGCCAATAACTTTTAGCCAAATAAAAAGAGCTTTAGCCAAGAAAAAAAAAACTTTTATTTATACAAAATTTCTATATAAATGAGTATTATTTTTAATTATACAATATATAAACAGTACACCACTCTGTAAGATTGACCCTCTCGAGATTTGGCCATACATCACACATCAAATGTTTTTTTAAATGGAAATTCTATTCAAACTCCCCCTTCCAAATTAATCACCATATTAAGTTACTTAAATTTTTGGCTGTCAGTCTATTTCTCAAGTCAGTTTTTGTTATATTCACGAGACTCAATCCCCTTTCACAATCTGCTGTAGACAACAGAATTGTTGCTACAAATTCATACAAAGAATTCACATTGGGAAACATGCCAGTAATGCCATTTTTATGGAAAAATAATACAATCAGCTGTTTTCATTTATTTACCCCTTGTAGTCAGAACCTGCCTGAACAACTTCCATTCATGAACCGTTTTGGTTTCATTTCCTAAGTTGGGATTATCAACAAAAAATAAACTAACTCTTTTAATTTCCTCAATACTTGTTTAATGCAAATGACATCATACTATTTGTAAGATGCTTGCACAGAGAGGATGAGACAAATTTTGAAGTGAGTTGCCGGGACAGAGGCGGTTTGAGATTTTTTTTTCACGCAGCAGCTGCAGGTTTACGAAAGGCAGGAACAACAAAATCGAAATGATATATATATTTTTGGCTGTTGCTATTTGGCTAATCCACTAAATGCTTTGGGGGCAAAAGGTGCTTTCAGTTAGCTTTTTGGCTATTTGGCTAGCTCTAGATTAAACCCTAACATGTATTATATTGTATAATGCTAACTAAGAAAAGTTATGAACATAAATATTTTTTAATACACACAGAGTAAACAAAATCACAAGAATGACCATTCATATATGCGATCCAGATTAACTTACTGAAATATTAAATATCAGCATTATTTTTTTTTAACAAAAAAACTTTTTTTCAATACACAAAAACTTTAAAACCCTATATGAGCTGGGTTTTTTAAAATCCCAAGGGAGAACCCCCACTTGGACTGGATTTTTTTAAACCACGATTATTACCCACTCAGCAGGTATTATAGTAGACTCTCTTAAATCTGCAAATGCCTAAAATCCACACATCATTTCAAATATCAGCAATTAAGTTTGCAGTTAAAAAGTACGTGAAAATTTTAAGTTTTTAAAAAATTTTATATCATTCTGTGCACATTTTAATATGTCATTCTGGTTAATATGATTGAACTCATGAAGTATAAATTTATTTCTGCAAAAATTCAAGATAACACTAATAGCAGTGGTGATCCCGATCTTTTTACCAAATACATTTATGTACTAATCAAGCTTTTTTGGTTTTTAATATGGATACATGAAATAAAACTTTGTTATTTTAAGAGTTTGATGTGAATTATGTACCTTTAAAAGACGAGTTTCACTGAATAATTCAAGAAAAAATATCTCTTTATTATGCATATTTAGCATTATTATTTATTTGGATTTTACTTTTGATATTTTGAACATTTTTTTTTAATTTTCTTAGTTTTTATTATTTTACTTTATACTGAAAGCATTCATTATAAATTTGAGTGCATTATTAAATTCAAATTACTGTTTAAAAATGTAAACAAAACAGTGACTAGAAAAATCCACAAAATTCTAAAATCTGCACAACCTCTGGTCTTAAGCTATGAGGATTTAAGAGACTCTACTGTATAAACATTAATTTAGTGATTAGAATTTTTTAAAAAAAGCTTTGCTGCTCTTTCCATCCCTAACTGATTTTTAGGTAGATTTCGTAAGAAATACTACCTGTTACATTCTCCCTTATGTTGGAATTTCTGAAAAAATTTGACAGATCCATGCTGATCATGACTCCCAGAACCCAAAACCATCCCCAGTTCAAAACTTTATCTATCTATATCACTTTTTTATGGATACGATAACTTCAATAATTCTGCACAAATCTCTTCCAAACTGATACACAAAAGGGGCTTTTTGTGAAAACAGAAAAAACCCAATAACTTCTTAATTATGATATGTATCAAATCCATTATTATTATACTTCTAGGAAAAGGTCTGAAAATTTATGTGTGACAGATTTTTGATGATATTAAAAATGGCCTCAAGGGGGGGGGGGGGGGAGGATATATATAGGGATTTAAGAAGAAGAAAAGTTGTAACTTTGTCAATTCACAAGATATCAAATCTGCTTAAATTTATTATAAATCCTCTTAATATTATCTACAACTTTTATATTGACAAGTTTTTTAAAGAACCAACCCTTACAGCAAAAAAAAAAAAAAAAAAAAAGAGAGATCCCTGCCGGGCTCTGCCTATAAACACATGTAGATTTCAAAGTGGGAGGTACCAGCTGCCGCATTATGGCAAAAAGGTAATTTCTTCTGCAATTCTCAATAAACAGGTGCCTTACGGTCTGCATCTTCGAAATCTACATGTGCCTGTAGTCTGAGCCGTCAGGGATTTTTTATTTCTATGTACAGGTCCAAATGCGAGAAACATTCTTTCAAATTCTACTAAAAGTAACTTTTGCTATGCTTAACATTTTGATACTTTTTTCCTTTTCCTATACGTTCTTTCAAAATACTTGTTCAGCAGATGTTATTCTTTCATTCTCCTTTAGCTTCAATCAACGTTTTAATTATTTGTAAAAGCAGAATGAGAAAATAAAAGAATTCTATCTAAAAAAAATGTTTGTTGTGCTTAAATAAGAGTGAATAATTTTTTTAGGTACTGAAAGTGAAATTATGACATAGATTAACATCATATTTAAATGAAATGCTTTTCTGCCAGATAAAAACTTGCCATTTACAAACTTTATTACTTTATTTTTTACAAGCCTAAGAAATTAAGCTTATAAATAATAATTTAAAGCTTCTTTTATTTATTCATTAGGCAAAATACCTATTGAAACTTTGCAAATTATGTTCCTCTTAAGATTTTAATACTTTTTTTACATCATTTTAAAAATTTAGAAAATGATTTTAGTTGATGTTTAAAAAAAAATCATTTGATTTAAATCATCTGATTAAAATTGTTGGCACCCTATTGTAAACAAATATTTAAAGCTATAATAATCCTATTAAAGCCCATATAATCCTATGGGATTTCCTCTTTAATTTATCAATTATTGCTGTAACTTTTTGAGTTTTCACGATATGTCACTTGGTGTTTTTATAAGTTACCCTATAGTATTGACTATCAAATCATGACAAAAAATCTTCTGTAGTTTGTGCATGCACAGTTAAAATTTATTTCATAAAAACACCTATATCTCATCAAATATTCAATATATTAATATTTTAAATACAGTATACTATTTCTACATATTTTTTGTCAAGTTTTTGGAAAGTGGTGTTAAATTCAGCTAAAAACTCTGCATGCTGTTAAAAAAAAAAAAAAAAAAAAAAAAAACCTTTTTGAATTTTTCACAGAAACGTTAACATCTTCATGAATATACGTGCTATGCTTACACAAATGCACACAAATGTTGAACAGAACCTGCATAGTCATTTGCTACAGTGACAGACCATTTTTGACATTTTATGTTACTTGGGTGATCGAAAATATTATTTTATTATTAAAATTATTATTGCCTTCCCCCCCATCTTAATTGTCCTCGCAATAAATCTTTACTGAAAAACATTAAGTCAAACATGTTCTTTACATCCTCAAAGTTCAAGGGCATTTCCTCATG
Source organism: Maratus michaelseni (assembly GCA_963931845.1). Classification (NCBI taxonomy): domain Eukaryota; kingdom Metazoa; phylum Arthropoda; class Arachnida; order Araneae; family Salticidae; genus Maratus; species Maratus michaelseni. The sequence continues at coordinate 407,598,245 of OZ007590.1, read as the reverse complement.
AGTTTCAGTAGATATTCGACGAAACGTCTGAAATTGGCCACTGCCCCTTTATTTCTGGACATCAGTGTATTTTATAATTATAATTTCAAATTATGATAGTACATTAAAAGAAATGTTATTCATTCATGATTAAGTTGGCTTCACCACTCACCAGTGGCTGAGAGGTTCTGCTCTCAAAGCTGGTAGACAGGTGGTGTTGGGTTCAAACCCCTGTCGCGCTCGTCGACCTAACTGTTAGGAGTTTTCCGTGGTTTTCTTCAAACCTTGCCGTAAATACAGGTTAGGATCCCTTAGAAAGACCCCCACAGAGGGCACTCCCGCCAGAGCCTATATCCCTCGTGTTGATAATTGGCAGTCATAAATCAACCAACCATGATTAAGTTGTTATTGAGTATATATATATATATATATAATTTTTTCATGATTAAGTTGTTATTGAGTAATATATATATATATATATTTTTTTTTTTTTTTCTGTAGCACGACTGCATATCAAGCAAGAAAATAAGAATGGAGTTGCTGTTATTAGATTTGACTCTCCAAATTCCAAAGTAAGTATTAGTTTAATACCTTTAAAAAGTTTTACATAGCAATAATTAAATTAAATGCATTATTTTTTTGCTATTTATTAAAATTAAAAGGAGTAGTATTTAAAAAAAATCATTTAAAAGTACTCTAATCATTAAAAGAGCTAAAGCGGAACTCAGTTCTGACTGCTGTGTGTGATTACATGTGTTTTTATGCATGTATTTGACACAGAGGGAGATTTTATGGTATTTTTAAGAATTAGTATTTTAAAATGTGTTTGGCTCCAATAATTTATAATTTTATACTCATCAATAACCTTATTATTCATCTAATGTCAGAATTCCGTCATACTCATTAAATAAAATTTCTTTCACAGTAATTAGATTTTCAACAAGTTGTTTTTTTATAACCAATATGCAATCTGATTTTTTTTTTTTTTTTTCATTTTTTCCTTAGGTAAATACTTTGAATAGAGATGTCATGGCAGAAGTTCAAACCATAATGAAAAATGTAATGGCTGATCCTAGTATATCATCTATTGTGTTAATATCTGCTAAGAAAGGATGTTTTATCGCTGGGGCTGATATTCCAATGTTAGAGGCTTGTAAAACAAAAGAAGAGGTTGTTGAATTATCTAAAGCTGGACAAGAAATATTTCTAGAAATAGAAAATAGTAAAAAACCTATTGTAGCTGCAATAAATGGTACTTGTCTTGGAGGTGGTTTAGAGGTAATGTATAAAAGATATCTACTGTTTTTATATGTTATATATATTTGTTATATACAGTCGAACTGCTGACATGAATCTCAAGGGGCATTAACATTTTGGCACTTTCCACTATAGAAGCCTTGGCTTAAAAAAAAAAAAAAAGTGGTTCAATTCGTAGTTCAGAAAGTGGGACATGTTGCAAACTGATATAAACAGCTTCAAAAACAAACATAGTGAACTTTTATATTTATATACTAGCTACCCACCCAGCGTTGCCCGGGCCCGAGATAATAACAATCTCAGAGCAAGGCGTTAACCCGCTCCATCCCTATACCCGCAAATATAACGAATAATTTGTTCAAGAAAACCACCTTCACCTACATTAACGCGATCATTAAAAAAAGAATTAAATTTTTCTGATAATTAGAAGATAACAAAGATGCTACGCTAAAATAGCCGGCAGATGACAACAATTTCAGATCTATATCTTAATTAGTTCGAATAATTTGTTCAAGAAAACCACCTTCACCTACATTAACGTGATCATTAAAAAAAGAATTAAATTTTTCTGATAATTAGAAGATAACAAAGACGCTACGCTAAAATAGCCGGCAGATGACAACAATTTCAGATCTATATCTTAATTAGTTATCTAAATTTTTGTTCATTAGTAAAAATTACCAATTATTTCCTTTCATTTTCACAAACTAAATGGAGGGATCGGCCAGAGAAACAGATCTCTTTGTAGTTCAGTTTTTAATGAAAGCAGATCCCTGTCTGAAACTTTCAGATTTTTTTTTCACTGGCGCTGGCAGATTTTCGGCATTTTTTTACATAAATTAAGAAAAATTACTGGCCGAATTTTGCAAAAATTTCAAAGTCGGATGCAGAATTTTTTTTACATATGCTCAGAAATTTTCAAATTGATATCTTCATTAGTTATCTTAAAATTTACTAATTAGTAAAATAATTTCGAATTCGTTCATTTCCATTTGCAAATCTACAACAGCAGTTCTTTTCTTTAGCCATTTTAATTTAAAAGATGGCATTTTTGATGCAATGTTTAATGATATTCTAATTAATATTTTGAGTAATTATCAACTTATTAAAATTCTGAGACTCAGGTGCACATGGTCAGACCTTGGACTATCCACACCTAAATTTTCAGACTTCTAGGTGGGCTAGATCTTGCTAGCCATTGCCAACAGACACACACGCAGAGCGAAACTATTTTATTAGTATAGATTTTATTTATTTATATAATTATTGTTTTTTATAAGCAAATTACTTCAGTTTGTATATAAAAATTGATCACTGGCTTCTTTATATTAAAAAACTTGCATAAATATTGAAAACATTGCCATAAACCATCCATAAAATTAAACTATAGTGTGTAGACCCAATAGAGTCATATCAACTATCAGGTGTTTATGAAATCCCGTTCACCAAAGCAGATGGAACATTGCAATATTATATAGGAATGGCAACTAGAAAGTTTAAAACAAGATTAAAAGAGCATATCACAAATATCAAATATGACTGAAGAACTACAGCTTTGTCAAAATTACATAGGTTCGAGACTTTAAAAATTAATTTTAAGAATAGTAAAATAATTTATCCAATCAAGACTTTATTTCCCATCTATTATATGTGAATCAATTGAAATCTATATGTGCGAGAACATATGCAATGAATCAGCCTATTTTGAATTACTTAAAATCTGGCACGAGGTCTTGTTCAATTTTAAAAAAACAATTAGATAATATTAATTTTCACGTTTGCAGTTGACTATTTTTAATGGGCGGGGCTAGTTTAGTTTAAGCTGAAAGATAGTCCCTTCCCTTCCCCACCCAGTTTGACCGTGACTATTTTTAAGCACTTGTTTTTATTATACATATGATCTCGTGACTTACATTTTTCAAGTTTCTTTTCAAATATTTTTGCGAGAATAGTTTGTTTATCATGTAAATCTTTATAATGGTGCCATTTGTGCAATCGAAACATGTCGATCATTGTATTAAAAGGTATTTATAAGTCTTTGTGTTCTACTTTTATCACTTAAGTATTTAAATCTGTATTTTAATGATAATTAGTGATTTTATTATAGGATTATGTAACATTGCTTTTGTATAGGAAACAGTGAATAGGCAACAAGAATTTTTCTAACACATTTCATGGATTCATTATTAAGCATAAAGCATGAAATATTGGCTGGCATGACCATTGATGTGATTTGGAAACAAATAGTTTCAATTTTTCGATTAATGTATTACATCTCAAGTTATAAAGCTTAAGTGGTTACTTCTTCTGGCTGTCACCTCTAGAAATTTGATTCAAAACAGATTTTGACAGTATTTTCTGAAAAAGCCTTCAGTTTTTGCTGCCAATATCATTTCTTTATTTTGTATATAAATGGACTTAAAGGAAAAATGTTTTAACAGTAATTGTATATTTGGCACACATTTCAATAAATTATCTTAAATTTGATTTATTTTTGTATTTTGTTTATTATTTTCAATATTTATATTCCTATTTTTATTTTATTTTTTTGAACAAATTTGCCCTACTTTTTTCTGTTCATTTGATCATTTTTTCCTACTACATTGGTTTTCTCTTACTTAAAAAAAAAAAAAAAAGTGGTTTGGATTCTGTTTTTGGAAGACAGTACAAATAGACATGGAAACACAGACAGACCCATACAGTGTTGAATCCAGACACTTTTCTCCGGGAGGGATTTCTGTCGCTCCGGGGGGGAAATTTTAGAGTTCTGGGGGGGGGGGGAAATTGCACTTTTTAACCATTAAAAGCATAAAATTTCAAATCTTCCGGGGGGGACATTTCAATGCTCCGGGGGGGGACATTCCCCCCCGGGCCACCCCCTGGATTCAACACTGGACCCATACTCAGACGCTAACAAGATTTACACCGTCATCTTGAAAATACACTACCAAAGATTAATCAAAATTGATACATGTAATTGAAGGTGAAGCCTAAAGATGCACTGAAAAAAAAAAATGTTTAAAAAATCAAATTGAATAATATTCTCTATAAAACATAAAAAGGAAAACAATATGTAATGAGAGGAAATATAGATGGATAGATAAGGCCTATTTTTGGTGCATGGCATAGCCAAATATTTTTCCTGGGCCGTTTTAATTGCTGTGATAAAGTTAAAGATGTAAATTTACTGGTTTTGTGATTGACTTTTGTCACATTATACAAGATCGGGAATGTACGTTGTTTAGCAAGTTTTAATTCATTGATATTTTTTATTTTATTTTTGTTAATGTTTTAAACACCACTTCTGATTTTCATGTTAATATTTGATTAAAAAATAAATAAATAAAACATACTTAAAAATCGAGAAAGGTAAAAGTTTTATCTGTCCTTAAAATATATACAATAAATATTGAAATATTCTACACAAATGTAAAATAATTACAGGCAATTTAAGGAAAAGACTGTTTTTTAATATCTACTTTATTTTGTTGGTGCTTTTAAAAAATCAGCAGAAATATTTTTCTAACAGTTTTACATCTTATAAATATTCTTTGCAAGTATAAATAGATAATTTTGATGATGGGATTTTTCCTTCAAAACAAAGTTACAAATATAAGCCAGTATTGCAGTATTAAATTCATACTCTAAAATCATAAAAATCTGTCGTGCCAATGTGATTGAAGTTGCCGTTGGCAACATGATGTACAATTACTGGTGTCACAAAGAAATTCAGGTCCATGGGACCAGAGATGAGAAAAATATTGGGTCCAACTCATTGAGGTGAATGGTGCACACCATCGGGAGCCTGGCTTTTATGGACTTATGCTTTAAATATGTTCACAAGTACTTTTATATGTTTTAATTATTTGATTACTGTTGTTATTTTATCTAGACTGCTCTTGCGTGTCACTATCGAATTGCTGTGAAAGATAAGAAAACCGGCCTAGGGGTTCCAGAAGTGCTTCTTGGATTGCTACCTGGAGCTGGTGGCACTCAAAGACTACCACGCCTTGTAAGTATTTTACATATGTTAATTAACCATAGTAAAAACAATTCTAAGAAACTTTTTAAATATTGATTTTAAAAATATTTGACACCTCAAACTTGTCAAGTTACTTCAGAAGGCTGTTGAATATTCTTACTACTTTTTATTGTTATTAACATTATCAATATTATCTACCTTAGATCTTTTTATCTTATATAATTTTAAATGCTACAAAATGTAAATATTAATTGAAGTGAGCAAGCAAAGATCTTTGCGTCAATTCCAATGGTAACTTCATGATGCTACTCCTCTCAAACTGTCCAGCCGATGACCATCTAATTAAACACAGTGATAGCTGCCATAGCCAGCATGGTTCACATAAAAGAAAAACCTGACACAAGTCATGTCGTCGAGGAATAATTATAGATCATAAGTGTCATAGACGTAATGTTTAAATGTACATAGGTTTCAATTTAAGTTTTTTTTTTCCCACTTTAAAGATCATAAGGGCCATATACTTATTGTTAAAATGTGCCCAATTTTCAATTTAAGAATTTTTTTTTTTTTTTTTCGCGCTTGAACTTTATGTTGCATGGCGTAGCCATTTGGAAACACTTCTTATATTTTGTATTATGAAAATAACCTACCATGCTAGTAAGCAAAAATACCTCTTAAGATATGCTTTGGAGTTACTTTTAACCAAAAAAATGTAGTACTCCCTCCCCACTCCTGATAGATTGTGTTATGTATGTGCATTAGAATTTGTTTCAGTGGTACTTCTCTATTATCCTGTTGACCACTTTTCATAACAAAAAACTATCGCCAAATAAATGAGAGAATGTTGCCATTGGATTATCAAAATTAATAAATAAATAAAATATAAGAATTTAAGGACCCAATTGTTATTTTAATGAATGAAATAACTAATAAATCAGTAAAACATAATGAAAAATACACGCAAATGTCGAATTAAAAACCACTTGATGACATAACAAACACGTATAATGTTTCTGACATCAAGTAAATGAGACTGCATTTTTGACTGCATTTGGTCTAACAGTTTGGCGATAATTTTTTGTTATGAAAAGTGACCGATGGGATAACAGAGAAGTATCGTTCTAATTAAGTAAGATGAAGTGCCAAGATTCTGATCTTGATCAAAATCCTTTGTTTAAAATTTATAGGTAATAAGATTTTTTTATAAGAAATTTTTTGTTGTTAAAGTGCACTTATTGTGATAGATATCACATTCTTTATTTTTATTTACTTTTTCTTTCAGCTCAGCACTGTTCTGTATTTATTACGCACTATCTTTTTTAATCTTTTGTTGGTAGTTTGTCATTCCTTTTAAGCTTGTTATCGACTCCGGATGCACAATGGTGGTGTAGTTTTTCACTGCAGTATGTTTCTCTCTTTGCATCGTATCTTTAGTTTCGTTTTCAGTGCAGATGCTGGCCTTGACCTTCCCTTGCTTACAGCTGCTCCGCTTGTGTATAATACACATGTTTCGCACAGCGCTGTTCATTTACTTTTTCGGCGCTGATAATTTCAGAGCTTGCTCTTTTGTTTTTTGGCTTTAGCTTCTTGAATGCACCTTCATGTATATATATACACATACACATCTTAGACTTTCCAACACCTCAACAAGAGTTTTTATGCTCATTGTATTTTTCCTAAGAGCCACCTTATCCTACATAATTCATCAATATCATGGAACCACAGTTCCTGATTTAATACCCACAAATTCCCGAATGTGTCTTCAAAAACTAAAGTCATTATTAGCGTTCTATTCAAGCTATGAGTGTTTTTCAACCCTTGAGTGCATCCACAAATAAGTCATATAAGTGCTAAAATATCTCAAATTTTGTCTTCAATTTTATTTTAACGGTGTGTGTTTTTGGTAAAAAAGACCAATTTACTGTTACACTACCATCGTGTCAACTATACAACCAGTGTGCCAATTAAGATATGTTATTGCCGTCCAAACTTTTCAGCAAGTAAAACATTTTCTTTCAGTGTGATATGCTTTTAAAATCAGTAAAAACTGATTTTAGTACTTTTTAAAGTTCTCATCTGATAATTTGTTATGAAAAAGCTGAATGTTAATTATCCTTCATCTGTAAAAATTTTTTCTTACAAAGCATATTTTTATTAGCAATATTAATCTGTTTCTCTACAATATATGTAACAAAAATGTTTTATATTTTTGTCTGATTTACGCACTTGCTAATGGTTTAATGGGAAAGCCGCTATTAGCAATTTTTAAGTTTGATGAATATTATGTTTTATACAGTATAGAACCATTTATATACAGAAAGGTCTGGGCCAGATGTATTCCAGATAACAGGTTTTTCTGGATAACTGGTTGGTCATTACGCATTAAAGATACATCCATTTCACCACATTTGTAGACTATATGTGGCTGAAACATTGTTACTGATTTCAAATTACTAGATTACCCTGATTAAAGCTCAAATCCTATCAAGATCAAAGATTAATCAGAGTTTAAAAGAAGGCAATTTCTGCAATACCTTGAAAACAATATTACTGCATAAAACTTAAAAAATGCTCAATATCTAACTAAATATGCTTTCATTTAAAATTGTAGATATTAATCAAGTTGTACAACACACATGATAATCTATCAAGAAATGTATGTGTCAAACTGACACTGCATGGCACTTTTTTCTGGAAATATTCTGGATAACTGGATTCCAGATAAATGGTTCCATACTGAATTTGATTTGCAGATTTGTTTTTGGTTTTGGAGATCGCCATTGACAATTTTGATAGTTATATTGATATTTTTTATTTGTTCGGTTTGCAGATTTGCTAATAGTTTAGCAGGAGGTGCTATTGGTACTTTTGTAAATTGTAATGAATCAGGGGCGTAGCTACCATGGAGCAGTTCGAGCAAACTGCTCAAGGGTGCAAAATTAGAAAGAGCAAAATAAATATTTGTAAAAATATTTGCAATTTTTTTTTTATTAATTAGATATTATGGATGAATTAGAACTGTTACAATCAGCATATTCCTATGATATTTTATCTTGTTTTTAACCTCAACTATTTAGATTTAAAATTTAAAACATGTTTTATACTCAGCTAAAAAAGAATTACATATATTCGCGAAGTTTAATTTTAATTCATACTGTACCACAGCCTCAAGTAACTTCTCCAACAGCATTTCAGAATGCCTGATTTTTTTAAAATTAACTTTGCCACGGATGACAGTTGAAGATTTTCAAATCTTAAAGTAATCAAAACTTATTTACAGGGTTCTCAGTGGTCGCTTTATTGGTTACTACTATTTCAAAACAATAATATTCCTGGCGCATTTCTCTTTTGTGGAAACTAAACATGCACATGCTTTATGAATACAGATTAAAAACAATAATAATAATAAGAGCCGGAACTAGGCATATTTCGCATCTACATGAGTCTACGGCAATAAAATTTAAAGGAGGGGGGAGAGGGAAGCGACAAATGAAATTTTGTGCGCATTGTTTTCCAGAATTTGAAAATATGACATCTCAAATGCAGAATTTATAAGCTTTTTTTTTTTGAAAGGTGAGAAAAAGTTAATTATCGATGCAGTGTCCTCTGCTTAGAACCTGATTATAAATTGAAAAAAAAAATATCTGAAGTTACTTCACTCAACTTTCCAAACACTTTACAAAATACTATGCGTTCAAATAAATAAATATAAATATTATAACAATAAATAAAAATTTAGATCCTAATTTTACAAAAAGCGAAATATTGCCATTGGTAATAAAGACATTTTAAAGAAAACGTGCATTTTCATTTATAAATCTGAAACATTTTTCTGATAATAATTTTCAATAAATTTTCATTCTGCCTGTGCTGAAATAAGGCCAAATTAAGAAAAATTAACAAAAATAAGAAAAAAAGAATTTTACTAAATTAACTCATTTACACAGGCTCGGACTGACCCGCCGGACAACCGGCCTGTGACTCAGTGTGCTGTGAACCAAGTAAAGCTGCATCCTCTCTCAGGTGAAACTAATACAGTAATCTCTCACTTATACGCCGCTCTTTTATGCTTCTCTCTCATTTATACATCGATTTTCGGTAGTCCCGGATAAAGATATTGCAATGTTGTTGTTGTTTTTTGGTTGGGGCCCAGCACTGCTCCATCTCCCAAACTCTTAAAATTTGCCCTTTCATCAAATGAGACATTTATTGTTTGTCACCTTATCTTGGTCAGGAATCCATATGCGATAGCCTTTAGTCTTAAAAGCGTAGCCAATAAGTATACCCTGTTTGGCCTTTGGCTCAAGCTTATGACGTTTCTGGGCAGGAACACCAACATGTGCAACTGAACCAAACACTTTAAGGTGTTTTAGGGAGGGTTTATTACCACTGTACATTTCAATAGGAGTTTTAATCTGACCCTTTGGGCATAAACGATTCCAAACATAGGTAAAATGAGTCATTGCATCGGGCCAAAATTTAGTGTCTAAACCACTATCCTGTAACAACGTACGTGCTCCATCAGCAACTGTTTGATTATAATGCTCGATTTTGCCGTTTTGTTGTGGCGTGTACACATTCGTCAATTCGTGCTCTATACCTTTATCTGAAAAGTAGTTATCAAAATCTGTATTTACAAATTCCTTACCATTATCTGATCTGAATGATTTTACTTTTAAATTTAAGAAATTTTCGGTTCGCTCAATGTGTCTTTTAGTGATGGCAAAAACCTCAGATTTATCCCTTAATGGGTATAGAGCAACTTTATTTGAGTAATCATCCATAATTGTTAGAAAGCACCTTTCACCATTTCTACCACGGATTTTACATGGACCCCACGTGTCGGCAAAAATGAGCTCAAGTGGTTTTTGTGTTCTCTTATTGTTTATTGGTTTAAATGAAACCTTTCTAAATTTATTAAGTTTACAAATTTTGCATGTAAAATCGTTACATTTAATGTTTGGCAGGCCCTTGACACAATTATTTCTATATGTATGCTCAATGATTGATTTACTAATATGGCCTAAACGTCTATGCAATGCCTCAAAATTTTCCCGGGCTTTTGTCACATTTAAATTTTCAAAACTTACACTTTTACCCTTATAAACATTTTTAGGATAAACGTAATACATGCCATTACGTAAAACTGCCTGAAAACGAAACATATCATGTTTATAAACTTTAACTTTGCCCCCACCGCCAATGAACCTTGCTCCCATTTTATCCAAACGTTCACCAGATATTAAATTTTTCCTCAATTTTGAAGAATGTAAAACATCATTTAGAGTTATGGTATTTCTACCAAAGTTCAACTGTACTGTTCCGGTCCCCTCTACTGGAAAAGTAAGGTCCTTTACTGCAACTGACAAATGTTGATTCTGAAGGGGCTTGTAATCAGTGAACAGTTCTCTAGACATGCAAAAATGATGAGAAGCACCCGAATCCCAGATCCAGGCACCTTCAGGACTGACCTCTCCAAGATTTGACTGTATAAAGAAATTACACTTACGTGAGTTGCTTCTCTGTGGTCTAAAGTTGTTTCGAGAACCCCGTTCATTGGCTTGAAAGTTTTTTCCAGTGCGTGATTGTCTCTAATCAGTTCGAAAGTTCCCTCCAGTGTATGTCTGTCTTTCTCGGGTACGGCCTCTACTCTGCAAATCTTTACCTCTTGACGGTGATCTGGAAAAACTTCTATAAAAATGACAATCAGTTTTTGTTTTACTGAAACATTTAGATTGTGTATGGCCTAACTTTCCACATGTCCAACACTTTATTTTTCTAATAGTTTTCTGGATTTGGTTATTCTGTATTTCAAATAATTCCCTCTCAGAGTCTGCCTTTCGAAGTCTAAGTCGTGTTTCCTCAGCATTTAGTTCCTGAACAATCTTTGAAAAGACAAAATTGCTCTTATCCCATCGCTGTATATTATGAACAACTTGGTCATATATTGGGGGTAAATAGCGTAACAATTGAAAACATGCATATATTTCATCAAAATTTTCATTAAACTCTAAGTTGTACTGTCAGTCGCTGAAGCCTTGAAGCAAACAGACTCATTCTCTCATGCTTTCCTTTACGTGACTCAATCATTTCCGAAAATATTTCCATATGCTGAGATCTTGTATCTGGCACATAACTTTCCCTTAAACTATTCCAGGCCTCAACTGGACATTTAGTATTCTCTATTAATTTTCGAAAATCCTTTTCAACATTTAAAAATATAAAGGACAAAGCAACATCAAATCTGTGTTTTATCTTCTTAACATCCGCGGCCGTAACAGTTGTACTAACTTCTGGTATTGTTTCCTCACCAATAATGATATCCCATAAACCCTGATTTATTAACAAATACTTCATATCAGCAGACCAACTCTGGTAATTATTTGCATTCAACTTATCTATAAAACTGTTTGATTGGGCCATTTTAAAAAAAAAAAATAAAGTTCTTTAAAAAGAAAATAAAGTTCTTGAAAAATATAATCAAATTCTTGAAAAGTAAAAGTTCTTTGAAAATAAAGTAAAACTCTTAAAAGAAGCAAAAAAAGTTCTTGAAAAATTAAAATTAAGTTTCTTGAAAATAAAGTTGTTTCTTTAAAATAAAATTAAGTTTCTTGAAATTAAAGCTCTTGAAAAAATCAAAGTTCAAATCAAAATAAAGCATAAAAATTTCTAGAACAATCTTCCCCCTTCTTCATATGCACATTCACTTCAAAAAAAAATTTTCATAAACATCAATTCCATAATTATAAAAAAAACCAACCATCTTCTTCATTAAAATACACCACATCTAAAATTTCCTCTCTCTAAAATCTTATTTAAACACATCTAAAAATTTCATAAAAACCAGCTCATTCACTTTTTCATTCAAAAAATTTTTCATATTTTTCACTTTTTAATATTTACTGCCCCCCCCCCCCCATCTCATAATCTAATATATCTTAACACTTATTGGAGGCAGTATATTCAAACTAAGTTTCCCAGCTAGGATATAAAACACTTCCATCTTCCAAAATATGGGATAGGATATCACACATTATAAACTACTTGCTTTAAAATCACACTTCCTATGGTTGATGGGTTTGCCCATAACCAATATCAGTTTGTAAGAACAAACTGTCTTAAAATGTAGCAGAGCCATTTTTATTACATCTCAAATGGAGCAAGAAGCCCATATGAAGTATGACTTAAAATTCAATAATTTCATTAGTTAAATATATCATCTTTAAATAAACCTTGTTTCCCCAATTGATCATTTAATTTCAGTTTCATTAATTACTTTTAAGCTGTGTAAAATAACTTGAGAGAGATATGTTTAAAAAAAAACAAACATTTTTATTTCTTCAGACAAAATAACAAGTTCTCAAAAAAAGGATGAACATGGCTTTATCAGATTAAATAAATCAAGCTGTTTCTTCATTTCAATAGAAAAAAAGATTACTTCTTAAAAAAAACAATTCACTTTTGTAAACAATCTCCTGACTCAACACACAATTAATTTCAGAAACATATTTAATAAACTTTACTATACCATATCAGCTGAAGGGAAAAATGATGTGTCACTAATTTACTTTCTTTCCATGTTGAAAGAAAAACAAACTGCTATATTAACTTCACTGCTCAAATGGGGGAAAAACATCTGCCATAAACATCTGAGCCAGCAAAACCACAAGATTGAAAAAGTAAAGAGCAACGTCAGCAAAACAACTAACTCACTGTTAGAGATCGACCGAAATTTCGGTTTCGGTGCAAAATCGGAGTTTCGCCGAATATTCGTTTTCGGCGAAACTGCTGCCAAAATTTCGGCCTGACCGAAACTATCTGTATTTCAAAATCTCGTTCCTTCTTTCGGAAATTTTCAACTTTACTCATTGATGTGAGTTGTATCGGCTCAAATGAGACACTGTTTATTGTTGTGAACTCCACTGTTTATCATTATCTGTCATGACTGATCCATGATGCGAGTGTAAATTATAATTCAAGCAAAGCATATATGACTAAACTTAAAAGACGCTTATCACGTGATCTTTAAAAGCTGCAAACTTAACAGTAATAGAAAATTTTTACTTTGAAACTCCAGATTGTTTCAAATGCTTTATGAGAAAGATGTTGTTAAAACATATGAAAATTTACGAAATTTATTACAAAAGATATATCGAGGTATGTATACTTAAAATATTTTTTATTAGATGAGTATAATTCGTATAGTTGGAAACTATTTCTGTCTTATTCATAAGTTAATTACGTTTTATTTTATATGAAAATAAATAGTTTTGGATAGAGGCACAGAGAGTCAACTTGGCACCGGAGATAAAATTTTCAAACAGGGTGCCATTTCAACACTTTCTTAGAGAAGCAGGGAGTGGCAAAGCTTTTTTAAGTAAACATGTTATTTAAACATATGTACCATAAAAATGTTTGTACAAAATTTTAAATAATTAATAATAATATTCAGCAATATATATTAAAAAATGCTGAATATTATTATTAATTATTTAAAATTTTGTACGAACATTTTTATGGTAGATATGTTTAAATAACATATGTACCATAAAAATGTTTGTACAAAAATTTAAATAATTAATAATTATATTCAGCAGTATTTAAATAAATATCTATATTTAAACGTCTATTAAATTAATAATATTTATAATTATAAAATGGTTAAAACATATTCAATGTTAATTTCCTAAAATATAAACTTTTAAGTACTTTATTTCAATCAATTTAAATGCAAAATATTAACGAACTGAAAATATGAATATATTTAAAAATTAAATATTCATTATTGAATTTGTTTTGCATTATTTAAATACATTGTTAATTAATTATTGATAAATGTCTATAATTATTGGTTGTTATAAAATAGTAAAATAAAAAAGCTCTATTATTTATGTTTAATTTTTGTTTGAAACCTATGCACACACATATGTACACTATATATGTACGTGTTTTTGTTAGAAATGTGGTTCAATACACGTATAATTAATAAATTAATTAGTAACGTAATGAGTTATTGTTTAGTACCTAATTATTAATTATTTGTTATTAATTAATTAATAATTATATGCAGTTATGTATGTATTAATCAGTTTTAAATTTTTCTTTACACTTTCGGTTTCGGCCGAAAGTGGGAAGATCACCGAAATCCGGTTTCGGTTTCTGTTTCGGTCTGAAAACCTGTTTCGGTCGATCTCTACTCACTGTATTTAAAGGGCTGAAAGAAATGACTAGAAGCAGGAAGTAACTCCCCCTACCTCAAACAGCTGATCAAAACATGAATGTTTAATGAGTGTATGAACTTCCTGTGCTTACGCATTTTTCTAATAATAATTTTCAATAAATTTTCATTCTGCCTGTGCTGAAATAAGGCCAAATTAAGAAAAATTAACAAAAATAAGAAAAAAAGAATTTGACTAAATTAACTCATTTACACAGGCTCGGACTGACCCGCCGGACAACCGGCCTGTGGCTCGGTGTGCTGTGAACCAGACTTCGAGTCGATTACAGAGGACTGTAATCGATTACGATTACGATTACTTCCAATTTCTAAAAGCAGATTACTATTATATCTCTATTTTTGCAAGTTGGATTACGATTACATTTGTGATTATCTCTTTTTTAAATTCTAGATTACGATTACGTTTAGATTGCGATTAATATTGTTTTCCTTCGATTACGATTACTGAACCAGTCGATTACGATTACAATTCGATTACACGGATTTCGTAATCTACATATTACAAAATAGAGTTCAGCATCGTGTTGGAAAACCGGATCTTACCCGGTATATGTATCATTTTTAAAGTAATCAAAAATGTATTAATATAATATAGTTGGATGTAATATTAAAATTTATATAGTTTCACAGATAAAAAAGCTATTGCATGATAAATAATAATAAAAGTATAAAAAATTTTACCTTTTGTGATATACCATTAAACATCGTAAAATAGAATCGCAAGAGGTGGGGGATTTCTTTCGTTTTAGATAAGTTCTTGTGTTGGCAATGAAATCTGTAATGTACGCTGCCTATTATAATTGTATTGTATTCTTTTCGGCGGCAATATGAAAATTTTCCATTTAAAGAAGATTCCGCTATAGAAATTTCACTTTTTACACCGTAAACCGTTTTTAAATATTTAGGTTAAAAAAAAAAAAAAAAAAAAAAGATCCAGTTTGAAAGTTGTTCGATAAAATGTAGTTAATTATTAATACACAATACATTTAAAAGTTATAATTCAGATTTGTATTTTAATCAATTATTCAAATATAAATTTAATATTGTAAAATTTGTGAAAAGTGGCCTGTGTGTAACAGTATTCCGCTTAAACGGAAATTTTCATACTCCCTGAGAATACAATATATAACAAAATCTGTGTATAATGGAAAATTTTCGGGTTACGAGGAATAAAATACAACACAATCATAATAGACAATGTATCATCTACGACGAAAATTTTTCTATAATGATCAATTTCCCCGGTACTTAGCTTTTCCGAATCGGCATATTTCGCTGCATTAATTTTTCATTATACCATAATTGATCAAAATATTTTTAGACAATATTTTAAAACATATTACATTCTTAAAATACAGTAAAACCCGGTATTACGGAATAGCAAGTGCCTGGGAAAATTTTCCATATTAGCAAATGCATTGTCTGTTGCTACTGTATTGTCTTCATCGAGATTCTATACTATAGAATTATTCTGTTTTAGACAGGACTCCAATATACATATTTTTTACTATATTCTAGAAAAACCTTGTAAAAAAAAATACAAAATGTATGTCACTATTTCTTTTTTTAAGGATCATTAAATTATTTAAATTAAAAGGGCTGTTTCTTCCTATTTCAATATATGTTCTCTAATCTGCATATTTTGGAATTGATTTCATTAGTACAAAGCCATTATGAAACTAGGAGCATTTTCATGGATGTTTGACTGATTTAATAGTCAAATTGAGGATTCAAAATTCTGATTTGAGATTCATTGACATTCACCGGGGAGCCCCCCCCCCCCCCCCCTTAAATCTTAAAACAAAAATATGTGCTCTTGTTTCTCAGCCTTTTTATAAAATGCAGAATATAAACACCAAATGAGTTTAACTATGATTTTTTCCCAGAATCCTCGCTGCAAGACATTTCGGCATACAAAGCAAAACAAAGATTAAAAAATTAAGAAATACTAAATATTCAAAAATAGGTTTCTGCCAAAATTTTATAACTTGGAGAATTGAAACAGTTCATTCTGTTTCTTTCGTTTGGACGACTCTGCCTCCTTGAACCCCCCTCCCCTCCCCCCCCCTTAAAAAAATTAGGTTTCATGAAACACATGAACTCTAAAACAAAAAAAGAATCAAAAGTTGTATTTTGGGAAGAGAGAAGTTGCATATTAACAACCTAGCCTCCTAACAACAACAACAAAATCTTAGTTCCCGTTTCTTTTAATGTTTAATTATTAAGTCACTTAATTAAATATTAAAAATATTTCACTGCAATTTGAAAAGAAAAAACAGGTTATAAATATACAATATTTCTAAAATAAATTGATAATTCATACTAATAAAAAACATACCGGCATGTGGGCGTTCAGGTTCGATTTTGTCTTCATGGAGACCCGGACATCTGACGAGCACAGTTTACATTTATATTTCAGAAACATTACGCCTTTGTCATTTAAATCTGAATTCGTTTCATTAAAAAAAGCCTCAAATATTTTAGTTTTTTTAGACATTTCTGCAATATATACGAAATATACGGAAAATTTAAAAGCATAAACAATCTCTAAGAAGAGCAAAGTGAGAATGAGTTGTTAGATAAATTGCCGTATCTCGTGTGACGTTTAAAACCTTTTTTTTATTGCTAAAACCAAGACTACCATACTCCCACATTTAAGGGTGTTGTGTTATTATAACTGTTATAGTGTGTTACAGTGAAATAAATAGCCATAATATATGCTTTCTTCTCTCCTTTTTTATTTTTTATACTTCATCACTCACTGCCATTCAATGAGTTTGACACATGACTCTTGGAGTGACCACATGCCAAGATGCCATCCCCAATTCTCACATCTTTAACCAAGTCAAATCATAGTACTTCTATGTCACAGTATACATCCCATTAAAGGCCATCTACTGCCAGGACTATACAATCTCTTATCTATAGTTCTGATCTACTTCTACTGTCCCCTGTGATCTCTGACCTCCCCAGGCTCACCACTTTAGACTGATTTTAATGAGCTGAAAACGTGAACATATCCAGATCTTAGAAAAGTTGAGTATTTTTTGGATGGAAAGCTAAAAGGAAAAAAAGGTGTAATCGTGATGTAATCGCGTGTTTGTGCGAAATTACGACTACAGAGCTTTTCGATACGATTACATTACGATTACATTATGTAGCGATTATGATTAGATTATGATTGTAATTTGATTACGATTACTTTGTGATTATTTCGAAACCAAAATTTATGATTACGATTACGCTGCGATTACACAGTTTTTGTAATCAATTATAATCGACTACGATTACACGATTACGATTACTCGAAGTCTGCTGTGAACCAAGTAAAGCTGCATCCTCTCTCAGGTGAAACTAATACCACGGCCAGACTTCATCTTATAGCGGCCATGTCAATACTTAAAATCCCAATGTATTTTAAGGAAACAGTTACAGTAGCTGTTTCCCGAGAGAGGGCGCTACTCAACCTCCTCAAATCCCGCGATTTTAGACATAGAGATGCATTTGTTTATGTTATTCCTGTCACAATATATTAAAAAAAACAGCACTTTTTAGCACTTTTCAGGGAATACTTGAAATATAGGTAGTTACTGATACTGCATTAGTTATTTACCTAACACTTGTAACCCCCCCCCCCCCCCTCCCAATGTGTCAATAATTTAATAAATGTAATTCTTTGAAATTTAGTATTTTAAACTTTTATCTAAAATAATTAAAATATTGATCTCGTGATAATGACAATAATTAATTTTAACAGTGAACTATTCTCATAAATATTTTATTAATTATTGATATCCTAATTGTTAAATTTATTTAAAAATGATTATTTTATTTCGTTAATATGCTTTCCTTAAATTCTGGTTTTAAATACAATCATAATATCAATTATCTATTACTTTTTGTGGGGTGTCTATTACTGGAACAGAGAGTGTCCCATTACTGGAACAGAGGGTGTTTGGATTTATTTCTGTTATTTACAATTAAATTTTGATTCACATTGGGAAATGTGACTGTAAGCATGATTAAATATTGTTGGTAGATTAACATAATATTAAAAAAAGTGAAATATAATGATTATAACTATTAATTAAAAATAATTTTTAAAAGAAATTTCTTAAGGGTGTCTATTACTGGCACATCTACCCTATATTGCAGATTTCTGTTTAGCAATTAAAACATTTCAATTAAGGTTATATACATTCAGTTTAACCACATATCACTACAGTTTTAAAGTTTATATTTAATTCTGCATTAATTATAAATGTTTTTCATTTTAATTGATTGTTGGCTTACATCAATTTACTGCAGTTGAATAATTATTATAACAGATAAATAATTGTTAATTTAGAAATTTGATCATGATTCAACATTTTAATTATCTCAGTTATGTAAAGCAAGCATTTTTTTTCAATTTGCTTTTAAAAATATTAATAAATTTATATTTACAATCACAATGGATCTTTTCACTGTGTCTCTACCATATTTTATATTGTTCTCTCCCATCGAGTTTAGTTTCTGAATGAAAGAGGTAAGAAAAAGATGCAATTTAATTTAAGAATAAGGTTTAGTGTATGTTTATGAGCTGTAACAATAACGGTTGAATAGTTTGTCCTAAATGTACATATTTATTCCTATTTCCCCACCGAATTAAAATAAAAAAAACTATGCTTTCAATATTAAGTGTTTTATTTTATAATGATTCGTTGTTACCGTAAACATTCCCCACGGCCATTACCAAATCCCGTTTATTTCGTAAAACATTATTTGTATGTAAATAAAAATATTTTACGCTGATTTCTTACTACCCATTGTCAGTTTTTAACTTATTTCCTATTAAAAAATAATCTATAATCTTGCAATACTAGGCATGATAGCGGTTTTTGCTGCGTTCTAGCACACGTACTGTACAAAATTTGAGGAGGGTATGTGGCGCCCTCTCACGAGTTCCTGAATTAAGAAGTGTTTCCCTGAAATCCTTGCAATTGAATAGGCCGCTAAGCGAGAGCGCATGAAGTCTGGCCATGCTAATACAGTAATCTCTCACTTATACGTCGCTCTTTTATGCTTCTCTCTCATTTATACATCGATTTTCGGTAGTCCCGGATAAAGATATTGTAATGTTTTTTTTGTTTTTTTTCGCTTATGCGTCTTAACTTGAATGTATCTCTCACTTATGTGTCGGAGAAATTTCAAGTTTCCCTTGCCATTTCTTTCCTTTGTACACATGTCCTTTGCAAAAATTTTCACATCAGCTTGTAAATGAGAAGTAAATTGGTTGACTTTTTACATTTGGTTTTTGGATAATAGTATAAGCTGCATTCTTGAGTCACATCCCTTCGCACCTGCTATTTCTAAGAGAACTGTTACAAAAAAAAAAAAAAAAAAAACATTTTTTAAGAAATTTGAAAATGATGCATCTTTTGCCAAAGATCAACCGGTATTAGACAAAGAATGGAATGCCGTTTCTTGGGGAATGATTAATTTTAATGATTTTGTAGATATTGATGGAAGTATAATAACAGCAGAAAAGAGGGGTATGCAATAAATAATCCCAGAAATTAAAGATGATGCTAATGAAAAAGAATAAGATAATGACTAAAACGTAGAAATATCATCCACCAACTTTTGCAAAGACAATAGATGCTCTGGAAACCCTCTGTCGCTACATCCAG
Source organism: Maratus michaelseni (assembly GCA_963931845.1). Lineage (NCBI taxonomy): Eukaryota > Metazoa > Arthropoda > Arachnida > Araneae > Salticidae > Maratus > Maratus michaelseni. Next base: position 407,578,117 of record OZ007590.1, on the reverse strand, counting down.
CGAACTGATACATCTGGTTAAACATATTAATGTTTCAATGAACTCGAAAAAGCTATTTTTAGAGATATACGTCCAGCTTATCAACAAACTCAATTTTAGACTATTTAAAAATATAGAATATGTAATTAAAATTTTGAGATGTGTGTATTTTAGATCTGAATTAGTATATCTTTAACACCTAATTCATATTTTTCATCATTTTGCATGTTATTTAACCATTTAATGATGAATTTTGTCTTAACATTCATTCCAAATGTAATTTTTCTCTGATTTCATTTATGCATCGTTTTTTATTAGTCCTTTAAACCGACGTATAAGTGAGAGATTAATTACTGTAGTTACAAAATTTGCTGCGAGCATTGGATTTGAACACTTAAATTATTTAATAATTTAAAACAAAATCTCCTCTATGAAGCCTTTTTTATTAGTGATTTTTTTTCTCTTTGCAAAGCAAAATAATTGCATTTTTTTTCCTTGAAAGTCTTTTTGTTTCAGAGGAAATTTCAAATCTTTATTCTATCTGTTACCAATGGCGGTAATCTTCAGCCTCTCTGGCACCTAAGAGCTTCACATCTGTTTTTAAAAAATACATATATATTTTTTTTATTTAGCTTTTTTTTTCTTTGTATAATTATTTATTACGAATGTTTGACTGAAATGTGTAGGGGTTTCGTACATTCATACATAAATTCAAATGTTGTGATGGTAATTTCCACAATATAAATGTTTATTATATAGATTTTTGTGCATGATGCACAAAAATATTTACAAAGAATATTTTTGGCAATAAATAAATAAAAAAATAAAGGTAAGTCAAACTTTTTGTTTTGTTAAAAATTACATTTTAATGTGAAAACAAGAGTTTCAGTTTTATCTATAAAATAGGATAATCAGAACACCGGTAACCAATTTTGTATATACGTTAGAGCAGGGCTGTTCAACGCGGCGCCCTTTTGGAGTGCTTTTTGCACCCCTTCGATGGATATATGTATTTGTCTTAAAAATATGAGCCAAAGTCGCCCGTGTGTGTTCACGTTCAGAGCGAAAATTGCCCCACCAGTGGCTGAGAGGCTCTGCTCTCAAAGCTGGTAGACGGGAGGTGCTGGGTTCAAACCTCTGTCGCGCTTGCCGACCTAACCGTTCAGAGTTTTCCGTGGTTTTCTTCAAACCTTACCGTAAATACGGGTTAGGATCCCTTAAAAAGACCCCCACGGAGGGCACTCCCCCCAGGGTCTATATCCCTCGTGTTGATAATTGGCAGTCATAAATCAACCCAACCTTCAAAGCGAAAATTTTGCAGATTTTATTTTTATTTTTTAATTACTTCTTGTCGTCCGAATGTTTGGAGATTTTTATAAGTGATGTAAATCCAAGTAGTATTGTACTAAGAAAGTGTTAAAAGGTTGTGTTAAGATATCGACGTTTAGTTATTTTTAGTGTAGAAAAAGGACTGTCTCCGCGAGGCTCCAAATGACCCGCAATAGCAAATTTTTATGAAAGGGTTAACATTCGTATTTTTGAAAACTAATTGCATGGTCATAGAGAAGGTGTTAGCTTTAAGGGAAGTTCTTACTTCTTTGGCCTAAAATTCACATGATTTTTACAGGGGTTTTTTAAGTTAGAAAGAAAAGAGATATGACTTTCGGTCTTTTTGCATTATATTTATTGACATTCCACTTACATATTTAAATTTTTGGAACGGGGTACAGGTGCGCGTCGGGCATCCATTTTTTGCCGATCATAAGCGTCGGAAAAAAATTAAGTTGCCAAATTATGAAAGGGCATTACATTATTTGGAGCTTATACGAACATTTAGTTTAAAAAGTTGATTTTTAGCAAAATGGTAGTCATTTGAACAAATAAGCTAAATTTTTTTCGAGAAGAATATTTCTCGAGAAAAATGGTCGCACAATTTGAAGAACATGTTGTGAAGAAAAACAAGTTTAAAGTTTTACAAAATAGCGTTACGTTCAACGAGCAAAAAAAGAAGATTGCAAGGAATTGGAATATTGCAAAACCGCTTTAGGAAACAATCTACACATTTAAAGGATGCCAAAAATGGAGAAAAAAAAAAAATCTAAAAATTTGACACAAAGATGTAGAACCCCTTACCCCCTCAAGTAGGTATTTTTCGTTAAACCTCTGAAATTGAACCGGATTCGACAAAAGGGAGAAAAATATATATATACTGAAATAAACTTTTTTGAAAGGGTTAATAATATTTTTTTTTCAGACGAATTGCGAAGTTTTAAAAGTAAAAGTCCAAAATTAAAACAACTATCGTACTTTTGGTTCATTTCTGTTTTTGCGTTCTTTAAACGGGGTTTCAGAAAAATAAAATCACGAAATCTAACTTCTTTGAAAGGGTTAATATTAATATGTTTTCGAATGGATTGCGGCATTTTAAATGTTAAAGTACGACATTTAAGCATACGTCTTCCGTTTGTCTGTATTTCTAACTGTTCGTCCAACGTGCGTTTAAAAAAGTGGATATCGCACTTTTCGAACTTCTGCTTGATAACTTCGGAAAACTCAGCAAACTAAGCAAAAGTGGGGTTACAATTTGCAAAATGCTTTTTGATGAGTTTTTATATAATATATTGGCGAATTATCAAAAAAAAAAAAAAAAAAAAAATCAGCCTCCAAGACCTGCTTTGAACTATCCTCATCCAAATTTTCAGACTTCTACGCACGATAGATTTTCGTAGCCATCCCTCCCCTACACACAGACAGACAGACATACAATTTCTTTCTTTTATTAATATAAATTATTTGTTTGTTATTATATCTATTTAGTGCATTAAATATCTGGTTGTTAAAATACTTTGACTTTCAAATAAAGATATGGTTTTAAATAAAAATAAGAATACATAGTTTTTAAATTTCAAAATAAAATTGTGCTGAACTTTTTCGAATGACAAGAGGGCGCAACAACTTTGTTTGCTCCAGGGCGCTGAAAATGTAGCTATGCCACTGTAATGAATGCATATTAATATTTTATATTTATTTAATTTATGGGTTTGATAATGGTCTCAAGATTGTGTGGGACTATTAGCAATATTGCAAGTTCTATAAATTACATCTAAATAATTCACATATTTTCAATAACCAATTTTTCTATAGGATATATTATATCAAAATGCTTGTGTATGATAATTTCTGGAAGTATGATTTTAGTAGTTTTAAGTGTGTTTTAGCATGAATTAAATTTTAACTTAATATGTAGTGTGCTTAAAAATCTGTAGGTAATATATGTTAGAATAAGTAATTACTAGTGTAATTACTAGTAATTTAAAAGAAGCAGATTAGCAAACGCAATAGAGCGTATATGCTGGCGATTGGTTGCCAAGATTATGTATGAGAGAAAAGCTCAAAAATAAACTAGGTGAAATGTGTCTTGAAATAAACACAACTGTTTTATAAAATAACTTAACGTTTATTGAATAAAATAGAAATAAAAACTAAAAAGACAAATATAATAATTTCAACAAATTAAACAAATGAAAAATATACTTAATATGAACTGGAGCTTATTAAGAAACAATATTTTTCATAAAGGAAATTACTTTTATTTAAATTTAATTTACTTTAAAGATTATCATTAATAAAACTTTATACTTTAAACAGTTTATAACTTTAAACAATTT